>CM034703.1:41322393-41342985 GCA_020142125.1 Phrynosoma platyrhinos
TTTGAGACCGGCCCAGGTCTCAAAAAGGTTGCCTGTCCCTGCTCTAAACATTGGTTGTGTTTTACCTTCATCCAGAATATCTAAAAGTGTATCTATACTACAGATGCATCAGTTTTAAATAATGCTCTCCTCCAATTAAGGTGTTGATCTGTAAGTTTTAACTGACATATCTACATATAGTGTTAATACATGGAATTAAGCAATAAAACAATAGTTCTGAGTAAAAGAGGCACCCTTTTAAAGATGATTTCATTAGACATATCAGTGTTCCTTTCAATGTGTTCTGCTAGTCATCCAAGTTAGGTGAGGGCAGAAGATAGATCTTAGCAAGCTGTGATATTTCTCTTTAAGACAAGCATTTTGCTAAACATTGTGTTGCTTCAATGTGGTTTAGTTTTAATGTATGTATATATATATATATATATATATATATATGAACTAATGGATTTCTAAGTGCTAAATGTCTGTAGCCCCATTTATTGTTGTCACCTCTTAAATGAATTAAACAATGGAACATTTTAGCCCTATTCTTAAATTGATTTTATTAACAATTTCCATCAAAATTTTGAAACTGCACTTATGTAAGGGTTCACAAAATTCTTTTAGAGATGCTTGACTCTTTGCAGAAGTTCCCAGTACTCCATCAGAAATTTGGACTGTTAAACTGGTTTAAGCCTCTAAGTTAGATTTATGTTTCTTTTACCAGAGTGCAAGAAGCTATCTCTATTTTTTAAAGGATAAAGTTAGTGAAGGAGTGTCTTGTCACTTGTATCTTTCCACTTGTATCCACTCCAGTTATTAGAATGTAGTATTATGCTGGCTGGCAGCCTGAAATGATATATGATAAAATGGGCAAGAAAGCCCTCACGAGGCTGGATGTCAACTGGTATTATAATATAGTGTGTCAGGAACCTCCAGTCTCTATTCAACCCACTGTTGATGGACTGGAGTTTGTGGATACATTCCAATTCTGCTGTGTCTCTTTCCTTTGTAGTTTGTTTTTGTTTGTTTTGTCAAGGAGATCGCACATATTCTTTCTGGTTCCCAGCCAGTATAATATTACATTCCAATAATTCCCTTCACCATTCATATGGTTTACTCACCTTGGTTTGGGGCAGTATCTTTCCTTCCCCCTTTGTTCCCCAAGGACCATAGTTAAACTGGAATTTGTCACTTCATTGCCATACCTGCAACTTTTGCATTTATGTTGGTATTCATACACACAACCTGCTCATTCATGGGTATAAACATCTGTCTACAGGCACTTCACTCCATGCATCTGATAAAGTGTGAAACAGCTTATGCTACCAACTTCTTTCTCTCATTTAGTCTCAAAGTTCCCTATAAGATCCCTTTGCATAAGATTTAAATGCAACACGCTTGGGTATGATTATTCCCAAGGGATGTAAGTTTACCTAATTTGTGTTGGATTTTAAAGTAAGCTGCAGGATTTCATCACTTGTAAAATATCTACCAGTGTGGTGGAGTGGTTTGACTGTAGGGCTATGACTCTGGAGACCAGGGTTCAATTCCCAGCTTAGCCATGACACCCAATGGGTGACCTTGGCAAGTCACATGCTCTCAGCCTCAGGGGAAGGCAGTGGCAAACCTCCTCTGAACAAATATTTCCAAGAAAACCCCATGGTAGGGTTGCCATAAGTTGGAAATGACTTGAAGACACAACACACATGCACATTTAAAAAAATGATGGTGCCTTCACTCTGTGCTTTTATGCTAATACTTGAACATGCAGTAGTTCTCATAGTGGAGATGCTCTTAAAACCTTTGTGAAACAAAGCCACTCTTGGAACTTCATAAATTGTGGACTAAAACCATGTCTTGGTAGACATTATAAATACTGTTGTTGTTATTGTGTGCCTCCAAGTCATTTTAAATTCACAGTGATTCTAAGGCGAATCTATCGCAGGGTTTTCTTGGCAAGTTTCGTACTTGTGAACAAATACAGAGTTTTTGATCTCTTTTCAGGATCTCCTGTTTTGTTATTTGTTTTCTGGATTATTAAAAGAAATATTGGCAACTATTGTTTGGGAGTCACAGTTGAACCTGAGAGGAAATGTAGGGGAAATGGTAAAACCTCTGTATAAACACACTAGATGCTATATTATCTTTTTAGTACAAAGGCTTCCTTTGCAGAAATTTTCCATTCTACATTTTTAGCTGGAAAACAATTGTTTTGAATGCTTTAAAAGTGTTTTATTCACATCAACATTTTGCTAATTCCAGACTCACTGAGAGAGTCTGATTGGATGTTGAAATCTGCACCTTCTAAACTTACAGCTATTTTACCAAGATTTTCAGTAGAATGAACACATACTCTGTGGATAACGTATTGCCCTATAATATAGCCCTTATCTTTAACCAAATGAAAACAGGAGCCCTGCTATGTATGAGTGTGTTGGAGAAGGGGCATAGTCTTCTATAGAGAAGGTGAAAGGGCATAGTCTTACATTACATATAGTTTGTGCAGCATAATGCATATTCTGCATTCAGAGAGTATTGTTACCAGGATGGACAGTGTTGGCAGGAAATCTTCCCCGACACTATTGTACCAGAGATTGAGGGCACTCAGAGCAACAAAATTGTAGGTGATCATTCAAAAATAAATGTAAAAAATGCCACCACCACCCCCATAAAACCATGTAATTTCGTTCATTAAATCTACTAGCTTTAATTTTGTGTGTGTTTGTGTGTGAATTGTGCTTGGACCAAAAATGCTGGAGAGGGGGATAGAGAAATTCTGAAACGGTGAAAATTGGGAAGGGCAATTGGAACTTTTAAGATACTTTTAATATTGTCCTTCATCCATATGGATTCCAGGGCATTAAAGTCTTAAGTTGGCCCCAGATTGGAATATAGTATTACAGTATATGTTACACTGATCCCTCCACCTTCACTGGGGTTAGGGGCACAGGACCCCCATGAGTGTGGAAAAAACGCAAATAACAAAAACACTATGTTTTTATCTGCAAGGACACCTCTCTAGGAATCTCTAGGTCATCCAGTGCAACTCTTTGGTCAACATCTGTCAGACATTGACCATTAAATTGTGCTGGAGGAGCTATAAATGCCTAATGGAGTGTTCTCCCAAGGCATCTCTAGGTCCTTCAGTGCGACATTTGGTTAAAGTTGACCATAGAGTTGTGCTGGAGGACCTAGATATTCCTAGAGAGAGCATATTAATAAAATCCCTGAATACTGAAATCCACAAAAGTCAAAACCCCAAATGTGGAGGGACAAGTGTCTTTCTGTCCTTCCCTGTATCATAAAATCTCAGGACAGTATACAGTTAGAACAATGTACTTTTGAATGTTCCAGTGTTTTGACATCACCAAAGGAGAGGTTCATTGAGAGGCCAAATGTCACCTATCACACAAATTAATTTGCCATCTTTAGGATGTAGAAACCTGCCCTAAGCAGAGCATTCTTTACTATTGTGGGCTGTTCATACATGTTTCAGTGCTAGTCTCTTCACCATTCTGCTTAATTTAGCAGCAAAGGTATCAAGAAGCTGAATATGGAGATTTCTGAAGAGCTTACATGGTGCTGTGAGGTCTTTCTAGTTGATATACACTGATAAAATATGAAAGAATTTTAGTACTGGTATGTCTTATACAGTAAGTAACTGTATGCATATTGAGAATGAACAGGGAGAAACAACTTTAATAATAATAATAATAATAATAATAATAATAATAATAATAATAATAAATTTTATTTTTATACCGCCCATTGGTAACCCAATCCGGGCGGTTTACAGCATAAAATTTTTTGCATACAACATAAAACAACATATGCCCTCCATGGGCATTTCTTCAGATTTGAGGTGAAAGCACTTATTTTCAACACCTGTGACTTTAAAGCGATTTTTAAAAACACCCCTTTTACTATGCAGGAAGTTACCACATAAGGGTGCTTTTCTACTCTAATCTCATGATTTCTTTTATGTGGTTACAATGGCAGCAATAACTATATTAAAACACTTATTTCTACATTACTTTAAAAGCTAATCATTGCCCTTTTCTCTCATTAAATCTGTGAGAGGAATAAAATTCTCAGAGTGGACCATCCTGGGTGGTTGCTGCGTTTTTTTGCTTTGACAAAGAATTTGTCATTTGCAATTTGTGTTTTCACTAAGCTCCATATCAGAATCATCTGCTCCTACCTGCATTGCTTTGAGTAACCACTACCACGGGACAGTATGCCAGAAAAGCCTTTTACTTCCTTGTGGGAAAGGAATCTATAGAAGCTGGTATGTGTTTGGGGTACCCTGGTCAAGATGCACTAAGGTCACTCTGCTTTTTTCCACTCACAGAAGTTTCCCATTTAGATTTGGTTGTTCAAAATACATCATCTTGGGTGAATGTCGGTTAATAGAACTCTTCCTCCCCCTTCTTCATCTGGGTTTGGCCTTTTCTGGTTTGGCTCTTATGGCCAAGACATTCTGATTGCCTCTGTAGCAGTCAAACTACTCTTAACTTTCACCACAACGTTAGAGCTGGGGAGGAGGTTTGCAGCCCAACTGCTAGAGTGACTCTGCCTCAAGTGACCAAAGGAAGACCAAATGTGACAAATGTTGGAGCCCTGAATATGCCACTTCATATTTAAACATAGCTTTAAACATAACTTTGTTTGGTATTAGAAATGTAAGGTAAAAGCACTGTTCAACATTGTAAGTTCAGAATTTTTTTCCTACAGAGAAAGCTGAAATATGTGTGTGTGGACACCTTCAAATTACCTGTCAATTTATGTCAACCCCATGAATTTCATAGGCTTTTCTTAGGCGAGAAGTGCTAGAGGTACTTTGCCCTTGCCTGCCTCTGAAATATGGCCTATATCACCTGGTATTTATTGGTGAACTCCCATCCTAGTACTAACAAGAGATAACCCCTCTTAGCTTCCAAGATCTGATGAAATCTGGTGCCTTTAAGGCAGACCTGCACAATTTGGCAGTAGATAGGGGCCAAAATTAAAATAGGTTAAACTTCTTCAGGCTGCAGATAGGTTTTAATTAAAAATTAATTCCATCCTCCTCTGCTCAGTCATTTCAGGAGAAAGGTGAGCGGCAGAGGAGCTTTGTCTGTCCTTTTCCACCTCTGCCTGGACTTCTCAGGAGAAAGCCGAACGATGGAGGAGCCTTGAGAGGTGAGCTTTTGCCCCTCTTCCTCCTCTACTGCCCAGCCTTCTCAGAAGAAAGCTCGGCAAAAGAAGAGCCTTACAGGGTGAGGGTTTCCTCCTCCTCCTCCTCGGGAAAGGCAAGCAGTGGAGGAGCCATGAGGAACAAATGCTTGTGCCTTCTCTTCTTCCTCTCCTCCCAGCCTTCTCCTCAGGAGAAAGCCAAATAGTGAAGGAGCTTATGCCTGCCCTCCTCCTCCTCCTCCTCTTCTGCCTGTTCTTCTCTTCAGTAAAAAGCCAGAAGGCAGAGGAATCTTCCAGGACAAGCATTCACCCTTCCTCCTCCTCTTCTTCCACATGGAACTCTCCTCTGGAGGAGGCCCAGCATTGAAGGAGCCTCGAAATTGTTCCACATCCTTCCGGGCCACCCAAAATACTTTGGCTGGCCCTATATTGTAAAGGCCTGCTTTAAGGTATTACGGGATGTTATAAAACTAAAATGCCATAACGAGAAAGTGTTAGCTGTATGCTTAACAATGTAATATACTTGACAATAATTTCCTCCAATAGATTTTTGGCAGTATAAATCTGTTTACCACATGTTGCTTTATTGTTAGCTTAGGGCCTCTGAAGACCAGCCAAAAGGACCGGCATGGGGGTGGAGTGGGGCATGGAGGTCACCCACTGCCAACTCTGACTTCACCTCAGAAGCGACATTACACCGACCAACCGCAGAGCAGGTGGCATTTTGGCGCTCCTTTGGCATGGCAACCAAACACCAACAGGAGTGGAAAAGAGTGCCGCCACTGCGGCAAGGGCAGCTTTTTGACGTTCTAAAAATGAGTGGCATTTTGCCGCTTCTTTTTAGAGCTGGCAAAACACCAGATCAGGGTGCAGCATGTGGATGCTGTGGCCCCAATTCGGCAAGCAAAGGGGCAGCACGGAGCCACGTCTTTGGGGCAGTCTGTACAGATCTTTTCTAGTTTTTTTCATAGCTGCCCTCTGCATTCCTAGTCTTCTGATTTCTTGACTGTAGTCTATCAACGTTTGATCCAAAGTATGAGAACTCTATTATTATTTCCATTTCTTCATTGTCTAGATTGAATTTGTGTAGATCCTCTGTGGTCATTATTTTTGTTTTCTTTATGTTCAACAGTAAGCCTTTGCACTTTCTTCCTTGATTTTCCTTATGTTCTGTGGCGTGGTGTTTCCTGCTAGTAGTATGATGTCATCTGCATATCATAGATTGTTGGTGTTCCTTCCTCTTCGTGTGGTAACCATACCCCTTGGTTTGGCTTCAGATACAATATATTTCTTACCAGTTTTCTATTTTTAATTATGACTTAGTCTTCAGGTTTATAATTGCCTTTTCAGGGCACTGGTTTTTCTTCAGTTGTGCTACAAACATATAAAGATCAAATGCAGTTGTGACATTCAAATTTGTATTCATTATTTTTGCTCTATACTTATTGAAATATATTTTGGCTTTATAATGTTTACTTACATTATAAAGACTAACACTCTTCCCACCGCAAGTTACTGTTGTGTTGCCTTATGTAAATATAGAGTTTAGATAGCTGGCTTTTGGTCCTCATTGTGATTGTAATTGAGTTTTAGGGCCTTTGCAGACTGCCAGAAATAGTGCAATTGAGCCACTTTAACTGCCCTGACTCAGTGCTAGGGAATCATGGGAACTGTAGTTTATTGCGGCACCAGAGCTCTCTGACAGAGAAGGCTCAATGTCTCAGAAAAATTTACAGTTCCCATGATTCCCTAGCACTGAGCCAGGGCAGTTAAAGTGGACTCAATTTGCACTATTTCTAGCAGTCTGCAAAGGCCCTTAATTTGGTTTTTATGACCTGATGAATAGTTTTCACTTTTGTGTTAGTATTCTGATTCTTCTGTTGAGTGAGTTTTCATGCATATTATAGTATGCTGATTTGCTTGTGTGAAAGTGGAAGAGACTTGTTACATGTTGCTGTAGTGTTTTCTGCCAACCATACTAGGATTCAGATATATCATTGTACACTGTACATAAAATCAGTGGAATTGTACTGGGCAGTGTCCCTGGGCTGGGTTTTGCTCAAATATTCCTGTAGATAAAATGTTTGGAGGCAAATTTTTCAGGTGCAGATCTAGCAACACACCTATTGTTCCCCGATACTCTAGGGCAAGGGGAAAGCATAGAGGGCTGTAGCTGGAGAAGGAAAGTGGCAAACATACTATCATCTGCCATGCAGCCACTGGAATTTTTTCCCCAAAGCAAAAGCTCCTACATTATTTTTAATAATTTTATTAGAAAGCATTATTTTTTAAATTTAATTTAATTTTATTCATTATTTTGTTTTGTTTTGTTTTGATTATGAGAGCTGGTTTCACAAATGCTGTCTTAGGGATGGGGGAAGAAAGCTGAAATACTTGCTCCTTCAAGACAGACTTTTTCCTTCTAAGTAAAATATTTCATTTGAGGAAATGGTTTCAGGAGTCTTGGAAGGGTCACATCAAACAGATCAGAACTGAAAATAAATGCTGCTAGTCCTACCACTGCTCCTTGTTTCTTTTTAAAATATTGTAAAGTGAATCATGCTTTTCAAAGTTCCATTTTTAACCCAGACGTTCATACTGGCACTGTCAGTTTACATGGGGTGTAGACACAGCAGTTTGATAGGCCTGTAAGTAATCTGTCACTTCTTGGGTTTCTATGTTCTAAAAATGATTTGTTTTCTTTTTCAAAACCATATTGCAGGCAGAATAGAAAAAATGAAATAATTCAGTCATGTGCAAAGCCCTGTAAAATATCCTCTTAAGAACAGCTATGATTACATTTGAATATGAAGTAAAACTCTGACAATATGTCTGCTGTTTCTATTGCTGATTCAACAGGAAATTAGTGATTAATCTGCCTGGCAGAATTCTTTCCCCACAGGATTGGTAAGCCACCATTCAAAGCTACCAGCCAAAGAATACAGTATCACAAATAGGGAAATAGTTAGGGGAAAAACAGTGACATTGAGAATCCCTTGGGTAGGATGAAACTGAGCAGTTAGCTTGTAAACTAAATCAGTAGAATCTCAAAACCCAACAAGAACAGTATGAACACTGACAGTTTTGCCTTTCTTGAATACAGGACCTCTCTGCTCCTTTTGATCATAATTAGTATTATGTAGCAACTGATTGAACAGTGATATAAAAATAGGTACAATAAACTTAAGGAAAAATAGGAAGCAAGGCTGTATGAATTAACAGGTTACACTAGTGTTCACTGGTCCCTTAGATGGGACCAGATGTTAAATAGTACTTTTCAGGTAAACAGTTTGTGGAGGTAGGCTTTGCTATGCTAGTTTGAGGTCTTAAAACATTTTTGTGTGATGTTCTGAACATTTGCTCCTGTTTGTCTTTGGCAATAATTCATTTCCCCCCAAACCTAGATCCTCAGTTACTTCTTCAAACCTTCCTCAGTTAATTACCAAAAATGTTAGGCTACAGGAATAATGTTATCTAACTAGTCACAACCTACTTTCCCTTCAAGCATGCAACATGTAACTAGAGTTAAAGGGCATGGCTGAAACTAGAACCACCTAGAAAGGTACTGTACACAAATAGTTTGCTTTGTAGAACTGTACTAATGTACCAGTAGTTGCATTTGAATTTCCATCCGGTTTGCATATTGATCTGAAAGATGAACCTGAGCATGTTGATTTTACTTTTTCCTTGGGAACATAACCTTCTTATCTGAAAATAACCTATATTGCTCTGATAGAAGCAATAGATTGAATCCATAGAAACACAAGTGTAAGAAGACTCAGGAAATTAGATTTTCCCATTGTCAAAGGTAAGGGTTAAGCACAGCCTAAGGAAGCACCCCATCACCCTACTGCAGCAACCTGAACACCCTAAAAGTCATTCCTGAGAGAGAGGAATGGTCAAGATAGGGAACTGCAACAAGAACTAACCAAAATCTGGTGAAAGTCCTTTGTAAGAGAGCATTCATACAGCCACGACTTCTCTGGACCCTAAAAAGGTCTATAATTTATAATGCACAAAAAACACAAACCAGCTAAGTAGCAACAAATATAATTCTGAAGAAGTACTTTGTTGAATGTGAGGGTTAATAGCATTTTGTCTGACTAATGACCATTCAAAGGGTTTTTATAATACTGCAACCTCATCTTTCAAGGTAAATATAGGTCAGTGGTGTAGAAATGTGAAGTACTGTATGACAAGTGAAACTGCTGCCTTTCATGAAGCCATCATCAAAGGTATACATGCAATATATTCTCAGTGGGAACCTCTCTTGTCCTGCAATACTTCTAAGGTTTTCATGAATTGGAAGGAACATATGTTACCACTATAGTCCATTCTGGCAGGACTGTTCAACTTCTGTTCCTCCAACATCACAATGCTACATTATACTAGTTAATTCTTAGACCTCCCAAGGATCTATCTGAAAGTACACATGTGCTCATTCTCACACTTTTCTTTGAGTTTTAGACACCCTCACTAGTAAATCCTAAGTAATCATGGACTTGAGAACACATGAAAGTAACAGGCCATGTAAGACATGGTTCCTGTTTCCTGTCTGGCTCATTTTCACCTGGTCTTGAGCCTACAGTTCCCATCAGTCCTTAGCAGCATAGCAAGTGATGAGGAATTATGGGAATTGTGTTTCTTAGTATTCTTTGTGAGAGTTGCTACAAATTGCTAAAACTTTCAAACAGTGGTATTCTGGCTACAGTGGACCCTTCACATTCACTGGCGTTAGAGGCTCAGGACCATTGTGAAAATGGAATCTTTTTTTTTTTAATGGAATTTAAAATTGATTTTTTTTTAACCTGAGAGAAATCTCTCTAGGAATCTCTAAGTCCTCCATTGCAACTCTATAGTCAAGATCCACCAGAAGTTGGCCATAGATTCTTGCTGGTGGTCCTATAAATACCTAGAGAAGTATTTTGTCTAGGTCTTCCAGTGTGACTCTGTGGTCAATTTCATCTCACATTGAAGGACCTAGAGATTCCTAGACAACATAAAATTCATGGATAATTAAATCCTCAAAAATCCTCAAAAGTCAACGCTACGAATGTGGAGAGTTGAGTGCATTGTAACTAATTGTAATTAATTATTATAGGATTGTAACTAATATGTATCTAGTATTTTTTATTTATCATAATGGTTTTCTTATGCTTAGCATAGGTATTATGGTTTATAGAAATTTTAATTGTAGAAAGGCAACAGTGCAGTGTCAGATCACATAGTTTTGTATTTTAGGTTTTAATCCCTATCATTTCTACGATTTTTAAAGAGACAAGTAGCAGGGGATGAGAATGACCTTTGCCTGGAACCTCAAGAGCTTCTGCCTATCAGAGAAGACAACATTGGGCTACCAGGGGTAGGCAAACTGTCCCCTTTAAGGGCTGAGGGACTTCAGCTCCCAGAAGCCTCAGCCATGTTGGCCAATAGTCTGGGATTCTGGGAGCTGAAGTCCCTCGGCCCTTAAAGGGGACAGTTTGCCTACCCCTGGGCTAGACGGAGTAATCAGCTGACTTGATAAGAGACAATTTCACATATATTCCTATAAAATATGTGAAAGAAAATGGAGCAAAGATAATAATTGATTATGACAATTTTGGTTCGTGAGTGATCTGGGCACATTAAGGCTAGGGCCTTGTTGGAGCTAAGTGGGTGAGGACTTAATCAGCCCATTGAATGAGACATTTCTACAATATAGATTTGGATATAAGGATACAGTGAATATAATGTTTAAGCATACTTTAAAGAGAACCCTCTTAATATGATATATGTTGCCTTGTAGTTTATTATGGTTTATTTCCATTGTATTTAGTTTCAGTTGCTCTAATTGTTGTCTTCTTTTCTTCCACAGCCCCATGATTTTGATGAGTGTAGATTTGATATTAGCGTAAATGACAGCGTTTGGTACCTACGGGCACAGGATCCAGATCACAGGCAACAGTGGATAGATGCAATTGAGCAGCACAAGGTATGTCTCCTGTTCTCTAATAGCTAATAATGGTAGTGAATAATAGTGCATGGCTATGGATCGGCCTCTGAGGATTTGTTAACAGTTTGGATAATTATTTCTGTAAGTAAGAGCAGATGCTGGTGCGTTTAAACAACATATGTTATATTAAGTACTATAAACTGTGGTGTAGGAATGGTCAGTATGAAGGAGTAAAATGAAGATAGTTGGAAAACTTCACAGCTGATGATAAAAATTCTAAGACACTGTGGATCTTTAGATTATTAGTACAGTAGGTGGTACTCAGATAAAGTAATATTCTGTTATTGTATATTCATAAAGAAAATGAAATCTGAAGCATACTGTTGGGTTGATCCTGAAATATTGTCATATTAAAGACTGTGCTAAGCTAAAATTGAACTGATTTCAATGAGGAGTGTGCATTTTATCTTTGTTCTTCCTCTTGTGTGGTGAATGAAGGTGAAGAACATTTTTAATAGTCTTAAAGATGGGTAACTGTGTTCAGATATTGTTGGATTGCAATTCCTACCAGTTCTGGCCACCATAACCAATAGTGAGGAATCATGGGAGTCCCAACAAAATCTGGAGGGCCTCAGTTGCCTGTCCCTGCCTTAAAATTACATTATAAAAATATTTAATCTTCCGATTTGGGTGTGAATTGGACTCATCTGGTGCTGCCATGTGTAAAAGAACAATATTACAGTTTTCAAATGTTATTACAGAGTTAAAGAAGGTTTGCAAAGCAAAGCAAAAAGCAGCTTATTTATATACCGCTTCATATCACGCTATGGGATGTCTAAGCGGTTTACAACTGTGAGCTGATTGCCCCCCAACAAGCTGGGTACTCATTTTGCCACTTCTGTGTGGAAAATTCTAGATCTATTTATTTACATCAGATAGTCTTCAAACAAATCTAAAATAATACAACATAAAATCAAACGACTATAAAGAATTCTAAAACTAAAAGGACTATAAAGACAACAAAGCCATTAATCCTTAAAAGAGCAACTCTAGTCAGTTAACCATCCTCAAAACCAGATATCAGCATTCATGTAGGGTAGTACTAGTTTAGCTTGAGTGATTTTAGACCTTAGTAACAGAAATAAGATCCATCCTCTGAAAGTAATGTCCTAACTGATAGACCAACTTAAACGAATGAAACCTGTCACCTTAGGTTCTCCTGTAAGCACATAGTCCAGGAAAATTTCCAGACTATGACGTTTTTCCTTCATAGGAACTGCAGCTTTGCCTAAGCCTGAAGGACAAGAACAAGCAGTCTAATACTGTTTGCAAACCTCCATTCAAAGCAGTCTGTTTCCCAACCCACATACTTTGTCTTGTATGGATTCTCAGCATGTTTACCTCCATTTAACCCAGACCTTTAGACACTGGTTCAGGAGTTCAGCCTTTGTTTTTGGCATTTGGTTATCACTTCTCAACCCACCGGGGGCTCTGAGATGATGTACAATGCATAAAAATGTTGTAAACATTAAATACATGACTAAAAACAATTAAACTAAAATGCCTCTTTAGAACCACAGAGAATTAAAAAAAAAATAGTGAAACAGCTAAAAAAACAACCAGAGCAGACAACCCTAATTTTAAGAGCAAATTCACGTGATCTTCTGCCTGCTGAAAACAGAAAGGGATGGAACCAGCCTTACCTCCCTTGGAAGGGAGTTCCAAAATTAGGTTGCTGCTACTGAGAAAGACATGTGATGTGTACGTGCCATCCTAGCCTTATAATGTGGTAGAATACATAAAGGGACCTTTGTTGTTATGAGTAGGCATGAAATAAAACAAGATCTGGCTAATGTGCCTGCAGTTTAGACTGCAATTTATATTTTACTGTTTCCTTTCATACTTCTTTTGTGTGCAATTTTTGCAAATAACACACCTTGAAATGTTTTTTTTAATTATTAAATTTAAATTATTAAAATTAAATTATTAAATTATTAAATTTTTTAAAAAATTATCTGGTCAGAGCCCAAAGACATATTAATATGTTTCTGGAGTTTAATGTTTTACATTGTTGATCATTTTCAGCAGTTTTTAATTGATGAAAAGATGGCTGATTATGTGCAGTAAAATAAATTAATTTTTCTAATGCAGAAGTGGAATGCAGTGTGTGTCTTGAACACTACCAGTTTGCCCCTATAATCATCTCAAAATATTTCAGGAAAACAGGGGACTCACAAAGAATTTTGGGAAATGGCATGGATATATACTTTTCAGGGTGGAAGTGTGTAAACAGCAGCAACACAGGGACAAAATAAATCTGTTGAGGTGCACTCAAGTACTGAGTCTACCTAAAGGAGAATACTTACGCCAAGCAATGTTGTAAGCTATTCTCCCTTACTGAAAAATATGTTCAGTAATAAATGTCAGCATTTTTTCATGAATAATCAGCAAAGTTGAAACAGTCTATTTTAATGACCATCACAATCATGTGTCATCTAATATTGTCCAATATAAAATACAGTCAGCAAAGGCCAAAGCGCTTCTATGAAGATTTTGTTCCAATTCATTTTCAAAACGGTTCTTTCAGAGACCAGAATTTAGACTGATTGTTCTGTTCCCATCAGTTGCTCATAATGCCTATAGATCCTATGCACCCTCAGAACTTTTTCTCGGGGATGGAAAACCTTTCAAACTATGATTTCATGGTGTTAGTAGTGGAGGAAAAGAAACCATACTTAGGCTAGTGAACTGTTAACATCATGGCAGTCGGTTCAGGCCACAGTCCTATGTTTAAGTGGCCACGAGTTTCTTGGTGGGAAACTTTTAAACAGACTCATATTGATAGAAAGATGAACTTTTTAATGATTCATGACACTGTAGTTGAAATATTTCTTGCAAAATTATCCACTGTTTTATAGATGATAGAGTACTCTTGGAACAAGTTTGTATTACAAACTTGGTAAGGAAGATAGGAATGGAAAACTATGAGGTAGCTACTGTCTTATTTTTCCATATATCTGGCATAGCCATTGATGAGAATGCACTGCTGTAGAAACAGTTTACAGACACAAACAACTTCATTTTTTTAATATAATAGGTTCCTTTATTGAAGATTATATAAAAGATTGTATTGAGAAACAGTTGAAGTTTTGTGGCAAGTGATGAGCCACGTTCCTTGAGTCTTGTAGCTGCTTAAAGACCATTGTAGAATGAGTTCTGATGGAGTATATAGTCTACTTCATCAGTTGTGTATACTGGTAGTACAGAATTTATTTATTTATTTTTTGGTAGAAAACAGTCTTGTTTGTATGAACTGGTTCTTAAAATAGGAATAATATGTGGGTTTGTTTCCTGGTGTGAAATGTCACACAAACAGTCAAATTCAAGTGGAGATTTAGGGCCTAAGCAGACTGCCAGAAATAGTGCACATTAAATTGAGGCACTGCCCTGGCTCTGTGCTAGGGAGTCATGGGAATTGTATTTTTTTCTGAGACATTGAGCCTTCTCTGTCAGAAAGCATTGGTGCCACAATAAATTACAGTTCCCATGATTCCCTAGCACTGAGCCAGGGCAGTGCCTCAATTTAATGTGCACTATTTCTGGCAGTCTGCAAAGGCCCTTAGTTGCTGTTCCTTTAGTTTGTTTGGGAATCCTGACTACTAAAAAAAAAGCTATATATCCACCCCTTTTATTCCAATTAATATCTCTATCCATTTGCTGAATCTGTTTTTACTTTGTTTATGTTTTGGAGAAGAGTTTATGTTTTACGTCTAGTGTTTGCTGTGTGCTAAAATTGGTTGCTTTGTCGGAGACATGGCAGTATTGGTTGCTTTGTCGGAGACATGGCAGTATTTCACCCACAATAGTCTACAGACACACTTTTTCTTTCTAACTGGGCTTTGGGAGATGATATTTTAATATAGCGAAAAAGAAGGTCTGGAGGCACTTAATCTTGTTTGCTCCTGTGTGTGTTCATGTTCTCTCTCAAACTGTTTTATTTGCTCCATTTATATCCCACTTTCCTCCGGGGAGCTCAAGGTAGTGTACAAAGTGCTCATTCCTATTTTTAACCTTGCCACAATTTTGTGAGGCAAGTTAGGTTGAGCATTAGTGACTGGCCTAAGGTACGTAGTGAGCATCAAGGCTCATTGGACATCTGAACGCAGATTTCTCAAGTTCTCGTTTAACCACTACACTCTTCTGTGTGTTCTCTGTATTGGACTGTGAAAGGGTTATATCCCTCTCCTCCTCTCTTTGAATTATCTCAGGTGGCCTTGTTTTTCTTTTTAAGACTGGAGAGGTACACTATTGTGTGCATTAGCATGTAATAAGCAATGTTGTTGAGCCTAAAGCAAAGCTATCATGGGGTTTTCTGGGCAAGATTTGTTGCCTTCCTCTGAAGCTGAGACAACGTGTCTTGCTTATGGTCACCCAGTGGGTTCCCATGGCCAAGCGGGGCTTCAGATCCTAGTCTCCAGAGTCCAAGTCCTAGCTCAAACAACTACACCATGGTGGCTCTAACCACCAGCTAGATCCTGTGAATTATCATCCCAAAGTGCTTTTAGAAAGCCTGAACTTTTATAATCCATAAGGCTGTGCAAATTAAGATTTTATTTTCTTTAGCTTTGTCTGCTTTTTTTGCAAAAGATTCTCAAAGCAGTAGGCAACATTTAAAAAGAATTTATATATCATTAAAAACATTTGCTGTACCCTGTTTATTCCTTCTTACCAGGGAGGAGACACATAGAATCCCTGGTGCCTGACTCTGGCATCCAGGGTTTCCAGACAATATATTTTCAAGCTGTATGCATAGTCTTACAGGGCGGCATTGAGAAAAAGGAAAAGGAGACAGCAGCAGCCTTCTTTTAATGTAAAGAAAATGAAGAATCTCGGAATACAAATTTCTGTGCCTGGTTAATATCTTGATGGGCCAGATGCAGAATAATAAATTGTGAAGAATCCCTACTATATTAAAATTGTATTTATTAATTTATAGCCTGCTCCAAGGAACTCAGGGGAACCTATGTGGTTCTTCCCTTGCCCCTTGTGAAGTAATTTAGGCTGAGAGAGTGTGACTGGGCGAAGATCAACTAGTGAGCTGCACTGGTGAATGAAGTTTTGGACAGGATCTCATACGCCTTAGTGCAACACTTCAGCCATTGTATCACACTCCTATTATTATTATTATTATTATTATTATTATTATTATTATTATTATTTGGAGTATTTATACCCCACTCTTTAGCCAAAAGGCTATCTATATTCCTACAAGAAATGTTTTGGAACAGTATTGTTGGCCTCTTAAGAAAACTTTACCAGGTCTAATATGCCTTGAACCTCGAACCTTAAGTTATACTATAACTAGCTTACCTTAGAAATTGGAGATAAAGCTTACCTTGACTGTAGTGTGATTCTCAAGATATTAGTTTAAGAAATGAAGATGTTCTGGGTTTGCAGATAAATGCAGAAGTTTATGAGTTTCTAATAATTTAAAATTAGGCTGTCTTAAAACACTTAAAAAGCCAAATAACAAGTGTAATGGAAGAAGAGTAAAGGTTACTGTTGGACTTTGACCAATAATAACCTTAAGCAGTGTTGTGTTGTCTTCTCTTCTTATGGCCTCCATCTAGTGGTCACTAAAGTTTATTGCATATAATTTTTAATCTTCCCCAGATTTCTAGCTCTGTCATTTTGTATACAGTCAGCCCTCCGCATTTGCAGATTTGACTTATTTGCAGATTTGATTATTTGTGGTTTTCATTCATATGTCCTCTCTAGTAATCTCTAGGTCCTCCCACACAACTCTGCCAGATATTGACATAGAAATGTGCTGGAGAAACTAGAAGTTCATAGAAAAGAAAACAACACTTCTCTAGGTCCTTGTAGGTCCTCCAGCATGATTCTGTGATCAACCTCTGGCAGATGCCAACCACAGAGTTGTACTGGAAGACCTGGAGATTCCTAAAAAGGTGTTCTGTCAAGTAAAAAGAATATTGTTTTTTTATTTGCAGTTTTTCCACATTCACAAGGGCCCTTCACCCCCAAACCCCAGTGAATGTAGAGGGACCACTGAAATGTGTAGTCATAGTGCCTAATGCCAGGGAATTCCAGAAGAATTCCAGAAGAAAATCAGCATGTGCTTTTTAGACTATAGCAAAGTTTTGACTGCATAGATCATAAATAACTATGGATTGATCTTGAAGAAATGAAGAAAATTACATTTTGATTGTCTGGATGCATAACCTGTACTTAGGCTACCATTAAAACAGAATGCAGAGAAACAGATTGGTTCCCAGTTGGAAAGGGGGTTAGACAATCCCATCACCCTATTATATGTAGAAAACATATCCAGAGCAAGCTTATACCCAGAGGAAGGAGGAGTGAAAATTAGAGAAAGGAATATCAATAATCTAAGATCTGCAGATGATACCATACTACTAGAAAACAACAACAACAAAGACTTGGAACAGCTATTAATGACAGTCAAAGAAGAAAGTGTTAAGGCAAGCCTAGGGTTGAACACTTAGGAAAACAAAAATAATGAGCACAGAGGTTGTACGTAAATTCAATGCAGATGATAGGGAAATTGAAATAGTTAAATATTTCCCATACCTTGGATCAATCATTGATCTGCAGTCAAGGAATTGGAAGAAGACTAGGACTGGGAAGGGAGAACTATGAAATAACTAGACAAGATCCTTAAATGAAAAGATATAAAACTGAACACTAAAGTTAAAATACCCCAAGCCACCATATTTCCCATCACCTTGTGCGGAAGTGAGAAGTGGACAGTGAGGAATCAACCCATTTGACTTGTGGTGCTGGAGAAGAGTGATGAGGATACCAGCCAAAAAGACAAACAAATGGGCCCTAGAACAGATCAAGCCTGAACTCTCCTTGAAAGCCAAGATGACTAAATTGAGGCTGTTGTACTTCAGCCACATCATGAGATGGCACGACTCACTAGAAAAGACAGTGCTAGGAAAAGTGAAGGGCAGCAGAAGAGAGGAAGACTACATACCAGATGAATAGACTCAGTCAAAGAGGCCATGGTCCTAGGCTTGCAAGACCTGAGCAGAATGGTAGAGGGCAGTAGGTCTTGGAGATGCCTCATTCATAAGGTCACCATGAGTCAAAGTCTACTTGAGGGCAGTAAACAACAACAACAACAACAACAACAAATAGTGCCTAAGTGGAACAAATATAACTATTGCAGACTAAAGGTAGATTCATTAAAATGTGGGGGATGGGGTCCAAAATAAGCAGACAACACTTAAACATTGTATATAAGTGAACCAGCTTCCTAAGGGCACTTACTTGAAATAAATTATGTTTTTTACAGGAAGATGCTTTATACTGAATTAGCCATTGTCCATCTAGTCCAGTGTTGTCCATTCTGGCTGGCAGCAGCTCTCCAAGGTCATTCTGCTGGAGATCCCTGATTTTCCCAAGTGTCTCTTAACCAAGTACTAACTAGGCCTGATCCTACTTAGAATTCACAAAAGATGTGAAGTTTGGCCTTTGACATACTGAGTCTGAGATGACAACAAGAGCTTCTGAAGATAACTCTGTGAGAAAGGCAGTTGGAGTTATGAGGTTGGAGTGTGAGGGATACTTCAAGGGTCCAGAGTTAAAGCCGAGTGCCCGTTATATACAGAATTGATGCTAGGAATGAATTGTATGTGGTAACGGCAATCCTTAGAAAAGACAGAAACATGGGAGGAGAGGACAGGATCCAGAGGAAGCCATTGCATTGGATTAGAAGATGAAGGAGCAATAAGTAGAAACAGTAGAGTGAGTTCAGATCAGAAAGAAGAAATTGAGGGAATTCTATAGCAGGGCAGACAAACACTGTGCTGTACATGGGAGAATCTGTCTGGATTAGACAGGTTATTAGCACAAAAACTGATATTGCTAAGGGGACATTGCTGGAAAGGAGAAAAAAAAAACTTAGCCAGTCACAAAGATTTGACATGAGAATTGAGAGGGAGCCAAGCGAGTGACATAAAACAAACAATAAAGCAAAACATCAGAGCTCCTACATTTTGTATTCTACTCACTGCACTCCAAGAACACTTAAGATAACAGATGTATTTTCCCTTATGAAATCTAAAAGTTTTTGCTCTTCATTTTAACCTGTCTGTTCCTTTGGACAAAGCTGGCTATCCTTTTTCTTAACTGAATCTTCTATCAGATTACTTTTTTGATACTTCTCTCTTCCTCCTCCACACCCCTCAAAGGCTGCCTTTTATGTAGGAATTTGGCTTATTTCTGTAATCTCCAGTTGCAATAATAATGACATGTTAAATACTTGTAACAGCATTTGCTTACATGCATCTCTTCTTTCAAACTATTTGTTACCTTTCTGTTTGTTTTTGTTTGGAGCTGTTTCGGCTTAAGTTGTTCTATAAACTGTCACATGCACTGCCAATTCAATATAACAATAGGTAGTACTATTTATTTTCATACAACCTAATACTTTTATTTTTTTATTTATTTGATTTGTATCCTGCCTTTCTCCTTATGCTTTACAGTAACATATTTGTAAACAAATTGTACTGCAAATGCTTTACAGTAACATATTTGTAAACAGAGCAGAAATAATGCTAAGTTCTGCAGTTCAAACAGGCAAGGCACTTCCCCTTATGTCTTGATCTTAGAAGAAACATTTTGGATATACATGAAGCACAGACTCCATCTAGTGGGCACTTCAACCTTTTAAGCCAGGGGTAGGCAACCTTTCCCCTTTAAGGGCCGAGGGACTTCAGCTCCCAAAAGCCTCAGCCATGTTGGCCAATAGTCCCATGTTGGCCAATAGCTCCTGGGATTCTGGGAGCTGAAGTCCCTCGGCCCTTAAAGGGGAAAGGTTGCCTAACCCTGTTTTAAGCAAAGGCAATTAGAAAGCAATCTCCAAAGTTCCTCCACTTAAGTTTGATTATCAGTGTTCACTATATGACATATTTTTCCCATGCCAGCTAAAACAGTTGTGAGCTTAGAAAATGGATAAGGATGTAAAGGACAAAGCAAAGGAAAACAATGCCAGAGAATGTACAAAATTCCAAAAGGCATAATTGCTTGTACTCACTGTATAGGCTGAGTGAATGAGGAGGGAACCAAATCAGATTGGCTGCATAATGTGTGGGGCAGGCACAAGTGGGGCTAGAAAAATGCTCATATGCCATTCAGGCTAGGAGAGGGATTCAATATGGGGTTCCTCAGATCCATTTTGTGGAGAGGCAAAAGCACCAGTGTCATCTAAGGGGACCAATCACCCCTGGCTGCTGCCACCATTCCTGCCCAGGCATTCAAAAAGACCTTTCACCACTCTACCCAGTGAAGGGAATGGTTTCTTTTTTGTTAAAATTAAGGCACAGTTTTAATGCTTTTCAAAAAGAAAAAAGGTACCATCTACTTCTCTGTGTAGCATGGCAAAAAGTGAGAGCTTAGTCCATCGTGGAAGAACCTAATAATAATAATAATAATAATAATAATAATAATAATAA
>CM034703.1:41350599-41372020 GCA_020142125.1 Phrynosoma platyrhinos
GACACATCATGAGAAGGCATAAATCATTGGAAAAGACAATATGTTAGGAAAGGTGGAGGAAAGTAAAATGAGAGGAAGACAACATGCTAGAGACCACAAATAAGAATTTGCAGGGGCTGGGCAAAGCAGTAGAGGATAGGGGGGGCCTGGAGATGTCTCATCCATAGGGTCACCATGGGTCGAGACTGACAAAACTTAACAACAACAACAAAACTTTGGTTGAAATCGAAAACATTTCTATCCTTTGTAGAGGACCTTAACCAACTTTAATATCACTGATAAGTCTCAAGCAACATTCCCAATATAATAAAGTAGCCTAATTATTTATTTAAAAGGTTGACCATAACAATCAAATCTTGGTATTAGTTGACTATTCCTAATTCAAAATTCTTGGGACTAGTAGTGTTTTGTAATTTGAGCTTTTTGGATTTTGGAATACCTGTATACATAATGAGGCTGGAGCGAGACTGTGGAATCCAAGTGTAGTGCTTGACACAAATCCTCATCTTCTGGTGTTTCACAAAGGCACACATTTCTCCCCGGCATCACAAATACAGTACAGGTATGTATCTCAAATAGTTATGGATTTTGGAGTATTTTGGTATTCCAAACATGGGATATTCAACCTGTAGGGCATTGCTCAGTAGCAAGTATTACCTCCTCCATACTAGTTTCTTAAAACAGTCTCTTACTCAAAATTACATGTGTGCCCTATGAGAAGTAGAAAACTATACTTGCATTAATTTAGGAATGTTAACAGCTGTTTTAACTCCTAATTTTTCAGAAGGGTCACAGTTTGCGTGAGAAGCTTGCTGAAATGGAAACCTTCAGAGACATATTGTGTAGACAGGTTGATACATTACAAAAATACTTTGATGCCTGTGCTGATGCTGTTTCCAAGGATGAACTTCAGAGAGATAAAGGTATTTATCTAAAGTCAGTTATTTAGGCAAAAGCCATGACATTCTGTGGTTTAGTTGGAAAATGACATCTGTCACAAATGTTCTTTTTAGCTGTCATAGCATAACATTATCCAGCTTTTTTCATGGCAAGAAACTGTGCTATTTTGTGCTCAGTTGCCTTGTTCCTACACTTATTTGCTGCCTTCTGTGCTTTCAAATACCCACCTGCCCTTCCTTTTAAACCTGCCACCTTTAGTATGTTCAATCATTCTTGCAAGAGAAGTAGTAAAAACCTAAGCAAAGACATTTTCCTCTGTCACTTTCTCCCAAGATACATTGATGCAAAGAATGATGCAGGTTCATTTGTTTTACCATAGATTTAATATACCTATGGTGGACTTGCTCTAGATTATTGCAGTTGTAAGATTTTTCTGCATGAATCTAAAATCTAGTGTGGATATCCAAACAGCATCCTTCAGTAAAGGGGTAATTAACCAGAATCATAAACCAGAAGCCTATAATCATGCTTCATTTGATCCTATGCATTGTCATTGTGGGTTTTGTGTGTGAGTCTTTTGTTGTTGTTGTTGTTGTTGTGTGCCTTCAGGTTGTTTCTGACTTAATGGAATGTTATCACAGGATTTTCTTGGCAAGATTTGTTCAGAGTGGGTTTGTCATTGCCTTCCTCTGAGGTTGAGAGAGTGTGACTTGCCCAAGGTCACCCAGTGGGTTTCATGGCTGAGTGGGGATTCAAGAGTTGTAGTCCAACACTCAAACCACTACACCATACTGGCTGTTTTATTGTTAAGCAAGTGTAGATGCAACTGTAGAAGTACCAAAGTGTCAAAACATGAGGAAATTCTCTTTGTTTCACAGTAATTTTACTGTAACTGGGTAATTGTTCTCAAGGCAGAACCTTTGTATTTTACAGTAAAGCCTATAAAATGTAGTGATAAGGTCAGCCAAGATTTTTATTTTCATGAGAAATCCAAAGACACAGAACTACAGTTAATGTGACTTCATGAAGTGAATTCAGCATAGATCTGGATCCGAACTGCTTTGCAAAATGGGATTTCAGAGTAGTCTCAGCATGGATATACATTTCCCTTCCTCCAGCCTTTGAATTTGTCCTTGTCTTATTTTTCTGTCAAATGTACATGCAACTTGCAAATATGTGTAACAGGGTACTAAAGCATACACAGTTTTTCTGCCAAGAAGCAATATCCATGTAAGGAAGGAGAAACTGAAAAATCGTCTGTTCAGTTTTGTAGTATAAAAACTGCTTTGCTTTACTGATACTGTTTTTCCAATAAAGATTTTTTTCACTTGCTGTAACTGGGATTTTGTGAGGTTAGACACAATAATAATTGGTTTCTCTCTTCATTGCAGTTGTAGAAGATGATGAGGATGATTTTCCTACAACACGGTCTGATGGAGATTTTTTGCATAATAGTAATGGTAGTAAAGAAAAATGTAAGTACATTTAAATTCAGTGATGATTAAAATGTTCAGAAAGTGTAGGATTAGTTTTTAAGTACTTACCTTAAAAAGAAACAGCAGAAAAATAGATGCTTTCTTTTTTTACAAAGCATATTCATTATGAGACTAGTCTGATTGTGTCTAGTCACAGCTAATGTTAATCTTAAAGGATGTTAATAACACTTCAGTGGACACTTACAGCGCATTGATTTACATATCTACTTGGGTGGCTCCTATAGGATTTGTGTCTAGGTAAGTGGGTACAAGACTAATACAGGAAAAGAGATTTCACCTCAACATTAGGAAGAACTTCCTGACAGCAATAGCTGTTCGACAGTAGAATAGACTCACTCAGAGCATGGTGGTGTCTCCTTCTTTGGAGGGTTTTAAGCAGAGTCTGGATAGCTATCTGTCAGCAGTGCTTTGATTGGGAGTTCTTGCATGGCAGGGGGGTTGGACTGGATGGCCCTTGTGGTCTCTTCCAACTATATGATTCTAATTAAGTTCAGTACTCTTTTGTGTAACAATGCTACTTGTAAGTGCCACAGAACCAACCCTTAGCCTGTTCTCATTGCCAGTTTTTTATTATTATTATTATTTAATTGTTCTTTATGGCCTCACTGTTTAAAACATGTTTTGTTGCTTGCTTTTGAGGTGGCAACTATAATAATAATAATAATAATAAGTTTTATTTTTAACCCGCCCCTCTGCATCGCAATCGGGGCGGCTTACAGCATTTAAAATACAATAGTTAAAACAATCCAATATCCCACTCCCTCCTCCCACATCCCTCCCACACCCCTTAAAACAGAATTAAAACTATGTATGTAGTTTTAGCATGCATTTTGGTCTATTTTCAGATTAGCATTTTTGTTTTCATTTTATTTATATACTTCTTTCTCAGCCTTTTAGTTCCTATGCACTGTTTAGAACAACATGCAGTCTTTTAATATCACAATATCATAAAACACTATAAAATTGTTAGATATAATAAAAAAACAGTAAAAGTATCATAACAATACAACAAAAGCAGAGTTGATATATTAAACATAAACTTCACATAAAACAACAGATACTTAACAATCAGATGTTAACATCTAATTTCCCTTTGGTGTGTTTGCCAGCCTTTTCTCAGCTTTTGTTGATTCCACAACATCAGAATTACTTGATTTTTGACATGATGATTACTGCCTTCTACTGTAAAGAAGGTTTCTTGGTATACTAAGTAATTAGGGGATGAATCTGAAATGGCCTTAATTGTGGCTTAGCACCTGTTCTGGGAAATTTTTCTGGATCCAGAAGATATAATAAAAATCACCATTGCTAATGTTCCATCCTTACAAATGGTGGTTAAGCATGTGATGGAAGCCCAGCTATAATACAGTACTATCTGGAATAGGCAGATCTATATTTCTCTAGAACTGGTCTAGAGCATTATTGGTCTGGCTTTCAGACAGGAAGCCTGGTCAGAAAATAGGAAAGTATAACCTTGATGATTCTCCTTGACCTCTTAAGAGCTCTCTAACATCTGTTGTGATATGCTTCTGAACTTTTTTGACTAGCTTGGGGAAGGAAGGCTACTCTCACACAGGAAAAGGACAAAATATTTGCTTTTGGAACTTCTTGTCCATAGATCAGATGTTTCCAATAAATATTTGTACTCCAATAATAAATTTGTGTATTGACCTTTTGTGTAAGAAACAAAACAACAACTTGAATCTTGTTAAGTCTGCGTCCCATTAAAGAAAGGGGGATCATCTCTATAAAGAAAGGTAATAATTACAAGTTCTACATGGAGTTTGTTCCCATTAGATAAATCTCTTAAATGGAAAATCAGATAGGCCAACCTTGTAGTGACTAATTACAGTGTGTCACATTTAAATAAAAGCAACCTCATGAGTTGACTGTACAAAATTATGTACTGTGCAGGATTAGGTGTCGTTTTGAACTTTCCCTTTTTCTCATTAGTATTATTAGCTACATTTCAGACTCTTTTCTGGAATATGTCAAATTTGAAAACAATTCAACTACTTGGTTTAGGTGTGTGTGTGCTCTTTTGTTTACTGAACCTGAGGTTCGGTTCTTTTCCCCCCTATATGCCTAAAAAGATATGGAAAATGTAACCTTACCATATGTTTTTCCCTTTCAGGTGATGTGTTGAATTCATTCTAAAGCACATGCCCTTCTAAAAAGGTGCCAGCAGTGTGTAAATTGTGCAGCTCTAAATTCATTTGAACTTACTATGGGCACCTGCTTTCTTTAGTTCAGTTGATTGTTTGTTCTAATACTTTGCTGTCTCCCAGACGCTGGAAGGCCACATTAATTTCTAACTAGGAAATTAATTTTGACATGAAGTATGTCTTTGTTAGCCAAACCACAGATTTTCATAAAAAGAGTAAAGGGACAAGCTATGTGAAATTTGTCACATAGTTTGGCCTTCCACAAATTGAGTTTTTTTAAAATATATATATATTACTATCACGTAAATGGATGGAGGTTTTAAACTAAATCAAAACCATAATATGAGTGGGGGTGAAAAAGTGGTACTCTTGCCATAGTCTTGACAGAATAAATATTCCTTGCCCAGTGCCCTCTCTTAGCAATGAGAGGAGAGCTCATTCTCTATACCTGCTATTCATATCTGCACTTCCATGGAGCAGGAAAGAGAATTAAATGCCCTTTCATCCCAGTGTCATTCAATATTCTCCCCCATACCCAAAATAGATGCTTCTTATTTAATTGTTGTTTTTAAATCAGCTGCATAAGGCTGATAAGTGTCTTATCTAATTTGACCCTTCGATTGAGGACTCCACCAGAAATCTGTAGGGTGCATTTGCACATCATAAGCCATGCTTAAGCTGTTGTTGTTGGTGTTTGTTTGTTTGTTTGTTTTTTGTTTTGCTCAAACCATAAATTGCATGACAGGTAATCCAATAAACCATGGTTTGCCTTCCCCATTTCTGGTTTGTTTCTCTTCTGGCCCTTATTATCAGTTTGCATTTCAGGATGGGCAGCTAGGGGAAAAAAATAGGGACAAACCACAGTTGCAAGTTTTGTCATCACAACAAATCACAGTTTGAACAAGTCAACATTTGTAAACCAGAAACAAACCCTGAGTTGAAACTGGTTTGTGCTCTAGTTAACAGGCCATAATCTATTAATAGAAGTGGCTTGGGATGCCACAACAAAACAAATTTCAGCAAAACATACAATGACTTGTGATTTGTGATTGTATTCAGAGCGTGTCTGTAAAGCTCCCAATGAGCTTCCCTGATTACTCTCTTTTCAGAGGAACTTTGACATGTACATGTACACCAGGTCTCCCTGTTGTATCAAAGAAAAAAGGCAATGATCCACACTTTTCAATACAAGTCTGAAGCCACAACTAAGTGCTAGGATCATATCTGTGCAGATGCTTCTTAAACAATTGAATGAAAATTCTTCTTAAACAAATAAATGAAAACAGAGTAAAAACTCCATCTTGATTTGTCTCCTTGCTTTATTTCTCTCTCAGCCATTCTCTCTCCATTTCTTCCCCAGATATTTAGAATTTTTTCACTTGATTGAATTGGAGGGAGTGGGTACAAGGAGGCTTCCAAAGTGTCATATAGCAGAAGTGTTGAGGAAGGTATTACATTTGAAAATTCAGCTTGTTAAAGGACTTGAAGTACTCCCAGTAATGGGTGATTCTTTCTGTCTGGCCATTTACCTTACTAAAACAAATGCTACATCTTGAAATTTGTAGCTAGTCTGATCCATAAGATTTCCTAACAAGTAAATGATATCTTGGTTATTTTATGGGATTGCTTAAATTAAACTGATTGCTTGAGCCTAATTTTCCAGATTTAACACTTCTCATCCTAAAGTAAGTATACATCTGGAATGTTACATTGATCTTAGGACAGAAGAAAGACTTAATGTTCCAGCAGACTCCAGTGATACATGTACCACAATCTTACAAACCTTACATTAACTGCCATTATGATACAGTGCTCTATGACAACTAGGTGTGCTGAGACATTTCAGACTTTATCTCAGCCATGATCATTGACTGTATCTTTTAGATTCCACACTCCACCTCCCCACTGGAATATGAATTTGATAATACTGCTGAAGCCCCAAGTACTCAATTTAAATCTTAGTATTAACACCTGACACAATTTTGAATAATATGTTTTATCACCCTTAATATGTGTTGATATATTTTTACAACATTTTGTCTCATATGCTTTTAAATATATCACTTTTCCGTAAACATCCTTAGCAACAGATGGCTGATGCACTATGAGGCATTTCAAAGTATTGTAGCTAAGGAGAATGTATCCGTGTGTGTGTGTGTATTCAAATATTATTTTTACTTTTCATAGGACATTATTACCAACCTGAACATTTTCTTTGGGATATTTTTACAGTTCATAATTAGATTCAAATACATGCTAATTACTGGGTTTGAAATTCAGCATCTGCTAGGTTTTAAGGTGGTTCGTTTTAATTAAGCCCCACTTCGAGCTGTCAGATTGCTATTGTTACAAGAGTATTTCCAGTCCTGCCACCCACATGATTTTTCCATGCAGAATTACACAGCATAGAGAAACTGAAAGAATACATTAAAAAGAGGGGCATTTCTCCTGTTAAGCTTCCTCAGATGAGTAAATACTACTGGGCACTTTAATTCTAATGCCACACAGGCCAAGTATAACTGGGGATTGTACTGATAAATCTCTAATCTGTTTGTTTTAGTGTTTCCACATGTAACGCCCAAAGGAATAAATGGTATAGACTTTAAAGGTGAAGCTATAACTTTCAAGGCAACAACGGCTGGAATCCTTGCTACACTTTCCCATTGCATTGAGCTAATGGTAAAACGTGAAGAGAGCTGGCAGAAAAGATTGGATAAGGTAAGAACTCCCAGTTTCTGCAAGGATTAAATGGTGTTTACTTGACTTCAGGTGTACTGATGATGATACAGTTATTTATCCTCAGGATATATATAGCAAAAGCTTTTTGAAATCCAGGAGTTTATCTGTGTTTTACATTTTGTATAGCAAATGCCACATGTTATATTTTGGTATGCCATCCAGTAATTCAAAAATTAATACAATCTGTTTCATATTGCTGTTATATGTTTGAGGTGTCTCTCTTACAAAATTAATTTTTAATCAGTTTTAAATAGGTTTAAAACACATACTTCAGAACCAAGAGAGACCCTGTATTACACATACATTAGGTTTCTTCAGATTTGTGTAGTTCCTGGTAACTTTTACCTGCAAGTGGTGTTATGTGGTCAAGGGCACTTTAATCTGCATTTTAACTGCAGGTTGGATCCACATGTGCCTTGTGCAAACACAAAGGTGCTCCTGGTTGTGGCCACCTGAATTACACCAACAGTTGGTGTAATTCAGGTGGTCATAACCAGAACCAGTACTTTTAAGCAACATATTTTAGGGAACAGAAATACTGTACATATTCTTAACAAATATTTTAATGCTATAAAATTGCTGTTATGGGCAAGAGGATTGAACAGTTTCCCTTTCCTTTTCCATACCTTTATATAAATAGTATGAGTGAACTTTGGCATTTTGTTTGATCTTGTGCATGCACATGCCTGAATGCACAAAGAACATGCTTTGGGAGAAATGACTAGCAGGAAATTTTGAGAATCTTGACTTCAGTTGTTGAGAGATTTGAATTTAAATTCAAACTTGATAACCCTGGATAACTCTGTAGAACTACCATTCCTGTTTCAAATATTATGAGAACTCTGAACAGCTGGATCCTTCATAATGTTATATGTGATATTATTTTACTACCAAGCTCCTTTCTAATGTGTTACTCTGGCGTTTAAATGGCACAGAAAAAGTATTGTTGCATGGGGGTGGGGGGACCTGCTATTGTGTTGTTGCTCTTGATGGTTTTATTTATTTATTTATTGGATTGACAACCTTTTTTCTACCTCTTTGCTAGGTTTGTATGCCCGTATGGTAACCAACACCTTCTTCCAGGTGGCAAATAATTATATGTTGTGTTTAGTTTCTAGAGCAGGGGCAGGCAACCTTTTTGAGCCGGGGGCTGGGTTGCTGTCCCTCAGACAATGGGGGGGGGGGCAAAGCACCTTAAATAAATAAATAAATAAATTATTTTTTTTAAAAAAAAATGCATGCACACTCTCTCAGCCCCAGAAAAGCCATGGCAAACCCCCTGTGGAGATTTTGCCAAGAAAACCCCAAGAACAAGTAATAACAACAATAATCAATATCATTATGGCGGGGGCGGCAGCGGCAGGACCGGCCTGGGGCTGGTCCAAAGGCCTCGGGCAGCCCCATCCAGCCCCCGGGCCTTAGGTTGCCTACCCCTGTTCTAGAGGTTACACACAGAGATACCATAACATAGTTTTTAATAAATTTAAGGATAAAATCCGAATTGTTTCTGCAGCTTTCATCTTTATAGTTTTATGTTTCCTAAAGATCTTTTTTCTTCTGTTGGACCAATTGCAACCCTGCATAATTGGGTAACCTGGCTAGGGCTGCTGGGAACTGCAGTTAGCTATCTGAAATTTACAGTAATTCTGTGATTTGATGAGCTGCTACATTTTATGCGGTGAAACAAGAATTTATGAAGGTACTATTAGACAGTATTAAATTACTGGTCCAATGTTTGATTTAGAGCAAACCTCTGTCCTTTGTTTATACAATTCACAGGAAGTTGAAAAAAGGAGGCGAATAGAAGAAGCATACAAAAATGCTATGACAGAGCTTAAAAAAAAGTCCCATTTTGGAGGACCAGATTATGAGGTATGAACTTGTGTGCAGTAGTTCTGCTGTGTTCTTAGGCTGAACATGGACTGTACACCTCAAGCGTAATAGTCTCGAGGAAATACAACCCACTCTTTAAATATTTTTCTAGTCAATATTTACTCTGGATCACAAATACTCGTAAGCAGGGTTCCAGTACAGTCTTCTTGGTACAAAAAGCCCTTCTTATTTATAAAGTGCAGTAGCTTTTATATGTTTCTTACGTAAAAAAATCACTGAATAATTAAAAAAGGAGTATCTCCACCACAGCCCGTTATTCTATTTTCATAGGTTAAATTGCTAAATATAACACATGAGGCTTGGGTAGCAGGTCTTTTGACTTTAGTTCTTAAAAACTCTGAAGAAGAGGAAATATTGTCCATTTCCACTTCAGAGGGTGTTGTAATCTGTTTTAAATATCACAGTGGATCAGGGATGGGCAACTGTGGCAGTTTAGATGTTTTTGGCATTCAGCTCCCATTAATTCCTTTCAGCATAGCCATTGGTGCTAGATTAAGGGAATGGCAGTCTGAGAACATTCAGAGGGCCCATATGCCCACTTCTAAGAAAGTTCAGGGATGGTGAAAATGCATGCCTCAATGATGCCCACAAATCCTGAATTTTGAGGTTCCAAAAATATTTTGGCCCCAAATAGACAGTAGAACCAGCTTAGGCCTCTAGAGGGGGTATTGTTGTCACAGTTTTGCCACGGTTTTTTCACCTTGCCCCTTGTTGACCTGTGCATGTGATTTGCACATTGGACTATGATTCCGGAGACTCTGTTCATGCATGGAAACCCGCTGGATAACCTTAAGAAAGACACATTCTGTCAGCCTCAGAGGAAGGCAAACCCTCTCTAAACATATATTGTCAAGAAAACTCAACAATAGGTTTGCCTTAGGGTTTCCATAAGTCGGAAATGACTTGAAAACACACAACACACACACGTCAGAAAATATGGCATGTGGCTTACTAGGCAATGCAGCCATCCATTTACAGGAGTAAAAATGTGCACTGCTTGAAATATGGCAGTGCACATGGATACTGAGCACTTTTTGATATTGATTTCATTGGGGAGAATTAAGTACGTGATTACATATCCTGTTGACATTAACACATCCATATTTGACTGTCTGGATCAGGGGTAGGCAACCTTTCCCCTTTAAGGGCCGAGGGACTTCAGCTCCCAGAATCCCAGGAGCTATTGGCCAACATGGGACTATTGGCCAACATGGCTGAGACTTCTGGGAGCTGAAGTCCCTCGGCCCTTAAAGGGGAAAGGTTGCCTACCCCTGGTCTGGATCATTACCTGTATGTTAGTACTCATTTTGAAAACTTATTTTGAAAATAAACTTCTATGCTTGTCTATACAAATTGCAAAAAAAGAAAAATAAGTGGAAATGAAATTGTGTCAGCTGAGATATAGAAGTACTGGGCACTGCTCCTTCCTTAGTGATATGAAGTTGCTTCCGTCATCTTGAGCCTTGACATAAGAACAAAAGAGTAGAGCCTCATGTTCTCTCCACTTATCCATAGAGATAAGCATAGAAGGCAATGGAGAAATATGCTGCATTCATTACTATTTTTGTTGTTAAACACCAGCTTCTTGCAGAACCTATCCAGCAACACTGTAATAACTTAAACTGTTTTCCCATTCATGAACATATTTGGTTTGGTTTACTATCTACTGGACATTTTACACTGTCAGTAACTTGATACTTCACTGATTTTGATACGTATAGGAAGGTCCCAACAGTCTGATTAATGAAGAAGAATTCTTTGATGCTGTAGAAGCTGCACTTGATAGGCAAGATAAAATAGAAGAACAGGTAATCCATGTTTACGTAAGCAATTTAGTGTGAGATATATATTGTTACAGTCAAATTGTGTTCAAATACTTCTAGGAACACAAAGTAACCACTGTTTCAAGTATATACTTGTCTGTGGATTAACAACCAATACCTTAGTTTTATTTATTTTATGTTATTTATATGCCACTCTCCTACATTAAAAAACAGTAGTTGAAATCAATATATATATAAAGAGAGAGAGAGTGTGCATTCTGCTGTACCTGCCAGGCCATTATAAATTTGTATGTTGTAGAGTTGCAGTACTTACAAATTCAGTGAATTTAGGTTAGTTTGGTACAGTAGGTTCCCTGCACTGTTAATTTTTCCTCATTGTTAAATATCCTTCTTAAAAATGTCCATTAAAAAAGTAGACAATTGCTGTCTGTGTGCTGCACAGCCATTATATTTAAGGCTTGCATTCTTAAGTTAGAATGCCATGTGGTCCCTGCCATAGATCATTATTTTAGCGTTTATGTGGTGATGTAGCAAGCTACATCCAAAATTGCATGCTAATCTTTACCTTTTATTCTTTTAGTCTCAGAGTGAAAAGGTCCGATTACACTGGCCATCCTCATTGCCACCTGGTGATGCATTTTCTGGTGTGGGGACTCACAGATTTGTCCAAAAGGTAAGTTGTGTCACACACTGCTCTTGAAACAGAATAACACTGTTGTATTCTAAAGCTGAACTGTGTTATAATACGTGGAGTTCCTAGTATATGTGGATATACTCATTCAAATTGCTTTTCAGTTTGTGGGAAAGAAGCTGCTTTTCATTGCATTATCCTGAAACATTTCTTCTGTTAAGCCTTGAGACTTAGAAATTGTGCCAAGTAAAATTCATAACTTGGGGAAAGGTTTTATTTTCCAGATTTCCAGAAGCTTTTATTTTGCATGGTCACAAATGTTTTGTTTTGAACTTGTGAGCATATTAAATGTAGCCAGCAACAATTTAATATTATAGGAAATGAATTCTTCACAGGGCAACGTTGGGAACATAATATATAATAGGTGCATGAAGTCAGCGTTTGATGCAGCTTTCACTGCTTATGGTACTTTTGTTTTTCCTTTTCTTCATTATCTTGTGCTTGGAAGTTGGTACTGAATGCTCTGTTGTGCCTTTGTTCTGATTACTTGGTTTTTTCTTTGTCTGTCTCTGTTAGCCCTATAGTCGCTCTTCCTCCATGTCTTCCATTGATCTAGTCAGTGCCTCTGATGATGTTCACAGATTCAGCTCCCAGGTATTGTATGACTACACAGAGTGGCATTACCACATCTTTGTGCTTTTTTCATCATATTATCTCTGTTTCTCTTGTTATATAACAGTTTGTGCTTGCTTTAAATAAAGTACAAACAAAACTATAGTAAGGAATCGTACATTCTACTTCTTTATGTGGTTGTGTAACTACCACTCAATCTCAGTATTCAGTTCTAGAAAACAAAGCAGCATGAGCTTATGTGACACACAGTTTAAACTTTTTCTCATATACAGCATTTAAAATAGATGCTGTTGCATAAAATTCCAAGATATTCCAAGATGTGCTCAGTTTATCAAAATCAGTACTTTAGAGTGAAGTGGCATCCCTAATACACCTGTGTAGGTCTCATATAACTCTTCAGAAATTCCAGAGTCTTAAACTGTAATCAAGACTATGGTTGTCTTATCAAAATTTTGTAGGAAAGCTTCAAGCTTAATGTCATCTAGCTTTTTGAGAATATTAAGTTTTCAGATATAACCAGTATCTGACTGGTTTGAAGATGTGTGTCAGCAGATTAAAACAGAATATCAACAAACTATGGTTATGCAAATCTTAAAAACACTGGTGATTCCTTCTGCCTTGGCCAGCCTTGTCATAATCTTACAGGTGGCTTTTCTTCAGGTTCTCCAAACTGGAGAAGACATCTCCTATTAATCTTCCTCTTTTTAAGTGACTCGTAGCAGAGAATTGGTAGAATCTGTATTCAGTTGCAAAATGACAAAAAAAAAATCATCCTAAAATCACCTAGACAGCAGAATATCTGATTCCTGGATTTTGTCTTGACATTTGTTCTTAATCCTACAGTTTGTGAGGACATCCTAAACAAACACTTTGAGGAGATTCTTGAAGTTCTTAAGACAGGAAGAAGCAAAAATGTTTTTAAAAATCTTGTAAATTACAACAGAGTATAGGTATAAAGACCTCTAGTTATCATTATTCTTGCATCTAGTTCTCCAGTCTTACAAACTGAGTCCCGTAATTATTAGAATTCTGAGAATTGTGCAGTACAGTTTCCAGAGGAACATAAGCCGTCTTAATTGTTTGTGTATTGTCTGTCTTTTCATGTCAAGCTATCCAATGAAAAATATTTTATTTGTAGAAGCATCATGGGTACACCAAGAATACTTGTGATTATGAGTGAATAATCTTACATGCTGTTGCCTTCAAGTGAAATCTTACATCTCTTCTGCTTTGTCTGCTTTCATTTCAAACTTTTATAATTTCAGGAGTTGGCTACTTTCCATTGTTTGTCATCTAGTAACAGAGGTTTACTTGTATGAGGTAGTACAAAGGTAGTAATAGTAAAAGCATACATTAGCCTGAAGAATGTCTATAAGGGGTGCTGGATGAGGGACGATCTAGTCTGTTGCATATAATGATAACATTCCTAGAATGACCATGGCTGTCTCAGGATATAGAGCTGTTTTCTTTGGATCTTTATTGTATCAAAAATTTAATGCTTGTTTTATTCATGAAATCATGACCTCACAGAGTCCAGAAGTGGACAGTTACCTTTGCTTTCAGAATTAGATTGACATTCTGGAAAGATAAGGACAGATTGTCACAAGCTAATGTAGACTGGTACAACTTGGTTTTCTATATTAAGATGGGATAACTTTAAAATGAATGTGTGAAAGGCTGCCAGCAATACAGCACCTGATCCTCAGAAAGGAATGTGTGTCCAACAGATTCGTTAAACCAAATTCAGTCAAGTGATTGTTACTAGCAGTATGTTTGGCTGCTTTCAGTGATTGTTTTTAATCTCTGCGACTGCTGGACCTTCATGAATATAGATCAGTTGTTACTTTGGGGCATAATGGAAAATCTTGATGGCTGGATCAATTATACCACTGGCTGTCATAATTAAAGTCAGCTGTACTGAAGGAGATGCAGGAGAGCTGCACTGAGAATGAAATCATTTCACTCCAGGCTCTACTAGATCCCACTGTCTTGTTAGGACAAGTGTGGACAACTGTTGGGGGGGCGCAGGGCAGTTTTACCCATGAGCTGCACTATTACATCATCAATACACCAGAAGTCATGCCTTTCTATTTCTGGTTCATTTACAGATGATTTTAAAAGTTTGGGGAGTTGTAGGGGGCAGGTACTTTTAATATGTTTTGGATCATTTGTAGGCAAAAATATCACCCACAAATGTTCTTTAAAAATGACAGTCTGGTGGTTTGGGGGGGGAGTGTCGAGAGGTTTAGCGGTTGCTAAAGTGAGATTCAGTGGCCATATGTTCATAGTACCTTTCCTTTGCTAAAAATTAAAGGAATAGTGAAAGTTTTAAATGAATTATGCAGAAGCAACAAAATAATACAAAAAATGCTCAGTTTCCATAACTGAAAAAGAAATAGAATTCCATTTTCCTTGCTACAGAATTAAATTGCTTGGGCAGATGAAACTTTATATACTTAGCAGTGGGTAAGCAGTTTTGATATGGATAAAGAAAAACTGGCTCAGAGCCACTTGTCTCCATGCATTGGTCATCCATTATTTTTTACTTGGCTCCTACTCTCTGCTAAGAGGTTTTCATTGAAATTGCCACTTACATTAAGTGGATGTCCTGGCTGAAAACCTGAAACCAGGAGGCTATGACATATTTTTAAGATGGGCGGTTTTGTGTAATCAATCATCACCTCTGATTGAGAAGTTCATTCATGTTAGAGACATAAGACAAATTGATAGCAGTATTGTCTCAAGGCAAATTGGCTATAGTGGGCCCAGACAGGGAAAAGTGGATGTCCTAGTAGATTTTTGTCTGATTTGCAGAACATAGCAAGGATTTTTGACTCCCAACTGTTTGAACAACAGTAGCCTCTAAAAAGACACAAACACCTCTTCAAATAATACTGCTGAAATTAAGACAGCATGGTCCTATGGAAGGACTGTGAGTTCAATTCAGTTCTAGTACTCAAAACAAATTCCTGGCCTCAAAATTCTTTAATTATTTTTTTTTACACCAGGTTCCACTTGACTGACCTTGTGAGTGTATGTACCTTTCAGTTGACTTGGTCTTCTTAGGCAAGGAATACTTAGAGGTAGTTTTGCTAGTTCCTTCCTCTGAAATATAGCTTACATCACCTGCAATTTGTTGGCGGTATCCCATCCAAGTATGAACCAGGGCTGACCCTGCTTAGCTTGAAAAACATACAGAATCTGGTGTCTTTGGAATATGGGGTTGCTGTAAAAAATAATAAAGTAGATCCCATAAGTATGAAATCTGCCCACCCATGGACTATCAAAATGATTGACAAATGTGTCTGCCCTGTACTTAACATGGCATGGTGCACACATGGTCTTAATATACAATTTATTTGAAAATCTAAACAGACTTTAAGAATCTTAAAATCTTCACTGCAAAAAGTAGTCAGTCTCTGCTATGTTTAAATCTCACTTGCAAGAAGGCAAGGAAGAAACACACTGATCTTTTCCCTTGACAGTTCAGAAAATATTAATATCCCATGTGTGGTGGAAGAACTGTCTCTGAATCTTGCGTGGCTTGTGCTTGTTTGCAGACTGCCTTATGGAAGTGCCATTGTCTAAATGCATTTCATCCAGTTACTTTTTTCCCCTTTTAACACACAAATACCTCTTGTGTACTCAAGAATTCATACAGTGTCTTGATTTTTTACTGTAGAGACGGAGCTAGAAATAAATGTGATTTTCCTTTTTTTTTCTGTAAGGTGGAAGAGATGGTGCAAAACCACATGACGTACTCATTACAGGATGTGGGGGGTGATGCAAATTGGCAGCTGGTGGTTGAAGAAGGTGAAATGAAGGTAAATTGAAAACTGATACTTCAGATTTAATATTTTAAATTTAGCTGTTTATTAACTGCTTTAAGCATTATTTTTAATAGGATAAAAATACACTAAATAATAGTCACTGTTCTGTTGTGCAACCAAAAAGTACGAATAATTAAATTTGACATATATTTACTCTAGCATATTCATTACTGCTTTTCTGCTGATAACTCCTTCTACACAAATAATTTGAACAGAATCATAGTGTTAGAAGATACCACAAGGGCCATTCAATCCAACCCCTACCATGTAGGTATATACAATCAAAACGCTCCCAACAGATGTCCATCCAGCCTCACTGTGTGCCTTCAAGTCATTTGCAACTTACAGCAAACCAAAGGTGAACTGATCATAGAGTTTCCTTGGCATGATTTGTTAAGAGGAGAGTTGCCACAGCCCTCCTGTGAATCTGAAAGAGGATGACCTTGAGTTTTCTTTCCAGGGCTAAGCAAGGATTTGAACCTTGGTTTCCCAGGGTTCCTAGTCCTAATCCACCATTCAAACCAAGACACCATACTGCTCCTTACACTACAAAGAACCAGGCCTCAAACTGAATGTCGGGCCTCACACTGCAGACTACTGAGTTTTGGACTACAAACCAGGCTGCAAACTACAGCTATAGCTCAGTTAATTAAGTTAGTGTGCTGCTGGTCATGACTTCTTTAACAGAACATTGGTACCAGAGGAATAAATAACATGGGAATAATTTGCTTTGAAGTTTAGTAGTAGTAGTAGTAATTTATTTCTTACCCTTCTCTCCCCGTGGATTGAGGCAGGAAACAACAATTAACAGAAAGGATATGCTGCATATCCTTTTTGAGACTGCTCTTTGGTTTAATATTTAGAGATAGCATTACATAGTATTTCCTTGATAACTTTAAATTTGTTGTTCTGTCTCTTCAAGTAATTTTTGACTTATAGTGACCCTAAGGAAAACCTGTCATAGTTTTCTGGGGTCAAGTGTATGCAGGTTTTCCTGACAGAGCATGGAATCAATCCCTGGTCTCAAGTCCTACGTTCAAACCATTACATCATGCTGGCTCTCTTCTTTAACTTTAGTGACCTAGAATTACTCTTACTGCCACCAGTCTAACTCGGTTTCAGATAAATCTTGAAAGTTAAATGTTTTTAGGATGAAGCAAATTGAATCTTCTCAAATATATTTGTTCAAAGGTGTACAGGAGGGAAGTAGAAGAAAATGGCATTGTTTTAGATCCTTTGAAAGCCACGCATGCAGTCAAAGGAGTGACAGGACATGAGGTCTGCCACTACTTCTGGAACGTTGACGTTCGTAATGACTGGGAAAGTAAGTAGCACAGTTTTTTGTCAGTTGACGTAGTTAAAATATAAAAGCATTACTTTGATTAACTATTTTTGTTTTACTAAATTATTTGTTTTCCTTCTTAGCAACCATTGAAAATTTCCATGTTGTTGAAACCTTAGCTGATAATGCAATCATAATCTACCAGACACATAAGGTAATACTTTATGTTATTAAGTAATAGCTTTTCATAAGACTGAAAATTGCCATGTATATTAAAAGGAGAGGAAACAGCCTAACTATTAAAAATGCTAATACCTTCTGATGTGGTTTAGCTTCTTAAAACATCACATAAACTCTGTATAGCAGGCCAGATCAGATAATGACAAATTATGTCTGTTGCTCCTTTTTAGAATTTGGCAAAACCAGTTTAAACCTAATCTTGCCCATAATCATGTTAATTCCTTTGGTATTGAGATCTTCTGTTTGCATTTTGAGAGGTGGGTGTAACTCTTTCAACAAGAGTATATTTTAAGGGAGTGAGAGGTAGCTTAGTGTAGTGCACATGCTTTCCATACTGAAGATTCAGTCCCAGTTACATGAGGTTGTATCCAGTTGTTGCAAGATCATGCTTTTTTCCCCAAACACTCTTCTGCCCCCTGAAATGCCATTGTGAAGGAACAGGATTGGTGTCCTAGATATCTGAGGTGCCAGAAGACTGGAGATGAACAAATATTGTCCCTCTCCTCAAAGAAGGGAAAAAATAAAGATCCAGGAAACTACAGGCAGTCAGCCTGACCTCAATACCAGGAAAAAATATTAGAACAGATTGTACAGGAAGAATCAATGATGACAATACAGTGATTAGTAGGAATGGGGGTTTTTTTGCAAACAAATCCTGACAAAGTAACCTTACATCTTTTTTTTATCATGTCACTAGTTTAGTAGATGATGGGAATGCTCTAGATATCATTTATCTTGATTTCAGAAGAACATTTGATAAGGTCCCCCATAATATTTTGATTAGCAAACTGACTAAATATGGAATAGTCAGAAACACCATCAATTGGTTGAAAAACCATGCTCAAAAAGTTGTCATCAGTAGCTGTTCTTCATTTTGGAAGGAGGTTTCCAGTAGAGTGCTGCAGGGTCTGTCTTTGGGCTGATGCTCTTCAGTATTTTTATCAGTGATTTAAATGATGGAGTGGAGGGAATCCTTATCTGATCTGCAGACAATTCAAAACTGGGCAAGGTAGTTAACACATTGGAAGATAGGAACAGAATTCAAAAGGATCTAAACTAGAAAACTTGGCTGAAGTTAATAAAATGATATTCAATAGAATTTATTTATTCACTTCATTTGCATGCTTCCTTCCTATGAGAGTGGGACCCAAGTTGGCTTCCAGAGAGAATCAAGTACCTATAAGTACTCATTTTTTCAAAAACCTTTTAAAATGAAGGATATGTTCTAAAATTTCAAAACCCTCTTGATTGCTGTGCTTCTTTGAAAGTCGGTGTAGTGGTTAATACTGAACTACAAATCAAAACCTTCTCAAAAGGCCTACTTCTCCCATGGGCTTTGCTTCCTTATCCCCCACTCTCTTCAGTATGAAGACAATAATATAAAGCTACCTGGAAAATGCTTGTAAATGCTGTTAAGTACTATTTAAATGCTTACTGTTCTTTTCATTCCCTCTAGCGGGTATGGCCTGCATCTCAACGTGATGTGTTGTATTTGTCTGCAATTAGAAAAATACCAGCTTTCAATGAAAATGATGCTGAAACATGGATTGTTTGCAATTTCTCTGTAGAGCATGACAGTGCCCCTGTAAGTAAATTTTCCAATTCTCTGAGAGTGTTAACTGTTCTAACAGTGTAACCAAGCTTCTTCAAAAGGAGAATGCTTTTCTTGTTTCTAGTATATACCAGTCAAATGAAAAGAATAATTAAAATGCAAACGGTAGAAAACCTTCAGAATATATAGCTGAAATGAAGGGAGTATGTGCCATTATATAGCTTTATTATTTAACCGGCATATCCTAACTGTTTATGTTCCCTGACAGTTGAACAATCGGTGTGTCCGTGCCAAAATAAATATTGCTATGATCTGTCAGACGTTGGTAAGTCCACCAGAAGGAAACAAGAAAATAAGCAGAGACAACATCCTATGCAAGATTACATATGTAGCAAATGGTAAGACATGACTGCTATTTGGTAGAGATGTGAGGATCTAAGAAAACCCTGGAAATATTCAGGAATAAAGCATGTTTTCCCCAGAGCCTTTTTTCCAAAATTTGCCAGGGTTGTGTCTTTTAGAATGATGAATAAAATATTTTAAGAATATGTTTGTATGATTACTTCCCCAAAATCTTTTCTAAACACTATGTATTACGCTGCACAGTATGAAATCATCACCATTCCTGGTCTTGGTTTCTTTTTCTTAGTTCTTGTGGGAATGTGTGTATAATGCTTGCTTGACACTGTGGAGAACTAGTGAGACAAAATAATATTCTTTGTTTTAGTAATGTTGATGATTTCTTCTTTTTTTATTGAAGGGTTTTGTCTGCACCTAAAACTGGCAAAATCAAAAGATGTTCCTTATAGTTCAGGTGTTCCTTACAGATCAGAACCTTGTAGCTCGACTTGTAAGGAAAAATAAAATAAGTGCTGATATCCTCCTAATGAATTAAGAGGACATAAGTTTGACTTACATTATTGCAACTCACTTTTTTTCATAGTTGTAGAGTTTTGATTGTTGCAATGACCAGAATTGCTACAGTTGGCCCCATAAGCAGTGCATCCCATTCCATTTCTGTGTTGTGAGAAAGCAGAGAAATAAATGGAGATGGATCCCGTGATTTTCAAGGAGCTGGATGTATCATAAGAATATTATTACAATGTCGCAAAGTCATTGCAAGGATGTCATCTGGAGGCACCTCCCTAAGATCCCCAGAGGTCTCTGGATTTCTGTCACAGCACATTCAGTTACAGGAAAACAGCTGGATGCATCCCTGCAGATTTTCCCTGCCCCATTCTCTGAAGGCACAGAAATAGCTGTAGGAGGGCTATGTTGCTAACAAGATAGGTTCAGGGTAGGTAGGACCTACATATGATGTAGGACCTCAGCCATGATTTTTAAAGATAAATTCAAATTATATTTGGTAATTATATGGTGAATAACCTGTACCTTTAATATAGCAGAATTAGTAATTTTATGTCAAACCAATTTATATAGACTATATTTTATGTCCTAAAGTAAGAAAGTAATTTTCAGTCTCTAATGTTTTTTTATAACTTCATTTTCAGATTGAGGTATGAGCTCGATTTGAACAAAAAGCATCCTTTTTGCAGGACCTATTACCTGTTAGGTATCCTGTATTCAGAATTCTGAAATCCAAAATACTCCAAAATCCAAAACCTTTTTTGTTACAACACAACTAGTGTAGTACATACCTGTACTGTATTTGCAAGGTTGGAAAGAGAAGTGACCAGAAGACATTTCTGTGTGAAGACAGTAAACTTCATCCTTTGCATCCTTTGTTACATGCCCCTAGGTTTTATCCTTGTCTTATCTACAAGTCATATCAAAATCTATAATTTTAGCCTCAAAACTTGCTCTTGACTTACACATGAGGTTAACTTGTAGTTGAGTATATACAGTAAATCCAAAGTATGGAACACTTCTTGTCCCAAGCACTTCAAATAAGGGATGTTCAACCAACAATAAGTCCCTAATTTTTGCCTGCAAGGCAGGAAAGCCTTATTGATATAGACATTGTAGTTCTGAGTGATTCTGGTCAAAATCAGACATCAGTATCACAATGTCTGAAGAGATTGTGTTGCCTAATTTTGTTTAGGTGTTGCACCTATAACTGAATCCATGTGTCACTGAAATTTTAACCTGCATCTTTTGAGATGAAGAAAGCAGAGTGAGATGAGGAAGGCAATATACATATTTTATTTTTTCAGAACATGCATTTAAAGCCACTCGTATGTTGCATAGTCCAAAACCTGAAATAGTGGTTCAGATTGAGACATTATGTGTGGCTCTCCAGTTGTATCATGGGGTTT
>CM034703.1:41411156-41429577 GCA_020142125.1 Phrynosoma platyrhinos
GGCAGCCAGCATGCGGCTGCCCCTCCCCATCTCTGCCTCCAGGCCGGCGCTTAGTGACTTATGCAGGTGTTTATGTCCAATTTACACTTACACATTTTTGAATTGTAGAAATTGGGAGCTTTTACGGACCTCATGCACTGGCCAAACTCCCCATCAAAAGCTATTTAGTTGTTGCAGCAACTCACCCCCATTCCAATTTATTGTTTAGTGAATAGGAGGTGCCAAAGGATCCAGCTATGTTTCTGTAGCTGAACACATGAGGCATCCTCAGCTGTAAGAATGCATAACCATCTTAACTGCTACCATCCTGGCCTTAGAGGGAGAGAAGAGGCAGACACAGCTCCACAATGCCCAGCTTCAGAGGCAAATGAAAGGTCCTTCCTCCATCTTAGGTGCTACCACCCTTGCTTCAGAGAGAAGAGGCAGGCACAGCTCCACCGTGCCTAGCGCTACAAGGCCCTGCCCTGCCCTGGCCTTGGAGGGAGAGAAGAACTGGCAGGACTTGATCCTATTCCCCACTGCCATTCTCTTCTCCTTATATCATGTCTTTTTAGATTGTAAGCCTGAGGGCAAGGAACTGTCAAATTAGCAATCTGTAAACTGCTGAGAGCCATTGCTGCTGAAGAGCAGGATATAAATAGTCCAAAAATATGTAAAGAGATCTTGTAGCACCTTTGAGACTAACTGAAAGAAGTTGGCAGCATGAGCTTTTCTAGACTTAAGTCTACTTCGTCAGATGCATTTGGACAAATGCACCTGAGGAAGTTAACTCGTCTACAAAAGCTCAAGCTGCCAACTTTTCTTTCAGCAAGTCTCAAAGGTGCTACAAGATCTCTCTACGTACGGATTCTACAGACTAAAATGACTATATATTTGAATTCTAAATAAAATAAGTAACTGGATACTTCCCTCCTTCCACTGGCCAGTAAATCAGTGTTTTGAGGGGACTACAGCAGCCAAAAAGTAGCTGAGAGGTGAGTTTTCATGGTGTTACCTTTGCAATTCTTCTCAATCCAGGAGCTCAACCAGTGTGCAGATCAAAGTAATAGTTCCACACTATTCTGCTTTGCTCAAACATCACCTACCTACAATAGTATCCACTTCTAGCCACCGAAATGTAAAATACTGAGTATGTCCACAGAAAGGTATTCAAACTGGCAAAAAGACTTGAGCGTTAGGAAGTAATGAAACAGCCATTATCTAAAATATGAAGGCATGTAGAATGCAATAGAGAGCAAGCTTGTTTTCTGTTACTCCAAAGGGTAGGACTCAAACCAATGAAATCAAATCCCAACAAAGGAGGTTTTTACTTAAACATTAAAATGTTCCAGGTAGAACTTTAAGTGGAATGGACTACTATAGGACATAGGTAGATGCTCCTTCAATTAGAGGTTTGTAAACTAAAGTTAGGATAGTCACCTGTCAGTGAAGTAGTGGGACCTTGGTATATGCAGGGATCTGTTCTGGACCTCCCCTCCATGGAAACCAAAATCTGCAGATGCTCGAGTTCCTACCCAGTGCTGTTGCAGCGACCACCACCATCACCACATTCCTCCTCCTCTTCCTCCTGCTCTCTGAGGAAGGAGCAGGCTTGCTTTCTGCTACTCCAGAGAACAGGACCTGGAGCAATGTATGCAAGCTACAGGAAAACACTTCAACATTAGGAAGCGCTTCCTGACAGGCTTTTCAACAGTGGAACACTCTCCCTTGGAGAATGGTGGTCATCTTTGGAGGTCTTTAAACAGAGGCTGGATGGTTATGTTGGGTATGCTTTGATTAGAAGTTCCTGCATGGCAGGGAGTTGGACTGGATGGCCCTTGTAGTCTCTTCCAACCCTGATTCTGATTCAGTCTTCCTCCTCTTCCTCCTTCTTGCAACAGAGCAGCATCTGTTGGATTGGGGTGGCTGCCTGCAGACCCAAGGGCTGCATTGTCGCTGGCAGAAACTGCTCTTCTTGGGCAGTGGAAGCAATTGCAAGGAGGAGGAGGAGGACTGCTAGGAGGAGGAAGGTAGCAGTGGCGGCAGCTGCAACAGCATCAGGTAGGATTTTATTGAGGACAATCAGGGGCTTGCTGTCCGTAGATAAGGAGGGCCCATTGTATTAACTGTGGATTGTTATGCTGACAGTAGTAGGACTAGAATCAGAGTTGGAAGAGACCACAAGGGCCATCCAGTCTAAACTCCCTGCCATGCAGGAACTCACAATCAAATCACCTCCAACAGATGGCCATCCAGCCTCTGTTTAAAGAGCTCCAAAAATGACGACACCACCATCCTCCAAGGGAATGCGTTCCACTGTTGAACAGCTCTTGCTGTCAGGAAGTTCCTCCTAATATTTAGGTGGAATCTCTTTTCCTGTAGATGATCCCTGGGGTACATTCCAATTCTCTAGTTCTGATTTTAAGCTTGTAATTACAATTAAAATGAAAAAGCTTAGTCAATTTTGTTTTTTCCATTGTTTTACTGAAACTGAAAAAAAAAACTGTACCAAAATGTACAGTTTTTTAATAGTACGAAATGGTTTTTGGAAAGACAGAATGTCAGTTACATTCACCAAAATGGACACTGTACAAACCATTTATTGCTAGCCCAGTGTTGTATTAAATAATAAAACCTGTTAAGTTTGAACTCTGCATAAATAATAAAAAGGTAACTCCTGGACAACAATACTGTAGGATGGACATTCATGATGCTATTTACAAATAGCCACAGCACATATCTAGCAAGTAATAGGTTGACTTGTATTAGCTTATGAACCTAATACATACCAGTTAGATATTTTATGTACAAAATGTTTATGTGTATATATACCACTCAATTTTACTGAGCTTGCAAGGAGTAGGGTTCTTGCAATTAGTTCCAAGTGGAACAGAAGGATCCTAGCCTTCAAACCATCATTTTAGCCAGTCTGAAGGGATGAGAAGCACATCTGAACTCCTGCTCTCCCTCTTCAGGCTGGTTCTCTGTAGCTTTGTAGTAGGTTTCACTGATATGCAGCTACCTTTGCTTCATTCACTTTTCTTCTAACATTTCAATGAACCTGGTTGTTAGCAGTCCTTCAAAAGTGAGGAGCAACTTGGAACTTGCCCCCAAATAAATTATACAGTAATTTTAAGGAAAATAATTAAATAAAGTATCAGTAATAAAGCAGCATGAATTTTAACAGATCTCTCATCTCAAGTCATGCACCTATTCCTGCAAAAAATAAAAATTCACACCAACTCCAAAGTGATGATTGAGAAAAAGTGTAAACATGTTTTTGACTTCGTTATTCAAAACCATCCCCATTAAAACCATAACCATTTAGAAAGGCGACACTGAATTGAATAGGTTCTACAGTGATTACTAGCTGCCACCCATGGGTTTGCTCCAGAGAATTTTGCACTGGATGGTACAGAAATTTTTAAGCCATGCAAGGTAAGTCCATCTAAACAAAACACCTGAGAATGTCAACTCAGTGGGTTTATATCTTGAAATACAGTTTCTACAGATCATATCTTTCTTGAAACAATGCATATATACCCTAACAGACTGGAGAATTAACATAAAATTTGTACAAACAGCACAACAAAGTGAAGCACCCTGAAAGAAGATTCTGAATCTTATTGTGATTCAACTAAATCCATCCCATGTCCAAATTCTAACCTTACAAATCTGACCAAATTAAAGAGTCTGTGAAGAGCAGTTTGGCCAAAATGAATAATGGCAACCAATAAAAAGCCCATCCAGCCATCCCGCCCCCCATTTGCTATTCTGCTGGAATGAGATGATTTGATGCAACTTTATTGCCTCGCTCACAAGAATAATAGGTTGTTTCAGGTTTGTATACAAAATATACCAACTTGGCCTGAAAAACAATGAACATAAGAAAGCAATGAATGGAGTAGCCTGGTTTAAAACTCCAAACCAGCAAGTTACAAAACATGTGTTTCTTTTCAACAGCCAAATTATTTTCACTGCCAAAAGGAGCAAGATTAATCCTTTTGGATAGCTTGGATAAACTACATGGAGCCCCAAAGCATAGAACATATCACTCAGGACAAGCTAGAGTCCATGTCAAAATTAAAACCATCTGAAATATTTCCCACAGAGAGGCATTCTTTTGGCATTCAAAAGGGACAAAGGATGCAAACAGCCAGGTGTAGATTCCACACCCACCAATCCCATTATGTGTCTTTCCAACAATCCATTGTATTGAACATTTATCTTCCTTCTAAAAGTCACAGATCATGTGCTGTTTCCTTTCACTTGTCAATTTGCCATAACAATGCTTTGTTTCAAGTTTGTCAATTTCACGCAGCTTTTTTGGTTCCCTGAAGATCTTGTAGATTTATTTTTGACCTGTCAAAAATAAGATAAACAAATAAAATCCATGTTTCTATATTAGGTATGCTTTGTTAGCTAGCAAGTATAAAAGAGGAACAATTTAAAGATTAAGTAAATGTATTATCTTGTTACCTGTTGTGAATCATGTGGCTTTTGACTAAATGTCCTGCAGCTAAGGCAGCCATAAGAGACAGTTCTCCTGCCATTACTGTAGCGCACACAATTTTGGCAAGCTGCCGGGCATTTTCTCCAGGATTTTCTGTACTTGCTCCTTGCACTCCCAACATCTGTAAGCAACAGAAGACAACAACATGCTTTAGAAAAAGGCAGTTTTCTTTTCAAGACTCTTCTGGTCCTCACTTTGCAACTAGTGCTAAAACTGTACAAGCAACAGAGCTTTGCATTCTGCAAGTCCAATGTCTAGTAACCTTAGATAAAAGACATCAGGCAACAAAGATCTCTGCATGTGGCCTTGGAAAATCACTGCCAGTCACATGAGACAAAAATGGTTTGAGCTGGAGTCCAGAACAACTTCAAAGAAAAAGTTGAAGCTTTACACACTAATTTTCACACACACACACAACCAAACATTCCCATGGGGCACTCCTCTAGAGTTAGAAGCATTCTAACAGGCACATACTGCTACTGCTTTAAATGCATGCATGCACCTGATGGGCAAATATTTGTGACTTGTTTTCCCCCATTGGTACAGGTCAGGAATTGACCCTTCCCATATATTCTGGAATAAAAAGCAATAGAAAGAAAACAATAGGGCTTTCAAATCTGGGAGTTTGCTAGCAGAGTTCAATGATATCAAATTGCAAAACATGGGGCAAAAACATATGACTCAGGTCTGGGTTGGGTTATAATTTTGCAAACTTATTTCCTTTGATACTCATACATGTATTTCTTCTGAGTCTTCATACCTGCAAACAAGCCTGCTGTGGTAACAGATTGGTTCCTCCACCCACAGTCCCAATTTCTATTGACGGCATTGTGCAACTAATATATAGATCTTCGTTGGTAGGACCAGTTGATTCCATCAGTGTAATGCAGTTTGAGCTGCTGATATTCTGTGCTGCATCCTTGGCAGGTAAAAAAAGAAAACACATGATTTTAGCATCAACAGGTAAACAGATGGCATCCCCCTTCTCTCTCTCGTGCACACACACACAAACACACAGTGGTAAATAAAAATAAAACTTACCTGTCCACATGCAATGTACATGGCAGTGACAATGTTTGCTGCATGAGCATTGTAGCCACCTATGCTACCAGCCATTGCAGAGCCAACCAAATTTTTGTTTACATTGACTTCTATCATGGCTTCTGTGGTAGTCTTCAATACCTAAAACAAACCCACAGAAACAAAAATAAAACTTCTATCTAGTTCCACTTAGTGTGGAAAGTATGATGGTAATAAACACATTTTTGTCTTTTACCAAGAAGAATAGCATACACATAGAATCTGTCTGAAATATTACCAGTCTGAGTAAGAAGCAAGCAATAATTCTAAATTAAGCTGACTACCCCACCTAAATAGGTTATGGATGGAAGTCACACTAAGACTTGCTGAACAGATTCAATTTTTAAAACTAAATTACTGTAATTTACAAATGATTTCATTGCACTTTGATTAAACAGAGGTGGCTTACACAGCAGGTACTCACTTCTTTGACAACTTTTGCTGGAATAACTGCTTCACAGACAACTGATTTCCCTCTCCCTTCTATCCAGTTAATGGCAGCCGGCTTTTTATCTGTACAGTAGTTACCACTAACAGCTAAAACGTGGAGATCAGGAAACTCTTCCTGCAGCCTTGCAAGTGCCTTCTCTGTACCCTGATTGGAGAAAGTGACAGGAAAGGAGAAGAAAAGAAAATATATTTACACAGCACCAGCTGTAGTCCTGCAGTATTGGCTGATGTCTACCTCAAGAGAATTGGCAAAATATACAAAGTAGGAACTGGATTTAATGCTTTTATAATACTAAAAATTTATTTAATATCTAAAAATGAACTCCAGAGGCACTGCTGAAATTGTGCAATTAAAAAAGATCACTCATTCACAGTATGAATTACATCAGGTAGCCATTTCATTCAGTTACTCTGGAATGTTGAAATGCAATACCATTTTCTCAATTCAGTAACAGTTACATTCAAGCAGAATTCTAGATCTTTAACTTGTTTCTTCTCTATCCTTAGGCTATCTTATTAGAAAAGGGCTTGGATTCATTACTGTATTTTGAAATCAGTATTTGTTTAAACAAATCCTGGCACTTACTTTTGAAATCATATTCATTCCCATTGCATCACCAGTTCTAGCTTGGAAGCGAATATAGAGGTTGCGTCCAGCCAAACCAACATGAAGCCTTTGGAGACGAGCAAACCTGTAAATATAATTTTTAAAAAATTATGTTAAATATATGTTGTTCCAAAATGTATTTTGGATGAATTGCTTCCAAGTGCTTTACAGAACAAAAATGAAAGCAAGATATCCCCCTCTTTTACTACATAAAATTCTAACCTGCTTGTGCTATCAAATGCATCTTTGATTATCGTAAAACCCTCCAGTGTTTCAAGCCAAGCTTTCACTTCAGCAGACTGGCAGGCAGTTGGTAGCTTTATGACAGGCCCTCGTGTCATCCCATCTGCCAAAATACGGCTCCTGGCACCTCCACCAAGCTGAGATAAGGACAAGAAAATGATTAGTGATTTCTAAATGGGCAGATTCAACATTATTAGTTTTTTTGGACACATTTAAGAAACACCTGACAACAGATGGGTAAATGTATGCTCATAAACATCATGTCCTCTTCCCCATGCTGTTTCTGCCCCTCAATGTTTGTGGGCTGTATGCAGGACTCCAGAGGGGAAGGGGAATCTATTCCACCCCCACTTTCTGCTCCACTACCAGACAAGCCCAGCTGGATGCAACTCAACATAGCTGTTTAAATTACAGCCCTACCAACCATGCCCCTTGATACTTACACATATTGCTCTGCACCCTCTATTTGTGCTTGCCACCAGACAACCTTCTGTTGTTGCCATTGGAACTTGAAACTCTTTGTTGTCCAGAAGAAGGGGACCAACCACTCCCACTGGGATTGGCATGTATCCAATCACATTTTCACAGCAGGCACCCATTACCTTAACACAAAAGCCAACATATAGAAGTAAGTACTTTCTTTTTCATTATGTTTATTGAAACTCAGAACATAGATCTGATTATTAATTTACCAAAATATCAAACTAACACAAACATGAAGACTATTCATAATCTTGAATTATACTTTCTACATCTGCTGTACTACATCTGCTGTGCTACAGAAGCAACAAAAACCTATAAAGAATGTTCACTTCTAACTTTTTGCTGGCTATCATTTCCTTTAGGCTGAGAACTCATATCTGCTGCTAGTGACCAAATTCAGTTTAAACTCAATCCCAAATCAAAAGCATTAAAACGTTTGATTCTTCTGTTCATAAATTAATTAATCAGCACATTCACCTCTAACTGACACATCTACTTACCAAAGAATAATTGTAGTTCTTGTAAGGAAGATAATGTAGGGAGGAAGGTTCAGGAAGCTTCTGAGATAAAATTTGTCTCCTAATTGAAACACCACGTTCCTGAGTTTCCATCAAGGTTTCCAACTTGTAAGCAGGAATATGCTTTGCAGTGACTAAACTAATTACCTCAGCATCAGTAAGGAACCTTGCACCCATCTAGGAAGAAGAAAATATGTGATAACCTTATAGGCTGTCTGTTCATAAAACACCTCTTTGTTGGTAATAGACAACACAGCCTGAAGCTCCTCTTAACTAATACTAAAGAAAGACTGCTACTGATAGAAGTTGGTGAGACAGACACTGGAGGCAAAACAACTTGAGTGTACAGTTTGTAAGAATATCTTTCTGTTACTGCTGACACCCAGTCTCTGAAAGGTCCAAAACAAAAGATTTTTTCAGAATTTCAGTATGTTATAATCTGAAGTAGAAAAGCAGGCAAGTTCCCAATTTAATCCACAAGCCATAGTCACAAAGACGGTATATATCCATACTGGGTATTATAAAAATACCTGTCACACAAAGTTATTTTACTTTCTTACCTTGCTGTTTCGAAGTACTGAGAGACATTCTTCAATGGAACGGGACTCTTTAGGCAATTCAATATCAGGGTCTGTAGTATTACATGCTGACAAAGTTTCTTCAGGAGCACAACTACCAACTACAAAGGTGGCCCTCGCTAGTGACTCTGGCAGGAAAGGCTTTATAGTTTCATCTATATAAAAAACAATAATCAGGATTTGAAGGGAAAATAGATGTTTGTGTGTTCCAAGCTTCAGTATTATTTTTTTTAAAAAAATTGTTAACCAAAGTATCATTGAAGAGTTTACCTTTTTCATTTTTGGCAAATGGAGCATCTACTTTTTTGGAGATGGGATTATTTTTTAAAGGTACAGATTGTTTTCTGCAGCAGTTTTCAGAACTTTTTTTCGGGATCACTAATGGAGATGTTATAGGGTTCTTCAATGACAATGTTGATTCCATCTCAGTCTGCTCAAAGAAGATGTATTTCACAGCAAGTAGAAGAGCTAAGCCAAGTGTAATTACTTGCTCAATATCCATACTGGCCATTCTAGAAAGGATTAAATAGAACGGGCAATACTTAATTCTTACCCTGCTGTAATAAAAAACTTCAACACCATTTTAAAACAAAGAAAATTAGCTAATTTTCCTACCCCTAAAAAAACAACACCCTTCCTGTCTCCTTTTCTTCCCTTCTTCCTGTGCAAATGCTTACTTATTCACTGGACAGTGGCATTCTTGCTATTTAACAGGTGGCTTGTTTTTTGTTTTGTTTTTTACAATAAATCTATAAATAAAAAAATAAGTTCCCCTTTATTTGACAAGTTAGTGAACCAAGCACTGACCAAAAATGGGGAATACCAATATAAGTACATTTATTTTCTTTCTATGTGAGGGAGCATTTTGGCTAGGCAGTGGCATGGACCGAACAGAATAGTTGAGGGAAAGTATGCAGGCTTGATGGGCATACCAGCAGCAGGCAGTCCTCCTTTAACTGGTAGGCTCAGGAAGATGAAGGATCAAGTGCCTCACTGCCATCACTGCTGAGCAGCAGGAAGTAGAGTCCAGTTAAGAGGTGCTGGCTGCATGACATCATTATCCAACCTGGCTAGTGGCTCTCTAATGAGGCAGCAGCTGCTGTGCAAGTTTTGATTCAGATCAGTTCATACAGCACTTTGCTTTCTGCAGCCAGTACATGACCGTGGCAACTGTAGCGCTCCTGCTCTGAAGATTTCCCCCCTTCCTGCTTTTTCAACAGCCAAAGGAACAGTTAAGAATAAAACCTGGAGTAGATTCACAGACGGTGACACTGGAGCCAATGGAATCTACTTCACTTTGAACTACTCCTCCTTTGCCAACTTTCTTTACCTTTGGCTGTTGGAAAAGCAGGGAAGGAGAGAACTGTCAGAGTGGGAGCAACCACAATTGCTGTGGTTGTGCAGCGGCAGTTATGCCTCCCCTACCCAGTCCATAATTGCCTCAGCCAAACAATTAATCTCCCAATCAAAAGTAAAAAAAACTGCCCTTTCCTATCCGTTTGAACCTAAGAATGAATCACAGCTCTCTCAACCCTTTTAAGCTACTGTATAGCCAGAAGCATCAATCTGACACATGGTTGAAAGAGCAGACCACTAGTTGAATATATGGATTCTGGGTATAATTTACAACAATTGAAAGAGTTGTCAAAATATTAGAACTTGAAAAGTAGGGGATGCCTGTAAGTAACACAACTGGACTAGGCTGACCTTTATCTTCTCTCTAGCTCTCTATGCTAGAATTCCTTCTCTAAAACCTATTCTCTTATTTTCTTCAAACACTTCCTCGAAACTCACTTTTTTCCTTTGATGTCTTTGGGTGGGCATATGAAAGTCTGGAGGAACTGATCAACCCTGGGTCTGTTTTTGGAATAGTGTTATCCTAGGTAAGTCAACTACATGAAGCACTATAAAGAGAAATATCCCTATAAAAATTAATCCTCTTCCTTTTCCAAAACACCTCTAATATTCTGGTGTTATACAAGAATATTCAAGACTAGTTAACATGGGTTAGTTACTACTTAATTCTTCATAGATTCAAAATATGCACCCCCCCCTTTTTATAATATGCCCCAGTGAATCAGGGAAATATAATAAAATAAGACATCATAGAACACTAAAATTCAGCCAATTTCATAGTGACTCAAGATATTATTTTAAATTACTGTACCACTTTTGCATTATCAGATTTTAAGGCTCAATGCTAATTTTTGTAATCAATAAACATCTGGGATGGGTGTATTATATGGTCACTTCCACCCTTCCTTGTCGGCTGAATAGTAACCATTTCAATTCATGTGACCAATAATACAGTTATTAACTGTGTAGGAAGTTAAAATTTATGGAACTACCACACTGCAAGAGTAATGTATGAATGAGCCCTAAATGCTTCATTTATCTGAACAGCTAAACCAGTGTGTAAGTCATTTAGACAATAACTGTGTGGCCAGGTGTATCAGGGGCAGCTTTTACTTTTACAGCCCTCCTACATCTGTGTGCACCTCCATTTCAGTCACCACTTTTTGGCCAATTTGGGGCCAAAATACAAGTTTAGAGAGAAGTTCTAGGGGAATAATTTGGCACAATTTTCAAGATAAAGATAATCCAAACCCATGAAAATTTCCATTTTTAAAAAATGTGGGAAGTCAAGAGTCTTCAAGTGGTTGCAGAAGTGGCCTGCAGGCTATATCTTCTCCACCTCAATCTATGTTACTAGATATACTGAGTCTGTGGTTACTTGTACTAATGAGTAGTTTAATTCACTGTAAATAATAAAAAATGAATAACAATGAATGACAGATGCAATCAAATATTGATTAGCCTGACTATATTTAAACTCACCTGGAAAGATAGAATTGCCACAGAGAAACATTTGGCTCTATTCTTTTTGGTGCATTTTCATCCAGTCCCACAGATATTTCTGTTGTGCTGTTTTGTGCAGAAGGCTCTGCTATCCAGCGACTGTGAGCATGAACAAGAACTAAACCTAGAGACTAAAATTTGAAAAAGGAATTACTGGCTAATCCAAGAATACGCATTAGTATATGATCAATACTGCACATGTTCAAAGCTGAACAGGTGGAGGTTAATTTGTTAATTTCAGTGTAGTTTTTTTTTTCTAATGCAGACCTACTGTTGTAAGAAAATTGTTCATTACAAGGTACCTGTGTCCTTTATATCTACTTTTTCTTTAATTTTCTGATTTCATAAAATTGTTATAGTTAAAGCTTTTTTAAGATTAAATTTTTATATTCCAATAAAAATAAATTTGTAGAGGAAAGTTGCAATAAGTGAGGCTTGTGCCCTTTTTACGAAGAAAGGGCATAAACTGAAGGCAGATCAAAACCAATCAGATACTAGGGAGCCCCAGATAAAGAAAATGTACATGTTATTTCAATTAAAAACTAAAAATCGTAAAACAAATGTTGTGATGTCCAAGCTGTCTAAACGTTGCCCTTTGGGTGCCCAGTTTAAAACTTACCTCCTTCTGCATGTGTGTGTGCATGCATCTGGGGCTCCCTAGTATCTGATCCCTGATGGACTGTACTTTGTGAAACACTTTCTTAAATCATGTAGGTGTCCACAGATGGAGAAGGAGATGCTACAGAATATGTATACATGTTTTAAAGGCATGGAATACACTCTTCTACATAGTGCAAACAGCTCTACCAGAATTGAAAATTAACATATTTTTGTGACCAGATTTGTACCATTATTTTAAAAGTGATGTATTATCAGGTAAAACATTACTTTGAATTGGTTTTTAAAACTTGGCTGATCTCTTGATGATTGTTATGATGTCAATAAATGATTTCAAACACCCATTGAAATCAACATATTCTAGAACAATTCAGCTCTTTTCAATGAAACATAAAACTCCAAACTCTTGTTGAACATGCAAAGACCTGGGGGGGCACTTTAGCTTCACATCAGGCATTGAGCCCATGTGACTCTGCAATCATCTTTTTATTCTGACCTGCATACTGCCTTTATTTTTGCCCTTGTATTTTTTACATTTGGAGAAAATGGAGCCTTTTTTATTTCACAAAAAAAAAAAAAAAAAAAAGGTTTAGAAAAAAAATGTTACCATAATCATTTTCACTCTCTGTGTTACAGGATTGGGTTTATTTTCTTCTTCTTCTAGAACACGAGCAAAGTGGCTGAGCTGCCATATGGGATGGCCTTCACGACTTTCCCGTGAAAGCTGCAGGAAGAATGTTTGGCACATTTAGTAACCACTTGTCCAGAATCATGATTTATCATCCAACTAAAAGCTAAACGCCATTATATAGAAAGTTCAATTAACATTCAAAAATAAAAAGGGTAGTAAAGATTCTGGTCTAATATTTAGGAGAATTACATTCCATCAAAGACAGAAATGTTGATCCTTTATGCAAGTTCATTTATCTGGATAGAAAATGTTAATTTCAATCTGTCATATATTAGAGCAACTGGAATATGCAACTATGCTGCAAACATAACTGCAGTATGATTCATTATAAATATACCAAAGTGAAGAATTTACAAATAACCATTGCTGTTACCCATATGGTGTTCCATATAATGTACAGCACTTGTATTTGCTTCAATGTGAAGTTCTCCTGTACATGAATGTGTAGGAGCTGCACGAGGACAATAATGTTTATGTGCAGCTTCTATTCATTCCAATTTCTGATGAAAATTTTATACAATGGACTCTTTATATACCATATTAAACAATTAAAAAAACATTTCTGAATAAAAATAATCTTAGCTCAGTAACTTCAGTGAGTAAAACACTGTGCAACATGTTAATCACACATTTACATGAGTTACAGTTGTATAATTACATAATTACTTAATCACTGCATGTCTACGATATACAATACAATCTAATGTATCTTATCATAAGTCATAAATTTACTGCAGTTAAGGACTGGAAAAGTTTACAGCAGGGGTAGGCAACCTTTCCCCTTTAAGGACCGAGGGACTTCAGCTCCCATAATCCCTGGAGCTATTGGCTAACATGGCTGAGGTTTCTGGGAGCTGAAGTCCCTCGGCCCTTAAAGGGGAAAGGTTGTCTACCCCTGGTTTACAGTATATTCGTTTTAACTACCTTGCTTATTTTACTCTCATACAATGCCTTAACTTGTATGTTAATCCAAGGACCCACATTTTATCTACCTATCCTCAATGTGGATATAATTTATGTTCTCCAATACTTTGCATAAACTCCTAGCAGCAATGAACATGGAGGATGCCACTTCCCTCTGACTGAAAAAATAATTGTGTCCATACAATTCAAAGAAACAGTAAGTATAACAAAACTGTTTATTCCAGAATTTTTTCCAGTACGTTAATATTAATATTTTTTTCTGGGTCTGTCTGTTGTTCAAGGAACATTCCTTGTCATATGACAGAAGATCCTGTATTTCTCTTATATTTCAAATTAAATAGAGGAAATGTTCATGCTATTTGTTTGAACTGGGAGCATATAGCACATTTATAGATCTTAGGTACTAGATAGCTATTATACCAATAATGATGTTGATGAGCTCTTACCTCTAATACCAGAGATACGCATGCAGGAAAGAAGGTCATGAAGACAAAGTAGTTGGCAAGGACAGACATGCAGCCAAAACAACACATGATTTCAAGCTGTCTTACTCCTATCAGAAAGACAAGGGCCAAGCAATTAGAATTACAGCATTTTTCTATTAGAAGAGTAATACAAATAACATACAGCAAACAAATCACAAATACGCAGACACAAAAAAAAAACCATGTTTCTGGATACAGCTGAACCATGTAATCACATAATAAAAACGGGCAAAAGTGAACAGAATATAGTTTTTCCAGTAGTGTCATTAACAGATACAGTTTACAATGTTAATTTTTAAAATATGTAACAATAAGGGCAAATAAATATATAAATACAAATAAATACATAAAACAGAAGTTAGAATTTTTTTTTAAAGAAACACACACAGAGACAATATAGAAACAGACCAGAATCAAAATGTCTTAGGGTTTTCCCAAAAACCTATAGTAAGGCAACCATTTGCATCTCCTTAGCAGGAGAGATCCCATGTGATGGGGCAATCAGAGAAAATGCTTTATCTCCAGTACTGACTAGCCTAACAGCTCTTGCTGAAGGATCAGAAAACAGGGTCTGTAAGGGAAACACACCGCTTAAACAGGTTAATATAACAGTGTGTGATCCTTGAAATAAGCTGATTCCAAGCCGTTTACAGGTCTGAAGATGAAAGCCAGCACCTTAAACTGGGCTTAGAAAAAAATGGGCAGCCAGTGTAACCGGCACAACCAAGTGTTGTTATTGTTGCATTATGTACAACAGGGGTAGGCAACCTTTCCCCTTTAAGGGCCGAGGGACTTCAGCTCCCAGAATCCCAGGAGCTATTGGCCAACATGGGACTATTGGCCAACATGGCTGAGGCTTCTGGGAGCTGAAGTCCCTCGGCCCTTAAAGGGGAAAGGTTGACTACCCCGATCTACAACATAAGCATGATCTATCAAGAAATGGGGAGAGGAGTCAGTAAGAAACCTCCACTAAAAAGTCCATGAAAGATGGTTGTGGAATGGCAAAATGATGGGATTACCCAATGTTGCTGTGGATTGCCCCTCTGCATGAATTTGAGAATGGGGATTTCCTGCTCAGTCCTTCCATAATGCAGCTCATAACAGGATTTGCAGTGTAAGTTAACAAAGGCCTATTTTATAGGTACAGTTTAATCATGCATGCATACATACACCCCCACACAGCATTTTTCCACAATGTATAGTTAACTTACAAAAGAAAGTGAAAGATTTTTTTTGCAGTTGACTGAGTAATACCTCCAAAAATGTAATTAATTAATTTTGTCTTATTGACTACTGTCATAGAAAACACTAGCAAATAATCAGATTGTAATCCTTGTGCAATGCATGTTAGCAACATCATGACTACCGTCCTGGCACTCTCACGGACAGGACATAAAGAAGCCATGCCAAATAATTTTCCTTAAGATCTTAATTGCTTTCTTTAAAAACTGCTGTTATGTAATTCTGGCATATATGTCCTGAAGGCAGAACATTTGATTCATATCTGACAGGAGAACAGACAACTGCACTCACTTGCAATCTCTAGGGAATATGTAGGCCATTAGAAGCTATTGACTACCCCAGCTAGTAAAGTCAAAAGGTGAAGAATGTTGTGAGTTGCAGTTCAACAACTCACATAGGCAACTGTAGAAGCCCGTATTTTATCTTTCCCCTCCTATAACATAGGTGTAAGTGTCAATCTTTTTGTGTTCTCAAAGATGGGAATTTTAAAAAATGCATTGAGAGCTCCAGACTTACCAGACATTGTACCAACACCAATCACAAGACATTCCACAAGGGCATCAAGTGTAAACGTAGGGCCCAAGATTGCCATTCCACGTGAAATATTGTCTCTTACTTCATCCTACATGAAATACAAATATTTAAAGCAGTTAACATACAAATTGGAAGTGTCACATTTGTTAACAGTGCTGATAAAAAATAAAAAAATTAAATAAAAGTGGGCCCAATGTGTACAACAATTTTACATCAAAAAATCTATGTCGGAATCTATTTTTATGACAATCTGTATATACCTTTGAAGGCCAATAAATTTCACAGTTATGCTACAAAAATACATATTATCAAAACAGAGATGTATGCTGACCTGTGAATTGGAACTGAGTGCAAACTTGGCTAATGCACTAGCTCTGGAGAGGTCGATCAGAAGCAAGAAGAATGGCAGTGCTTCACTGAAAAGATTCAAAAAGCATATTGGCTGTTTAAAGTATAATTTAGAAATGTGCAAAATAAGAAGTCTTGTAGACTTCTCCAATTATGAAGGCACAAATAATTTATACTGAAAGTAACTGTACTTTAACTCTTAAGCTTCAGAAATACATTAAAGTTTCATGGAGGATATTTTCTACTGGAAAGAGTAAATCAATACATCTGATCTTCCACCTCAGCATACATTTGGATACACAATAGGCACTGCGTGTCATTAGAATATATGCAGGTATGGCAAATGATTTGTTGGGCTGCAGTGTGCAAAAGCTTATACAGTGGACCCTTTTGATCTGCAGGGGTTTGGTTCCAGGATCTCGTGCAGATACCAAAAAACACGAGTGATATTGCCCATATTATTAAATGGCAACAACATATACTTCAATGTATCCATGTTCATGTTGCTGCCATTTAATAATATGGGGCTTGATGATCCATGACCAGTTGAGCAGATATGGAAGGCCCACTGTACTAAAGTGTAGTTCTTAGACTTTAAGTACTACAAGACTGCTGTTTGTAAAGATAGCAGATAGTATGAAAGTCACTGGAAAAGCCAAAATAACCTATCGTAAAGAATGAACAGTAATGATGAGATTAAGAACATCTTAGGACAAAGAATTCCTCATTTCTGTAACTTCAAGATGACATTTACTGTTGTGTAAATAACATATATTTTGCTATATACAAAAATGAATAATACATACTTCAGGCCTGTCAATTCCTTATCAAGGAAGTGAATCACCACTGTACTGAAGACAAAGCTTGAGAAGATTGTGAAGAGCCCAGCAATACCTTGAAAATAGAAAAGTCTGTGTGACATGGCAATATAATAACATTACAGACACTTATTCCTGAGCAAAGCAGTACTTGTAAACACCTATTAATTCAAATCCTTTCATTGCATGCTCATCTGATCCAACACATTACTATCGGAACAATAAATATTTTATTACTACATCATTTCACTTTAGATTATATACAAGATGGATCTACTGGACAGACTGCCTCAGCTGGTTCCACAATTCTGGCCTTTAAGAGTCATTTCTTAAGAAAAATTCAGGGTACAAGTATGCATTATATGTACACTATGCATCTTTTTATTTAATTTTCAGTAAGAATACAATCTAGATTTGGGGGCAAGTTGTTTAGCTTTGAATAGTACTGAAACTTCTGCACTGAGCAGCAACTTCTCAGATGCACTGTCTCAAACTGAGTTCCTGATCACTTGGGAAACCCAGTTCTCATAAAGATACCAATCAGCTGAGCAAGTGCTGGGAGTTTAAGTTACATGCCTACCTTTCCTCATAAAAAAATTCCCCAAGCAGTAATATCCCTTGATGTTTGTTACTAATGATCTCCTACCAACTTGCACACAATGGTTTCATCTCATATACTGTAAACATGTCCCTTTGCTTAGATACTGTGGACGGTTGCCACATGTGTCTTCTGTAACTGATGGCCCTGTTGGGTAATTCACATGCCTGAACTACAGAAACTTCTTTTTTAACTCGGAAGGACCTCAAGTCCTCCCAAAGAACTTGTTCTTCTCTGATTTCAACATCTGCTATGTTAAATCACTGCTGTAAAAATATGCTAAAACTAAAACTTTATTCTTCTCTCTTAACTGGGCATGAACACTTTCCAAATACAACCTGTCCTAGTCAACAAACAGAAAAATCTTGTGAATATTGCCAATAGCAGCTATTTGTTCTGCAGTGTATATGCTATTTGTTCTGCAATGTGTATGGAGCCCAAGTTTATCAGCTCTTTGCATTTGGGTTATCCACATGCACAAATCTGATTTTATGTACAGCTGCCCCTCTGTTTTCGCGGAATTCTCATTATTCTCCATTTCCTTATTTTGTAATGACTTATGAAAACCATGATACAAACCAAGACAGCTTACCTAAAATATATTTTGATCCAAGCTGCCTCAGATTTTGAAACTGGAAATATATATAAAGGATTGCTATGCAGCGTGTGATTGTCAGTATTATGATATCACTGCTCAAAACATCCTGTTAAGAGAAGAATATAGTATAAATATGCTTTTAAAATTAAAATGTTACATTACTTTTCTAAAACCAGTATTATCAGTATTTTCAGCATTTCATATTCTCAAACATTAATATTGCCAAGTGCCAGTCTCAATTCATTGATTCCTACA
>CM034703.1:41475449-41491080 GCA_020142125.1 Phrynosoma platyrhinos
AGTCACACACTCTCAACCTCAGGGGAAGGCAATGGCAAACCTCCTCTGTACCAGCCTTGCCAAGAAAACCCCAGGATAGGGGTTCACCTCTTATCCGTTGCTGCCTCCTTCACTTTTTATCCTCTGCTGCTTCCTCCTCCTGCCTCACACCACACCACGCCACCCCTTCCTCCTCCCCCTGCCTCCTCCTCCTCCTCTAACCTGGACTTCCTCTCTTCCCCCTCCTCCCGCCTCGCACCGCACCACCCCTTTTTCCTCCTCCTCCTCCTCCAACCAACGTATAAGCAACCCCCAACTTTGGAGAAGATTTTCCTTGGTTAAAAAGTAGTCTTATATGCCAGAAAATACAGTAATTATAAACAGAATACTCCAGGATACCTAAGAGCTTTACACTTGACTTGATTATACTAGAGCTTGCTTTCCTTAAATCCTTGTATAACAAACTGTCAGTTCTGTGAATGTTAATGCAGAGGCAAGCTTCACTAAGTTACCTGGGAGTAAGTTACATGGGAATGTGGTGCGATTTAGTCCCATAAATGGACATATGAGAGTTTGATAAAACTATACAGCATATGATGTGCTGCCAACATTCAGAGGTTGTAATCCACTTAAATTCAACAATTGAGAGGAAGACACATTATTATTATTATTAGTGAAACATTGGTGTTTTCAAAGTACCTTTACTGACTTCAGTCCATATATTAATTTTTGCTGTAGGGAGGAAGATGTTTCTGCTAGTTTGAAGCAGAAATTGGCTGTGTATATCATTGCTTAGTTGATTCTTAATAATATTATCAAGAAACCTACCCTGGAGAAGTTTTATGCTAAATTAATAAGATTACAAAAATACAGAATTTCATCTGTAGTGCTTCAAAAATATTGAAAAATGCAGATAAATTGTTTAAAATTTGATGTTTGGGGTGAGGTGAAGCTTCATTTCTCTGGTATGCTGTCTGTCATTTTAGTCATGTCTGTCATTTCAGTAATGTAATTATGATTACTATGACTGACCACTGCACTATAAGATTTTTAAAATATTAATTCTGTCATATCAACATTTGCTGTCATCTTATTCTTTCTTCTGAGTGCTTTCCCATTAATTAGGTCTTGAAGGCTTTCTATGTTGTATGGGACACACGTTGGATTGCTTTGCATGTGCAGTGGCAGAACTCAGTGGTGTCCCCATCAGGGGTGTCACCCGGCAGTGGACAGGCCTTCTGGGGGTGGGACTTCCAGGGCTGGGGCCAAAAGGACAAGCCTCCCACCTCACTGCAGTGGTGCCATTTTACTCATGAGTAGAACGGCATGGTACAGCAAGGTGGGGGGGCTACAGATTCAGAAGTTGGCCGCCCCCCATCCCCAAGGCCCTCCGAGTCTCACGTGGCAGTTGTACAAAACAATATACATCATAGAACTGTAACAATAAACCTGCCTCTATTTTGAGGGCTTTTTTTGCTTATAACTGAAAGGCTTTGTGAAGCTATTCTACCTTTTTTTAAATGAATTTTCTCTGGTAAGAAAAAAATAAAGATATGGAAGCTATAAGTTGAAGAAACGTCCTTTGAACTTCCTGCAAACTTCCATGGACATGGCAATATAATTGTATGGTAAAAGCCTTGTTCAGAAGTATTTCAAGGCTTTGAGAAAACTGAACACTCAGAAACTTGCCATTCTCAAGTACCTTTACAGAATGATGAAGTTTTTACAGAAGAGAATGGCGATGAGGAATATTTGTAGGGAATGGTATCTTGTCACAGGAGTTCATCTTGTATATCAGCCTTGGGGAAAATGACTGATATTGGGAGCCTATGTATTTCTGAAGGATTTGCATGTATAATTATGTGATTTATTCAGTATATTTTTTAGATCAAAAGAACCAATCAGTAATCCACACTGGTACCAAGATCCCAAAAATTCTCTGTAAAGGAAACATTTGAAGTGTCACTGGAAATGCTGAGCATGCAAGGACTATCTTACAAAAGTCCTTTGCATGCGTTAATACATATGAAGAGGAGCTCCCCAATTCTGTCTCTCAGTTACTAGTTTTGTTGTTTTTCTATACCTCAGTGATGACAGGTCTAAAGCAGAGATCCTTCATTACCTGTGGATGCTTTCTATGTGACTTGGAACTTTGATTTTTCAGAGGAGTTTATTGCATGGGGACTATATGTACCTCCATCCCAATAATTATTAAAGTGTAACCTGCAAAAGCAAGCAATGCACAAATGATTTACACATGCAGAACACAATAACGTGTTAGAAGCTCATTACTAAAGAAATAAAGAGGGTAGAATGTGCATTTGGTTTTCACACAGATGCATGTAAATCCCGATAATGGTTTGGGAATCACTTTTTTTGCGCACGCGCACAGAAGAAATAGTTGCATCACCAGAAATCACCCAGAAAAACAAACAATTTTATTTACACAATTTTCTTTATAAAAATATACTGTACTGTCTTTACTTTCCAAGAAATGGTATCCAACCTAAGTAAAAAGAACAAACATTGCCCAAAGTAGTAGGAAAGGTAGAAAAATAGCATAAAAGTCTGTGTCCCTCTCAGCAACCGCTGTCCCAGCCTTCACTGAGTGGCTGGTCCTTTAAGAGCCCCAGCTAATGGGGAAGGGCGAGGGAGACGAGACATTCACACGGACTAAGGAGAAGCAAGCTTTTTCTCTGTGTCCCTGCCTTTGCCCCAGCAACTGTTCCTTTTTAAGAGCCCTGGCTACTTGCCCCAAAGAACCATGGGAAATCTGGTCACAAGTACAGGAATGGGGAGAATCCCACAAATGGCTTTCACACTAGAGTAATTGCGCAAAAAAAGCGAATTCGTGAATGAAACGGAAATGAATTTACGGTATTCTCCTGAAAATGCCTACTGGTATTTCCTGGTTCATGTCACTTTCCTGTAGTTTCCATGGTTTCCGTGCAACTTCGTGTGGAAACCATTTGCGCAATTGAGCCTAATACACTGGATAACTGCAGGTTCTGACCTGTTTTCCCCGTGTGATAAACTTCAGAGTCTCAACTGAAATGGAATTCCCCACAGTTGACAAGGTTACTCTTCAGCCTTGTCATCCTCCATTCTTAGAAGATCAGTAGGGTGGGAGGGTGGAATTAAAGAGCTCCCCTCCTCATATGTTGGTAGGACACATAGTAATACTATGTGAATAAAGTTTGAAATGTCACATCTTTCTCCTGACTATCTGCAGTTATAGTGCTTGTTTGCAGAACTTGAAAGGTATGGAGCATTATCTCCTGTGTAATGTTGTCTATCCAAAATCCTAGAATTAAAAAGCCTTTTTAATGCTTTAAAGCTTTTATTTTCTTTATATCCCACCTTTTTCCCAGTGCAGGACTCAAGGCAGCTTATAAATTCACACAAGCTCAAAAGGCATTGAAAGTTAAGGTTACTTCCTTTCAAAGAACAGATTCCTTAATGTCCTTTCATTCAAAGAAGATGTCCTTCCATGAAAGTAAGGACTTTCATTCTAGATCAGGAGTTGGCAACCTATGGCCCGTGGGCTGGACCCAGCCTGCCGAGGCCTTGGAACTGGCCCGTGGCCAGTCCTGCCGCCAGCTGCAGTCGCCGCTGTGCTGCACGCGATGTGGGGTGCCATTTTCCTTTCCAAAATGGTGCCCCGTGGTCATGCATGCATGCGCACCTCCAGCATGTGCACCTCCAGTGCCATTTCCCCCCCTTCGGCCTGCCGATGATCGGGGGGCAAGGCAACCGGCCCCACCAGCAAAACGGTTGCCGACCCCTGTTCTAGATAATGTAACCCAGAAACACAGCTAGTGTTTATGCTCCAAGTCTGAGGTGCTATGATAACTTTTAAAGTCCTATACCACTTGTAACCTCAATATTTGAGGGAACATCTCCCTGTGTACACATATCCAAGTTTTTACGTTACATCGCCTGCCCCCCCATTAATGGAAGCAGTGCATCTCTAACACATGGAGATGTAGGAAAGGGCCCTTTTGGCTCTGGCAAAAAGGCTAGTTATGAAATGCATTTTTACTTGGAACAATGGTAGCTTCATTTCAGTTCAGGCCTAGCTATTAATCCAGGTTTTGGGGTTTTAATGACTGCCACCTAGGACTGACTCTATACACACTAAGTGGGGTTTACATTTGCATGAACATGTATAGGAGGACGATATTGTACAACAGGGTTTTTTGAAAGGGGGAATTGAACCAGTATTGAAGATATTATGTCTTTTGTAAAGTTACGCAGACAAATTAAGGCAACATTATCTGTTGTATGGTTCTTTGTTATAATCTCAAAGGTTTGACCACTAATAGCTGAGATTTGTTTCCTTTTTGAGGCAATTGAAATTTTCAGTGATATAATCTGTGAGAAAGCAGAGCAATAAAACTCAAGTGCAGCCATTTGCATTAACTTTCTTTGTGATTGTAGAAAAGCTGTCTCCAGAGATTCAGTTCATTTTCAGCCATAAGCATAATGATAACCTACAAATCCAAAGGGAAACAGAGCTAATTAATCTGGTAGGTACACACATTCAGGTACGTTGTGCTAACTCTGATATGTGAGAATGTGCAAAGGGATCTTGTAGCACCTGTGGTATCCCCACACCTTAGCCCCGCGGCACAGCTTCGCCGCCCCTGGAAGGAGCGCTAACATAGCGCTCCTTCCACAAGTTGCCGAAGGTGCACCGCAGAAGGCTAGCGGTGCACCTTTGGCAACTCTTCTGCCGCAGCGTGTGAGGACGCTGCTGTAGGAAGTCATTGTCGGAGCCCTGGCCATGCGGAGGGCCTGGCGCTCCGACGATGACTTTGGGAAAAGGTTGGGGTGCCCACCGTGCAGCTGCCCCTCCCCTTCCTTGCCCCCAAGATGGCCTTTTTAGCCGTCTGCTTCCCCCCTAAAACACACTGTAGAAATAATCCAGTTTGAGACCATTTTAACTGCCCTGGCTTATTGCCAGAAATAATGCAGTTTGAGGCCACTTTAACTGTCCTGGCTCAGTGCTAGGAAATCATGGGAATTATATTTTTTTCTGGGACATTGAGCCTTCTCTGTCAGAGAGCTCTGGTGCCACAATAAACTACAGTTCCCATGATTCCTTGGCACTGAGCCACAACAGTTAAAGTGGCCTCAAGCTGTATTATTTCTGGCAGTCTGTAAAGGCCCTTAGTGCTAGGGGAACCTGGGAACTGTAGGGCCTCTGCAGATGGGTGGCTGTGGGCCGCCCTGAGAAACCGCAGATTGGGACCGAGGCTGCCCCACGTCTTGGCCCCAATCCACTCCTTTTCTGGCCCTGGAAGGAGCGCTAAAATAGCACTCCTTCCGCAAGGCGTGGAAAGGGTGGCGGAAGAGGCGGCATGTGCCTCTTTGGCGTCTCTTCCAGCTCAGCGTGTCTGGATGCTGAGCCGGAAGGAAGACATCAGAGCGCCCGCCGTATGGAATGGCGGGCGCTCCAATGACATCCTTGGGAAGGAGTTGGGGCGCCCGGAGTCAGGCTGCCCCTCCCCTTCCTTGCCTCCAAGACTGCACTTTGTGCCATCTGAAAAGGCCCATAGTTTATTGTTTAGTCATCTTGGCTTCTGGGGGAATTCAGGTTTGATCTGCTCTCATATGACACAGATATATTTTGGCTAGAGTCTGTGCTATCATGAGTGACCTGTGAGACTCTTGTCCCACCCACAAATGCTGTATCCATTTAACATCTCTTTTAAAAGTCTATTTCATTTTCAGGTTTTTGTTTTGTTTTGTCTGGCAGAGGCATACCGCTTTCTGCTGCATCACTCTAGCAAAAGCTATAATTTAAAATAAAATCTGCAAGTCTTGATTATCAGCAAGACTTATTCCTTCACTTTAGTTATTTAAAAGTATACCCCCTTTTAGCATGCTGCAATTTTGAAAAGACTGAATGCAATTCCCTATGTTCACTTAAAAGCAAGTCACAATGAGTTCAGTATAATATATTCCAATGTAAGTGTATGTAGTATTCCAGCTAGAGGGCTAAATCCAATTGCTAATCCCAATAGCTGGATCGAATCAATGGAATTTGTATAAGTTCTACAGTTGATTCAGGGGATTCAACTCTAGTCAGGACTAGAAATTGTGTTTGGAATTTAGTGTTAATTTTCTCAATGCTAATATATAAACATATTTTCTTCCAGCTAACTCCAGGGAGTAATGAAAAAGAAGATTCCCCGTCTCTACTCCAGTAAGACCAAAGTTACCAAGTTTAAAAAAAAGGTTCTTTGGAACCTCAGTGGTTTATTCCAAAATGCCCATGGCATCTGGTTTTAACCTATTTTAACCCATTAAACCTGTTAACATTAAATTGTTTAATATGATTTTAGGGGTGAAGCAGATGGGCAGCTAGGTTTAAGAAGGTTTAAGAATCTGGACAGGAATTTCCCATGGCCCAGCTGCAATTGAGCCCTGATCAGCCCAGGACAATGGTGACTGCATGGCCCACTTTCAAAACAGGCTGCTGACAGGAGTGTTTTTTTTTTTTTTACTGTTCCTTTTGGAGCTGGCTCTTGAGGCCTCCATATGGCCTCAGAGCGGCTTCTGGCCACTCCAGGGGCGCATGTGTCATCTGTAAACCATGTCCCCGAAGCAGCCAGAAGCCGCTTCTTTTGGCTTGTTTCAGGCCTTCGTCTGCTAAATTTGTTTTGTTTTAGATTATTTTTAATTTGCTTTAATCAAACACATCTTGAAGGACAGCCTTACATACAGCACATTACAGTAGTCTAATCAGGATGCTCCATGTGAAGTTTAGTTGCATGTTTAACAGTAATCTTAATGGACTTGACAAACTAGTCTAGTCCTGTTCAGGGATAGGTAAAACCAGAGTTCCTTATCTTGTTCTCCAGGACTAAATCCCACAGATGAATGTCTAGATAGTATTATAGCATGTTATTTAGAAATAGACAATTCTACATTTTTCGAATATATAGAGGTCAGCTGTAGTATCTCAGTGTGGCTTCTTGATTGCTTCCTTTTCAAAAACCTCCAGCTTGGCCTTAAGTGTTGCTTTAAGTGCTTTTGCAACACTTGTATTTTGTGGCACACTTTTATTAGAAGCAAAATCATCATACTTTCCTGTTTCTCAAATATTCAGAAAAATACTGCCAAACGATTGTTGTTGTTAGTGACCTTGTGGATGAGGCATTTCCAAGACCCCCTGTCCTCCACTGCTTTGCTTAAAGCCTGCAGATTCAGGCCTGTGATCTTCCTGATTGAGTATACTTACTAGTAAAAACCTCAAGGTTTAAGAATCTGGACAGGGATTTCATATGTTCTAAGAAAAGAACAAATCTGTTCACCCAGTATATCAGCATATATCACATTGTATAGACTACTGTTGCATTCTTGTTGGTGATGTGGGAGGTGGGGTGCAGAAATGGGCTTGTACTCCTTGTCAGTTGTTGGTTGAGTGGTACTTCTATATGCTCTCTAAATACTAGAGAACAGGTGAGATTCATGAGACCCTCCATATGTTGCTGCATTGCAACTCAGTGGCGTCACTAGGGTTGGTGTCACCCAGTGTGGTAACACATGGTGTCACCCGCCACCCCATTGACCTCCTCCCATATCGCACCAACACAGAATCCTTACTTATGTTTTTGTACTAATTTACTCATAAATTGTAATTTCCATATATCACTGAATGTAATGGCAATAGTTGTGACATAAACAACTAGCAAAATTAAAAATATACTTTTAAATGTGATGTTTTAAAAGATATTTTTTAAAATTTAAATTAATTTTAATTAAAAAAATAACATTTCAAATTTGAAAAAATATTTTTTAAAAAATCTGAGGCCTCTACTTTTTCCTCCCACTGTGCTTCGCCCCACTCACACCATTTCTTCAGCATTTTAAAGAGATACAGGTGAATGCCACAGCTCCTTTCTGCCAAAATGCAGTAGTGGTGTCACCAGCCCCCTTAGGATGTCACCTGGTGCAGTCTGCACCCCCCTAATGATGCCACTGTTGCAACTACCAACATTTTTCACTATGGGCTAACCTGGATAGGATCCTTATCACACTGAACTGTCATAGTGCTATATTCCACTTTAACTGCTATGGCAACATCCTGTAGTATTCTGAGGTTTGAAGTTTAATGAGGTCCAAGAGCTCTCCCAGGATTACATAGGACGTTTTCATATACACGGCTCTAAAGCCGCCTGGAAGCAAAGAAGAGCCATTCCGGCGGTGAAAACAGCAGCCGCCGGAGTGGCTCCTGATTGCTTCCGGCAGCAGCCCCTGTAATTCCTTTTTAAAAAAGGAATTAGAAAAACGGGGCTAAAGCCGGCCAGCGCCGGGGATGGCGCAGGGATGGCGCTGGATAGGGCGGGGCTTGCTGCAACGTCGTATGAACACGCACAGCAAGACCCCGGAGGGATGCCGGCTAGCGCCAGGGATGGCGCTGGATGGGGCGGGGCTTGCTGCGACATTGTATGAACACGCGCAGCAAGACCCCGGAGGGACGCCGGATAGCGCCAGGGATGGCGCTGGATGGGGCGGGGCTTCCTGCGACGTCGTGTGAAAAATTTGACAGTGGAGCTGGAGTGGGGCCGGAGGGAGGCCGGCTAGCGTCCTCCTAAAACCCCGTGTGAAAACGTCCATAGGGATGTTTTCATGGCAGTTAAAGTGGAATAATAGCACTGTAACAGTGTAGTCTGTGATGTGATCCTAGGGCTGCTAAATATCCGAGAACAGGAAATACAAGCAACAGTCCTGCAAGCACTGAAGGGTCCCATTATTCCCACTCATGTTCTAAACCCAGCTGTTTAGAAATCAAATTGTTTCTATAAATGTATACCATTAATTAAATCCATTTTTGTGTGTGAAAGAGTGTGAAGATGTCAGAGTAAACTAGATTAAAATTAGGGCCAAATTATCCAAAGTCTTATAGCAGTTTGGTTTGAAACTTGTTCTTTTCTCTCCCTAGATCTGGGCTAAACTGTCTGGTCTTTGCTGCAAATACTAGCCAGGCAGATTGTCCACAGGTTGCTACTCTACATGAAGAATACCAACCTTTACTGGGTATGTTTTATATGGAGGAAAGCAGTTAAGAGTTGTTTAAGCATAGTTAGTATATGTAGAAAATATTAACACATAGGTAATTGGGTTTTACATATAACTATATAAAATGCAGCAAGAGCTATTGAACTTTTGAAACTTCGGTTTCTTAGAAATGAGATCATAGTTGATCTTATGTTATCTTTTTTTTTAATATAGAGAAGGAATTTTATAGACATAATTAGATTCATTGCTATCAAATAGAGGAAGCTCTTGAGTAACAGTGAAGCTTTGAGTGTAATGGTGCAGTGGTTGTTTCCTCTTTGAAAATATAAAAGCAATCATTTAGGGCCAAAATTAGAGGTTACATGGGAGTTCTGGCATTAGAACCCCCTTCCTTCTTTTTTTGTTCCTAAAGGTGTTGTCACAAATACTTCTCTACATTGTGATAGTGCTATTGTTCCACTTTTACTACTATGGCTGCCTCCTGTGGCATTCTGGAGTTTGTCATTTAGGGAGGCCCAAGAACTCTCTAGCTGAGAATTCTAAATGCCTTCCCTAAACTGCAAATCCCAGGATTCTACAGGAGGCAGTCATAGCAGTAAAAGTGGGATAATAGCATTATAACAGTGTAGTGTAGCATTACAATGTGGAGTCACACAAGTTGATAAAGTCTAATAACCAGTAGTGCCTGTGCTGCAATTCCTGTCCTTTAGTCACTGCTATCAGACTGATAGAAGGTAAAACGTATAGCTACAAAAATTGTACCAGTCAGGTCCAGATTAGAAACAACATAACATTAATTGCATGAAAGCAAGTATTATGCATATTTTTTGCTGTGTAAATAGCAGTCACGTGGAATTTTTTTAATTTATTACACTAATTACAACATAACAAATTTAACTTGCATGTACATACAGTCTGTTACAAATATCCTGGAGGAACTGAACATAATAAATGTGTCTCACTCAGATATGGTCTGTAGCATTAATGGAGGAATTGGCACATGAAAGTTGTGCTGTGAAAGATGTAGAACCAGAAGACAATTTTAGGGAAATGTGGTTTTCCTTTGTTAGGTTCTTCAATAAATATATAGTGATATATAAACATATATAGATATATAGTGATTCTGCCTTTTGGTTTTTTAAAATTGTCATTTATGCCTATCTGGAAGAAGATTTTTTTTAACCTCTAGTTGTAGTGGCTGGAGGACATTATTTCTGTCTATAGACTGAAAGTCACTGGGAAGTCTGAGTGACTTTGGGATATGGGATAAGGAGGGGAAATTTAGTACCTTCAATTTTAGCCACAGTCCTGACAAATATGCCTCTGTGAAGCTGTTGTTTGTATTTAAAGGTTTCAAAGAGCCCTGGTGGTGCAGTGATTAAATGCCTCTGCTGCAGCCACTCACTCACAAACTACAAGGTTGTGAGTTCAATCCCAGCCAGGGGCTCAGGCTCGACTCAGGCTTGCATCCTTCTGAGGTCGCTAAAATGAGTACCCAGCTTGTTGGGGGCAATTAGCTTATACATTGTAAACATCTTAGGGAGTGCTTAAGTGCACTGATAAGCGGTATAGAAATGTACTTGCTATTGCTGTTGCTATAATTGTGTCAATGGAAGCTTTAAAATGCAGATAGAAGCTTCAGAGATATGGTTTTGTCAAGACTGTAGTCAAGAGAGAAGGAACTAAACTCTTGCCATGGAAGAAAAGTTCTAAATCCTGCTGCATCTATGATCTAGATTGCTCCCCCAGCTGCTTTTTAAAATGAAAGGAAAAAATATATATAAGTAGCTCCGATTATGGAGCTTGCAGAAAATGTCGTCTTGACTTTTCCTTCAATTTTTCTCTGGCACTAAACGTATCACATTACTTCCATGTAAGAGAGAAAGAAAGAGAACAAAAGTAAAAGAAAGCATGGTGGAAATAGTTGCTGTGAATTTGTAGAAGTTGGTATGGAAGGCAGAAATTGGAAATGATGGAGGCACCTTCTTAGGATTTTTCCTCCTTTCACTTGCCATTTACAATGTTGGAAATGTCAGTGACATTGGCAGTACAGCAAAACAAGTGGCACTCCAATTAGGGCCTCGAACAGATAAGCCAAGTGAAGCAGCTTCTGGCTGGTTTGGAAGTGTGGTGTTCAAATGACACATGCCTCCAAAGCAGCTTGAAGCCAAGCTAATGCTGTGCTCCGATCCTTTGGACAAGAGCAAAAAGGAACCAAGATAATTTGGCTCTTGGTGGTGTGGGTTGGGTCCTGTGGCTGTGGTCCACTTTGAGAGCAGGCCATGCAGTTGGCATGGTCCCAAGCCATTTCTGGTCAGAGAAGACTTGGGCCGCTCCTTCTTGCCTGTCTGTTCCAGCCCTATGTTACCATTACCCTTCTTTCTCATAACACTTCTGGGATTGACATGTCTCCTATACTGTCATTCCCAGGGTGCTTCTGGGAGGAAGAACAGTTAGAGCTTTGTTCCTGTTCTTGCACCACTGAAGTTACTAGAGATCAGCCCTGCTCCTTATACTAGCAGAGCTAGGTGTTAATTTTAGATGGTGCAGTAGATGTAAAAGTTAGCAGAGGCCAAAGTGAGTAAACTTATCTAGCAACTGGAGGACATACTTTCACCAAAGGCAAGGCTTCTTTGTTAGATGGTAGAAGGCATCCTCATCTTCCTGTTATTACTGAAGTTGCCTCAAAGTGTTTCCTAGATTATAAAGATTGTTTGAAGTAAAGTGCAATACAAATAAATTTTCCAATGGTTTTTTTATTGTTATTCTAGGTTTAGATTTTAAACTGAATGGATTTCAAGAGATATCAGACAGAAATGTAGGTCTGTTAATATTTATTAGTTTGTATGCATTATAGTTGCAGTTGCATTATTTCATTATTTGTATGTTATGGAGCTGTCACTGAAAGAGTAAAAATATTTTCTCATTTAATTTTTGTAATAAAAAGTAACTTGAATAGAAAAGGGCAGAGCAAACTTTTAGTTGCAGGTTGATCATGTTCCCTTTATGCAAATCAACCAGCATGCTGATAGGAGTGACATAATGATAAAGTATGTAATAGGGAAGAAGTTGTTGTGAAGTATTGCTTTAAGATGAATTCCATGTTGTAATAATTTGTAAAAAATCAGACTTGTTCAGTCTATGTGTTGAAAGTCAATCCCAGAAGTGTTATGTAACTTGCTATAGCAGCTTCAGTATTCTTACTATAGTGAGCACCAGAATATATTTGATTAAAGCACTTGATATATGTGCATTCATTTTTGTTATGTAAATAGCAGCTTTAAAGAAGTCTGTAGTTCAGGAACCTGGCAGATGAAAAAATTAAATTTAATCTTTAATCTGTTTGAGCAATCGTGACATAGTGATTTGAGCATTGTACTCTTTACTCTGGAGAACAGGATTCAAATCCCAACTTGGCCACTGGGTGACCTTGGAGAAGTCACATTCTCTCAGCCTCAGAGAATGGCAATGGCAAACTCCTTTTGATGAAATTTAGCAAAAAAATCTCATGATAGTTTCACCTTAGGGTCACCATAAGTCGTAAATTTATGGTGGGGTTTATGGTCCAATGCTGAAACCACTGCATCATATTGGCTCTGTCCAGCATGTAGAATGTAGAATGTTTATATTTTATTGTTTTCAGATGTATCTTCTTTTTATTCTACATTTGAAACTGTTGAATTTATTTTACTGTAATGTGTTCAGAGATCTCATGATAAGAAAACAGGTAAAAAGATTGTAAATGAGAAAAAAATATAGAATACCTCTACAATACCTGTGGACCTCTATCATATTGTGTCAAACCATAAGACTTATACAGCCTTATACAGCCACTCTTGGTGCTGCTTCTACTGCTTAATGATACATATCTGTATTGACAGTACATTATTTTAGTATGTATATACGGATCTCTGTGTGTGTGTGTGTGTGTGTGTGTGTGTGTGTGTGTGTGCAGGTGTGATGAAATTGAAAGTCTTGCTGACTGTAATCTCTTGGGAGAGAGATCTAAATATCATGAGGGAGATCTAAATATCATGGAGGAGAAACAATAAATAATTTAGCTCAGTGCTTTGGCTCTGAAAAATCTTCTGCTTTTGTGAGTTAATATCCTAATAAACCATTATTTAAGCCTGTGGTTAGAAAATGTATATTGTTATGATTTTATTGCTGTAGAAAAACAGAATAGATCTGGGAAAAATACCAGAAAGAGTCATTAAAGTTTTATGAGAGAAGAAATATTAACTTCTGTATTCTTTTTATTTAGCTTCCACAGAGATTAAATAATGAAGACTCTCCAGAAAGAAGTGTTCTTTCAGGCATGGACACAATAGATGATGCAATAACAAAATGTACAGAGGTGCCAGAGGTTTTCCAGAGTGCCAGGATGACTAGTAAAGGGAAAGATGTGACAGACAAAGAACCATCTCTTGAAACACTGATATTTGATATAACTGCAGATGAAACAATGGCTGAAGAGTTTGAAAAAGATTTAATGGAACCACTCACTGATTTGGAGACACTACAAATGCTTGACATGTTGGAATATCAGGGTGATGCTCTTTCTGTGGATTCATTTCAAAATGAGGAAAGCAATGCTCTACCAGCAGAGCTTATCACAGCTTTGAACTCCTTATCAGAATCTGTAGGAGCACCTGCCATTTCTCATCCACTAGAAAAGGATTTCATAATAGAGAAACATCTGACTCCACATCAAACAGATGATGACTATACACAAATAACAGATACAAATTTAAAATCTCAGTTTAGTTCACAACATCTTGAAGAAACAGATGCTTTAATAGTGACCAAGATGGCATGCCCTTTGGAAGAACAAGTATGTATGTTTTAAAATTAACAAGATACCTATATTTTAAGTCAATTTATGGACCATTTTTTCTTAGCCATGTTGGTTAGTGTATAAAATATCTAGGTTAGCAATGTATATTACCTTGCCTACTACTTTTTAAAAAATTCATAATCCCACTTGATGCCTCAGAATTATTAGAATTGCTACAATATGCACATTTCATTTTCATTTCTTTCATTTATGACTATATAACTTGTATGTTGTTCTCACTGTAGTATTTTAGCAATCCTTTCTTATGTAACCCTCTGTGTGTGGAAAAATATTGACCTGTATCTTTACTAGTATAAATCCCAGATGGTTGCAGATCTGAGATTGGTTTCAGACTGGGAAACCTGTGATGTACAGCCAGCTTCCATTTTGGCATATCATTTACTCTCCTTCAGTAAATGAGATTTGTTGTTGTTGTTGTTGTTGTTGTTGTTGTGTGAATGATTTCCTATTTGTATGAATCACAGAGACCATGACAGTTGGTTACCTGTGATGCTTTGAATGGTCACCCATGAACTCACACAATCTACATCCTCTTCTCTTAACATCTTGCCATCTTTCAGGGCAGCAGATGTCAGAACTGAGGACGTTTTCACACGGGGGGCCCTAAAGCCGGGTGGAGCCATTCTGGAACGGCTCCTGCCGCTGATTCCGGAATGGCTCCGTCGGCGGCAGGCTAATTCTTTTTGCCACCCGGAATTACCTGAAGCCGGAGTTAGCCGGAGTTAGCCTTTTGCCACCCGGAGTGATGCTGGACTTAGGGCTCCGTGCGTTTGAACACACGGAGCGAAAAGCCGGACGGACGCAGGGATGGCACCGGAAGGGGCGGGGTTTGCCGCCACGCGCATGTGAACTACGTGGAAATGGAGCCGGAGTGAGGCCAGACGGAGGTAGGATTGCCTCCTCAAAAAGCCCCGTGTGAAAACGTCCTCAGAGAGTAGTTTGGGGTGTCTGAGCATTCATGTAGGAGGGGTGAGATGGAGTGGGGTTCTTGGCACAAGCTACTCAATTTGAGAATTTTCTAGATTTGGGTCTGTGTAGTCACAAGGCTCTCAAATGTGAGTTTTTGAGTGGCCATTCAAAAGACTCCTACCAGTAGACAACCTACTTACCTCAATTTCAGCAAAAAGCTGCATCTTGGCTTCCAAAGCTAGCCCATATAGAAGTTATATTGTTTCTTAACCTGGCTAAGAAACTGATGAGATTCAGAGGTACCATGTCAGCATTGTACATTGAATAATTTGTTTTAATGTGTTATTCTAATAAAGGAAAATCAGAATTCCTGAATATTGGTAACAAGTGCATTTTTCTAGAGAAAATTCCTCCTGCTTCCTGGAAGTACACTGTTATGGAATAGTTCATGACAAGGATGTTTTACATTAGGTCCCAGCTTCACTCCCTGGCATGTCTGGCAAAGGGATGTCAGGTAACAGCATAAAGAAAGACTTCTCTGAGAGCATGGAATCACAGTCGTAGTAGGAAATGCTTAATCAGACAATGTAATAGTCTGACATGCTAATATATATTCAGTACATCTTCAGTATTTATGAAAGTGCTGTCTGACTCTTAAGCTTCAGATATCTCGGTGGAAATATCAGTGTTTTCTACAGGCTATGATCATCTGTTTGACTTGAGCCTAGAAGCCGGTTTAATTGCAATATACCAGTAATTAATCCTGCCTGTGACAGTGCCAACACAGGAGAAGGACCAGATGCAGGTTTTGACTATGGGGGGTTGCAGACTGCCGGAAATAGTGCAAATTGAGTC
>CM034703.1:41498420-41509090 GCA_020142125.1 Phrynosoma platyrhinos
TTCCTTGCCTCGAAGACAACTCAATTAGTCGTCTGCCGAGGCCCTAAAGTTCCCAAAGAGAAAATAGAGAGATAGCTTTCAGCATAATAAGCAAATTCTTCTCTGACTTGTAGTTTTAGTTTTGAAATAAGTGGAACTGTCACAACTTGTAAAAAATTAAAACATGCTCTCAGTCAAATTTAATGAGAGTTGTACTGCGTACTTTTGTACAGGTATTTCTTGGCCTAAATCTGATAAACTGTTTCCCAAGCAATCCTTCTCCAGAAAAGCAGTTTTATACAGCAATAACCTGGTGGGGGTGGTTGGAAGAGAGGCTTTAAGCACACTAATGGAATGACAATTGTATCCTCTACTTGTTCATCCTGGGAGGGATAGGGAAAAGAAATAACACAGAATATGGAATAATGTACCCCCAACCCATGCCACCTAAATACAGATGCAGTTAATAAACCCATGATGAGAAGAGTATACTCACTACATACAACTATGCAGTTAATAAACCCATGATGAGAAGAGTATACTCACTACATACAACTATGCCACAGTGGTCTTGTTCCCACTATGATTTAAAGCAAATTGCTGACAGGTTATACGTGCCTCGTCCCCACTTGAAACTGGTTCCAATCCTATTGTGCTCAGTTTCAATCATGATGAAGTGAGGCAAACACAAAAAAAGCTGCTGTTTCCTGACACTAGTTTTTTGGCAGTTGTTCTGAAAAGAATCGATTCCGAAACGTGTTCAACAAATGGGACAACGGATTTGAATTGCATCATTCTGGAGGGGAGGGACTAATGGCAGAAGGGTGTTTACCATCCTTCCTCATTTTTTTGGGAAATCATCCATTTCCCCCCTTCACAGCGCTGCCTTTGTGCTTGTGGTGTGACCTATGGCAGCATTACATATATATTATAAAAAATTGAAAAAATATGCAATCCATTGTATTTGCAACTACTTGCAATTACTTTGATAGTGCTCTGGGCGATCGGGCTGACTGCAGCTCAGCGAGGCAAGTAGTTGCAAAACCAATGGATTGCATATCCTGTCAAGTTTTAAAAAATATATAGTTCCCAAGCCGGGCTACTCAAAGGGGAAATAGTGTACTTTAGCAGCCTGGGTTGCTGAGGGGCAGAGGAAGACTCATTTGCTGATGTTGCCTTGCTCAGCACCTGGAACAACCCTGTCCTTACCATGTTGCTGCTTGCATCACCAATGACACACAATTGACCTACATTTTGAAGCGGCACAAACTAGCAGGAATGACAATCATGCCAAAAAAGAAGCGATTACAAGGGAATAATGAAAAGATCCATTTTCATAGTGAGAACGATGGATCTTTTGGAACCGATTCACTGACACGAAGCAAAGGCAAATCACAAACAAGTTTAAATGTAAGTGGGAATGATCCCAGTGTCTCTTAACTTATCAGCTTCAGTAGCAGATCCGGCAACAATCATGGTACTGAAATTTCCATTATGTCCATCCAGGAAAGGCTTCAGATCCTCTCCTTTTTTCCCCACCATTTTGGAACACAACGCTCAAAGTGAAGAAAGGAGAGTCCATAAGTTACAATGGGAGGTTGCCTTTAGGGAGCAGTGAGGCCTTTGATGAGGGTTCAAGACTTACCTAGTTAGAGGAAAAACTCATTTACCCAGCGGTCAAAAGAAGTGGCCAGGACATGCAAAGGAAAGTGATAGCAGTAACTTTCAGTGCCTCACCATACTGGCCAGGAGATTAAAGTCCCGCCAGACAGAAGGGGCAATGCCTTCCATTCACTGTGTAGATGCCTGTGATTGTGTCTGGGCAAATGAGAATATTCTTCCAGGACCTGATTCTGCACAATCGACACTGTGAATCAGCAGAAAAAGAAAGCTACTAGCCATGCAATCTGCCTGTTCCCTTACAGTCTCATCTTGAGGCCACATCCCGCTAGGGTTTGGGGAAAGGGGGCTTTATCTACTGTTCACTAGGAACAGAGAAACTATACATGTGGAAACTGACTAATGCTTATTATACAGGGTGGAGGAGAGTCCGAAAAAGAAAGGCACATTTGCATCACTCCAGCACTCCCTTAAATAGTGACTCAACAGACAGCAGGGTGACAGGTGTGCTGTCCTTTATGGCAACAGCTGCATGCTTCAGACATTTTTATCTGTTGCATAACTGTCTGGCATGATGTTTGTAAGGGCTTCACCGTCTCCATGAAGAAGCAGGTTAACAAGCCTATGAAGGAACAGATAGGAACACCGTTGTCAAAATGTGGGCCTCATAATAGAAAGGATCCATTCCCAAAAAATAGGGTTTGGGAATGGATCCTTTCTTTTTCCTGTTGCAAGCAAGAAGAGACAGAGACAGAAATGAACCAGGGTCAGCAGCTGGGGTACTCTTATGTCACAGACATGGAGCTTGGACACAGACTTAGGTTGCAACTGCACTGCAGAAATAATCCAGTTTTGTGAAAAATAATTGTAGTTTTGTGAGATATTTAGCCTTCTCTGGCAGAGAGCTCTGCTGCCACAATAAATTACAATTCCCAGAATTCCATAGCACTGAGTCATTGCAGTTAAAATGGTGTCAGTCTCAATTATTTCAGCAGTGTGGACACAGCCTTAGTGATGCCAGCAGAAGCGGTACAAGCCAAGCACCACTAGAGTACCTAACAGAGGTGCTGGGACTGTTTTTAAGGCATGGGTAGGGGTGAGGTGGCTCATAATTGGCAGGCAGATCATTATTGATTTTGAGTACATGTAAGTATTACGTTTTTACAAAACAATGAAAACACAGAATACAGTGCATTAAAACAATCATTATTCACCTGAAGCTGGTAACAAAATGAGTACTATGAAAATAATAGCAAAATAATGATCATTTGGAACATGTCTAACTGATAAATTCTTAGGGGCTCAACTATATAAGTCTTTGGGGGGTTGCAGACTGTCAGAAATAGTGCAAATTGAGTCCACTTTTAGGGTTAGGGTTAGTGCTAGGAAATCATGGGAATTGTTTTTTTCCCTGAGACATTGAGCCTTCTCTGTCAGAGAGCTCTGGTGCCACAATAAAATACAGTTCCCATGCTTCCCTAGCACTAACCCTAACCCTAAAAGTGGACTCAGTTTGCACTATTTCTGACAGTCTGCAACCCCTTTGTTGCCCTATTTTGCCTGATCATTTTTGGGGGTGGGATCAGTCCTATTACCTTTGTTTTGGTGGGATTTGGACCCCCTTTCTAGGGTCTGTGGAAACTGAGACCCTCTTAGCTTGAAAAGACTGAGCCCTCTGAGATTGAGTTTGACTTCAACCCATGAATCTAGACAAGCATCCATAGCACTAGAATGGCACATTTTCTGTCTTTAGGGAAGGACCCTCCAGAAATGAGTTAAATCTCATTGCTCCCCAAGCAAGGCAAAGGTCATATGATCTATACTCTCAGTCTTTATTTTACAGACCCCATGCCTCAGTCTGAGAAAAGTATTAGGACTTCATCTTCTCATTTCCCTAAATTTTGTTTATGTTTATCCAACTGTTGCTACCAGAGTCCATTCTAAATCTACATCCTAGTTTATTTTAAAAGAAATACTGATTTGTTATTCTTTTTCTGTGTTTGTCTTTTGTATGGATTGTGAGTGAAAGCACCTAGAAGATGAATGAGCACTCATATTCAAGCCAAAGGTCTGTCTCAAGGCTTTCCATTTTCTAGAATGGGTCCTGCCCCACTCAGATCACAACAGATCAGAATGTTTCCATTCCCTCCTAAATAATGAGGTAGAGTACCTCAATACAGTAGGAAATTGGTTCCTGTACTTCTTGCTGTATCATTTGTCTTCTCACTGCAGCATTATTTTGAACTGGGAGAAATGGAAGGCTCCTAGCTTTCAGTGATCTGAGTGAGGAACAGGCCTGTTTAAAGATAAAAAGTAGATTTTAAAAACATGTGTCAGCTGTCTAGTCACTCCCTCTCCACAGCCCAAGGTGTAACAAGAATATTTTAGTGGTATGTATTGGTAACAAGGCTTATGTAAGCACAGTAGGGTTTCCTCTAAATCAGGGGTAGGCAACCTTTCCCCTTTAAGGGCCGAGGGATTTCAGCTCCCAGAATCCGAGGAGCTATTGGCCAACATGGGACTATTGGCCAACATGGCTGAGGCTTCTGGGAACTGAAGTCGCTCGGCCCTTAAAGGGGAAAGGTTGCCTACCCCTGCTCTAAATCTTATGGCCCCTCAGGCAGCATAACTCATGTGTAGGACTGTTTCTGAAAGCAAACAGAAAAAGTTTTCCATAATAAGCAGAGTATATGCTGTCACTATAGAGGATTTTTTGCTTTACAAAGATGATCTTATTTTTGTTTTACATGAATGTACCAAGACATTGGCCAAAATCTCATCAACAAAGTCAACCAGCAGCCCCTTAGTTCAGGTAAACTTGTGTATGGTTACTCAGAGAAAACCCCACTGAAGTCAGTAAGGCTTACTTAGAACTGCATTATAAATAATTAAATATTACATCAGAGAGTGGTAATTGTATGGTCTTCCAGTACTGTTGAACTGGATTGTTGGACTCCCAAAAGCCCACCAAGCCAGTGGCAAGAAAATGCTGGGAGTAGTAGTCCAAGGAGCTGCATGACTCCCGTTCCTGTACAGCAATGGTAGATGGTACTTGGCATTTAAGAGCTGACCCCCCTCAATACCAGGTAAGAATTATTTCAGAAAGATTTGGCATGAAGGAGCAGCTGCTTCCTGCAGAGCTGGCTTGTACTCCAATGGTTATCTAATTTGCTTTCACATATGTTCTTAAAAGAGAACCTAATATAAAGATACTGTGCAGCCATTTTGTTCTGAAATCGATAGAAGTACAGGAATACTGCACCATGTAAATAGGAGCTGGAGTTTGATAGAAAACAATTCTATGAGATTTATGGAATAAACCAATGGTGGGTAGCATGAGCCATTTATGCCCCCAAAGCTGTTTTTGTGTCTCCTTGCCTTTCAAAACTCCTGCCAAATGTGGGTGGCAAATAGTGCTGCCAAACTGTTACAGTAAGCCATCAAAAGTTAAGATTCTGTTGGACTGTTGCCAAATGTTGGCTGTGTCTGTGCAACTCATGTGGGGAAATTACCTTAAACCCACTGCAGTTGCCCACTTCTATTGTAAACTGTAGCAAAGGTGCACACTGCTCTATTTGGAGAAAGTAAAGATTTCCCCCCCCCCCCCCCCGTGCTACAGGTTGGACTCCACTACATAAAACCAGTGTGGCTGGTTCTTTTGAGGCAACAAATAAACTTCTAAAAGCAGGAGCTGATGTTAACTGTAAAGGAAATGAACAAGTAACACCATTACACAATGCAGTTAAAGAGGGCCACTACAAGGTAATCATTTTTGTATTTGAAATGCCTCACATTTTATTTAGGGTCTATGTATAAACTTCATATTGTTCATTAATGATTAAGAATATTTGACCAAACTGAAAGTGATGATGACTAATTCCCATCCCTGAACTCTGATCCTATGTCAAGCTACACTCCCATATAAAACGTTAAGCCTGGCAGCTCTCAAAGCCCAGTTAGTCAGAACAAGAAAATTAGGAACACACTCATTTTAAGTGCTTTGAAACGCACTCCATTATAACACTGTAGTCTACACATAAATGTATTATAAAGATAGCTGTGGATATTTGCTCATTCGCATCAATGGTTAATTGTCATAACTTCACATCTATTTGAATCTATTCATCCTCCTTCTGCCAAAAATGCACAGCCATCTGAATTCATGCGAAGCAAATGGATGGCCACATATGCAATAATGCACATTTCTGCCGATTTCTGCAGATACTATGGTAAAAACCATGGAGCCTTTTTCTGGGAAAGGAAGGAGTTTTTCAGAGGGACACCTGCAAAAAAAACCAAAAAACCCTGAATTCCTGTTAATTGTGTTTGGCCAGATTGCATTCTATTTGACTGGAATGAGGAGTACAGTATTTTATTATGTATACTAGCCCCAAGAAAATTTTGAATTTCTCAGCAGTTACTCTGTGTTAATGAGGATTAGCAGAAATAATTGTAGCAGATGAAGTGGACTCTCCATGAAAATGATAAATGTGTTACTCATTAAGCTGCTGTACATTTTTGTGCAGTTTTTGCTCTAAGATGACTTTCCCACCAGAAAGTATTTGTCTCCTATAATTCCTTGTTACTTACTTTGGTGTCTTCAGATTGGGATGCCCAGGAACATCTCCATTGCATATACAGTGGGCCTTGGTATCCACTAGGCTGGGTTTGGTTCCAGGACCCCCCATAGATATCAAAATCCATGGATGTTCAAGTCCCATTAAATACAATTGCAAAGTAAAATAGTGCCCCTTATATTAAATGGCAAAATCAAGGTTTGCTTGATTTTGGATTATTTAGTATATTTTCAAGCTGTGAAAGTTGAATCAATGGATAAAGAATCTATAATAAGGTTGGACTGGCTGTACCACACCAGGACTCAGAAGAGTCTGGATTTTTTTCTACCGTATTTTTTTGGCTATTTCTACAGTGGTAATGTGAACGGGACAGGCTTCTAACAGCCTTCCATTTTATTGATTGTGTTTGATAAACCATGCAATTTGGAAAACATGAGTGAAGGTGGAAGATGGACATCAAAGTCTGCAGGAATAAAATCCTGTAGGAGCTGGAGACACCAACAAAATATCCCTGAAGAATGCATGTCTGGTGGGATGTTGGGGTCTGGTCAAAATAACAGGCATCCTGTGCAATGTAAATTCTGAGTGTTTGGTTATGTGCCATTAGAAGCCTAAGCATTCCCCTTTGTGAGTGCACTGCAGTGAGTGTGTGTGCATGTGTGTGACCCCCACCAACATTTTCTTCTAGGAAATTTAATCCAGATTTAAAATATGAATGCTAAATTGTATGCTGTTCTAATAGATTACAATGCTTTTAAAGTAGTCACCCAAGCCATTTCAATCAAAGTTGTCCCCCAAGGTTTTTATGGCTGGATATATAGCTTGACCCTTGGAAGATTACAGCAACTTCACCTTGTGACTTTCTTGAGGTTGACACCCATTGGTTCCAGTGAGCAGGCTGTTGTCAATACTAGTTTTCCAATTGCATCTGTCTTGCTTCTCTCACACAAAATAATAACATAACTGTTCATATGGAAGTATGGTTCCTTTGGTGGGATATGGACATATCTCCTGGGGAGTGAGAGAGTTCATGCCCATTAGTGCTCAGGTATAATCTCTTGCTTTAGATGAGAGAGGTTTTGTATTCAGCTCCCAGATATGTCCATGCAATTGTTGTATGAGGGATTGCACCTTCTGCAGAGATTATAGGTAAGTTACTGTTTGAGCAAGGTTTTGCATGCAGGAAGTTCTATGCTGAATCATCCTTAGTATTTCTAGAATAAAGATTAGGCAGGCAAGAGGAGAGGGAAGAGGTCTACCTGAGAACTGCTTCTAGTTAGAGCATAAAATATTGGACTTCATAAACAGCTGGATCTTGCATTAGGAAGTTTCCTTTGTATATTTTCACCCTGCCTCCTCACTGAGCTATAAAACTGATTAGGTATTGTGACTGAAATGTCACTCCTTCCTACCCTATGAGGCCCTCTCTGTTTGCTTAACAAAAGCAGAGATAGGCTGTCTGTTGTATTTGTGCTGACAAACGACTCCAGTCTCCAGGGTAGCTTGGAGCATATCAGTTGCTGGGGTCTTTTGATGTCCCACAGTAGAGTGAAGCATTTGGGAGAAATGCTCAGATGACATCCTCAAATCAGGTCAAATCATCTAGCATTGACAAGTCAGGGCACATCAAAAACACTCACTTTGAGGTACCGGTATTTATTTTATGTACTGTGCCTGATGGTGTTCTGCTTGATGAAGCATGGGCTTCATGAAATTTCAGGACCTGAACTTGGAATTATTTTTGTTAAAAAATTCATTTGAATATTTCCTTCACACACACACACAGTTTTCCCATAAAAAGTTACAGGGGAGTTCTTATATTCTTGAAGCTATTCCTGAACACTGGGGACTTTAATTTGATTTCAGATATTTGGGAAAAAAATCTTTCTTTTCTCATCACAATCAGTATTCTTTCTTTCAGCTTCTTTGCATGCATTTGGCCAATAATCTGGTCATACCTACCTGGGCTTTGAGCACCAGGGGAGATAACTGATTTTAGACATGTATTTAGGCATTAGCAGACTATAGAAATGGACTCCATTATCTATTCCTCTCTTCTGAAATAATCACCTTTCCCATTAGGCACCAGATGTATACATTTCTAAAACAATTTATTATCCCCATTACCCATTCCAGTTTTGTATTGACATATTTGTGCTGTATACTATTTTATATATATATATCACAACATAATGTAATTTGCCTACATTTGGTTACAGGACTCTTATAATGAAGTCAAAAGATAGCAGCTGCCTTTTTTGTTTTTGTTTTTTGTTCTCTTTTTAAATAGGAGCTTGGAAAAGTTTAAAAACAAAAACATAGCTATAACTCTGGCAAAGCTGGCTATTGGTTCTGGGAGTTGTAATTCAAAAAGTAACTTTTCTAAACTGTGCTTCTTGGTCAAGTTGAAGTCCTGGACACATTTTCCTATGAGAAAGTCCATTGACGCCCATTGCGATTTATCTCCAAGTAGGCTCAAAGATTGATGTTTTCTGCACTTCCTTTCTGAGGAAATATAGAAAGATATAAGGAAAAAAAATCCACAAATGCATAAGAATTAACAAAGGGAACAGCAACATAACAATTGGATTTACTATATGAGTTAGTCTACACATAAGTTTACTATGCAAATCGCTGCAGATTTTTGCACATTATCATCGATACTTAATTGTCTTCACTTTCTTTTGCAAATGTACATCTATTCACTCTCCCAGTACAAAATTATGCACAGCTATGCAATTCCATACGAAGTGACTGGCCGGCCGGCCGGCCACATGTTCAGTAACGTGCCTCTTCATGGATTCCTCCATAAAAACCACAAGCCATTTTTCTGCAGAGTTTGAGGAGTTCCCCCCTCCCCCACAAAACACCCAAATTCCTCTGATTGCATATGGAGGGATGACATTCTATTCAAATAAAATGAGTATTTAAATTGTGTAGACAAGCCCTATGGCCATTTAAGCTTGTCTCTTAAAGGTATACCTCCATGAAATGGTGTGTTGCTCAAAAGTTTTCTCCTGGGAGACATATTCCAGCACCAGGATTTCAACCAAAATCTAGTTTTAACTGGGGAGAGGATTAGAAAGCTACAATTTTCACCCCATCATTGCCCATCTACATTTTCTGTCTGGGCAAAAGGCACAAGTAGAGACTTCAAGCTTTCAGAAGATGGCAGAATTAAGAGGTAGAACTGCAAAAATAGTAAGTAATAATAAATAAAAGCATGACCAAAAACAATGAAAATAGCAAAACATTTGCCATTCTTTTCTGTCGGGAGATAACTGGAAATTTGTCATCAGATGTATGACAGTTGTATAAATAACAAAAATGAGATATGCTAATTTAGAATGTTTGGTTTGAAAATTCATAATTAGTGTAGCAGTTCTACCTATGGGCTTCCTTCATTGGGAGTGTTTTAAATATTCTTTAGTGAGTCTCTGAACCCTAATTAGATATTCAGGAATAAATATTACAAAAAATTATAAAAAATAGAGGAACCAAATTATACTAAATTAAGGATAGAAATTAAAAAGATATTAGAAGAATATAAAAATATTAAATTATCGTGATTTGAAAGAATACCAATAGTAAAAATGAAAATTTTACCTAACATAAATTTTTTGTTTAGGATGTTACCAATAAAAATATCAGATGTGGAAATAAAAAACTGGCAAATATTAGTAAATAATTTTTGTAATGGGAATAAAAAAGTGAGGATTAATAAAATATATTGGTATAAACCCCCAAAAGTTGGAGGCTTGGGTCTCCCAAATTTATTATAATGCAAATCAATTAAGATATATTATAGATGGAATTATAGAGAAAGGAGAGTTAGATTGGTTAGAGATGGAAACAACAGAAATAGAGAGAAAAATGGAAAACATATTTTTTAACGACTTTACCATGAAAGAAATGAAAGAAATAGAAAACTCCTTTCTACAGAATATACTAGAGATCTGGAAAAAATATAAAGACAAATTAATGCCAGCTATCTCACCATTAACACCAGTTATAATGATAAAAAACTTTCCAATAAATTTAAAGGAAGAATTAGGAAGTTAAGGAAACAAGAAATATATAGGATAAAAGAATGGATAAAGATAATGAAGGATAAAGGAAAGATAAAGGAGAAATTACAAAGTTTAAAATTAACCTGGTTTAGTTGTATTCAACTGAAACAATGGACAAAAAATTGGAATAGAAAAATTATAGAATTTAGAGAATATATGAAATTTGAACAAATGATTAGGCAAAGAGATAGTATGGAGGTAAATGAAACTTTGAAAGGAGTTACAAGTGAAATATACAAACTACTATTAAAATATAATGAGAAAGGATTTAGCACAAATAATAAATGTTCAAGAATGGGGAAAAATTTGGAATCAACGCCATTTAAAAAAATTATCCATACGGATAAAGGAGAATTATTATAAAGTAATATGGAGGTGGTATTTAACGGCAGTAAGGTTAAACAATATAAATAAAAATTATTCA
>CM034703.1:41511627-41523754 GCA_020142125.1 Phrynosoma platyrhinos
GGAGATTTTGCCAAGAAAACCCCAAGAACAAGTAATAACAGTAATAATATCATCATGGTGGCGGTGGCAGGACTGGCCTGGGGTCAGTCCAAAGGCCTCAGGGGGCCGCATCCAGCCCCCAGGCCTTAGGTTGCCTGCCCCTGTTCCATAGGTATGACACAATGAAATTTCTTAGCAAATCCCATAGCTTCAGGGATCTTTCTGTGTAGTGGATGTCGTTGTGCAACAATAGCAGTGAGAGTCAGGCAGCAAATACATAAAAATATCTGTATAAAGAGGAAGGGCAGTAGCAGTGGGCTGCAGACTGTTGACATTTTCAGCCAGACTAGAAGTCAACCAGAGACATCAATCACCTCCCCAAAGGTGGGAAAGTAGACTTTTCCTCTAAGAATCTAGAAACGATGAACTTTCCCTTTAAGAAATTAGAAAAGAGGAGAGGAGAAAAAGGCGTTATTTTCCACACCTCAGTAATCACTTCAAACTGACCAGGAGTTCAAAAAGGGAAGTGCAGCAAGTGTAAGTGTGTGTGCATGCGCACATACACCCACAATGATGTCCCACAATGTCCAGTTTAGGTGTTTGTGTACATCTGTGTGGGTCTTCCTTGTAAGTGTTCCACTGACTTCCATCCCAAATCCACTGAGGAATAAGCACCCACTGAACTCAGTGGGTCTTTCATTCGGAGAAAATGCATCATTGAATTGGGTTGGTATTCTAGCTTTATGGCTCTTCAGCCTTCCCATTCCCAGATTCTACAGAAAAAGCCAGGACAGGTTTTGAGCCCTGCTCCTGTATTCTTCCCCCAATGTACTTTATGTATATTTAGCCCCCCTCCCCCCATTTCTTCATTTCTACTTGCCTGCATCTTGCCTGTCTTCTTCTTTCCCATGGAATGACAGCAAAAGAGGCAAAGAACTGTCATTCCAAGTTTGGAAATGTCTGTGAAGGAAAGTGGGAAAATATAGGGGCAGGAGAGAGGAGGTGGAGAGAATGAGCAACAGTGCTGCTGTTATTCACAGCATGGTGAAAGACATACCCCAAAGAAACAACTGGCACTTTTTGCCTGTCTGCTTTGGACCTAAGTCATACAAATAGAGGATTTAAATGGAGAAACAATTGAATGCTTTCAGGCACCGTTTGGGTTACATTCACTTTGGCATGATTTGCCTAATACCTTCATTAAAGCATTGGACATGCAGTTTGGCTTGCCCATGTTTTAAACTACCATATCCATTCATTCATAACTTATTATATATAAATTTTTAATATACATTTTTTAAAAAAAAAAAAAAAAGAGGAACATCTTTTGTAAGTGCCAAACTACTTTGGAAATACAGGACAAGGGCATTCTTAGGACCTTATCACACAGAGACAAATTGCTTAAATCCCATGCAGAAATGGGATTTAAAAATCTGGAAAAAAAACTGCAAAAGTGGGTTGTTTTTCAGACGTGTTTGTGTAAAGGAGAAATAACGCGACATTAATCCAAATGGAAAGTTACCAAAACCTGCTCCTTTTTCCTTTCAGAAGTTCCTGAAAGTAAAAAGGAGTGGATTTTGCTGGCTTTCTGATCAAGTTATTTTCACATTATTTCTCTTTCACGCAAACATCGTCTGAAAAACAACCTGCAATTTCAGGTTTTGTCTACTTTCTGTTCAGGTTAACTCCAAACTTCATGTGAAAAACAACCCATAAAAGCGGGTTGTTTTCACTTTAAATTTAGTTTCTGCATGTGATTCATCCTGTGTGATAAACTCCCTAGTCTATGATGTGCTGAGAGATCATCCAGTCAGTGATGTGCATAACTCTGAAGTACATTTGGATTTCCCACAGTGCCACTTCTATTTAGGATCTATAACCATGCTGTATTCACCCAACTTCAAAGATGAGACATGTATTATTATATTACATTTATTATTGTTATTGTTATTGTTGCTGTTGCTGTTGCTGTTATTACATGTACTTTTATATTACATTATAAAAATACAGTACATTGATATACGGTTATATACAGGAGCAGTTACATAGTGCCTTAGTACAGGAAGTCATCAGGTTGTTTAATTTCCTTAACTGATTCTGTTTAATTTTATTTCTGTATAGTTGATTACATACATGCCATTAAAGAAAAAAGTTCAGTTCTCTTCTTTCACATTTATTTGCAGCTGAAAGACTTGTAGAAGATCCAGTTAGTGGCCAAAGAAGAGTTAAGGAAAGCCAAAGCCAACCTAAGGTAAAACTAATGATGATATCTTGGAATAGATTAAGCATTTAAAGCTATTTTGGTGGAAACTGAAAATGCACAGAATTTTCAAAGTATGTTTCAGAGCTCAAATCATAATAATTGGTTTGTAACGTACTATCAGATCCATTTACTGCTAAATGGAAATTATTGTTGTTGTTGTCTTGTACTAATACAAAGGCTTTTTGCTACTATGTTACCATCAAAATCCATTCTGAGAATAAATATTTGTGGTAACTTGCAAATTATATCTCCGCAGAGCTTAATTTTCTGTTCCATTAAGCACACTGGTTTACTTTTCCAGGTTAAAAAATAGTCAAGTGAAAGAGTTCAGCATTCATTTACTGGCTACACTACTAATACTGCAAAACTAGAAAAAAATAAGAGAAAAGAGAGCACATAAAGTAATTCTGCCAGCAAAACACAAAATGGTTGTAGAACATAGAATGCAACAACATTGACACATACATGTTCCATCGTAAAGACAAAGCAGTCAGACAGAGAAAGACAACTGACACGTGCTTTGGGTATAACAGGTGAACAAACTGAGGTCCAAAACACATTGCAGAAATAATCCAGTTTGAGATCGCTTTAACTGCCGTGCTCAGTGCTAGGGACTCCTGGAAATTGTAATTTATTGTCGCTCTGACAGAGAAGGCTAAATGTCTCATAAAACTACAGTTCTGAGAATTTCCTAACACCTAGCTAGGGCAATTAAAGCAGTTTCAAACTGGATTATTTCTGTAATGTGTTTTGGACCTGAAAGAAAAAAACCAAGGAAATGAGACTGGTCACACTACTAATCTTTCTTCTACAAAAAGAACAGTTGGATCCTTGGTGTATGATTAGCACAATTCAGACAGAACCAATAAAGCTGCAGAAGAGCACAGTATGCTCACAGGATCAGAAATACAGCAAGAGAGTGACTTCAGTGGCAGCAATAATGAAGGTTCATCTGAAAGGAAAGAGGCTTATCAAAGCTCTGAGCTGGCAGGAACAACAAAAGGTCAAATGACTTATTTCTGTACTGTCACATCACTGAATCCTGTTCAAGAAGAAACTGTGGTACCTTCTGCAACTAATCTGCTAAATGAACTTAATTTGCAGAAAGAAATACGGTATTCCATGAAACATGCTCACATATCCCCTTGTCTTAAAGTTGATATTATAGATGATAGCTTCCATCCTGCCAAAAATATGCTTGCTTGTATATTTAGAGAAGAAAGCTTTAATCCTTCTGGTGAGAACCACAGATCACCAGAAATATGCATGCATTCTCAATACTCTGTGGATAAAATCAGCCTAGAGAAATAGTGCACATTAAATTGAGGCACTGCCCTGGCTCAGTGCTAGGGAATCATGAGAACTGTATTTTTTTCTGAGACATTGAGCCTTCTCTGTCAGAGAGCTCTGGTGCCACAATAAATTACAGTTCCCATGATTCCCTAGCACTGAGCCAGGGCAGTGCCTCAATTTAATGTGCACTATTTCGGGCAGTCTGCTTAGGCCCTATGTCTGGAGAATGTGTTTATTCAGAGGGAAAACTGTTAGGGTTGACCAGCACAATTACTCCATTGGTCTATGGTACTGTATCTCTTACTGATTCTGATTGTACAGTTCTCTTTGAGCAATATAATTTAAATACAGACCACAATGCAGATAAAAATACCTGTAAAGCTTTTGGAATCTGCAGTGAACAAACACTTCAAGTTAGCATGGAAATACCTTCAACTTGTTCATTTCCTCAGTGTATTAATAGCATTGTTGTTAGCTCTGACACTTATACTTCCAGTGAGTTAACACTTTTCACTCTTTTTGTGCATAAGAATATAACTATGGGATCAAATGAAGAAGACAATGTGAGAACATGTTCCCTTGAGAGAACTGAAAATGGTCATGTGAACGAGAGTAACACATTTCTGACTTCACAGATGCAGGATAAAGACCCATTTCAAGGTAACATGCACACAAAGGGACTACTGCATTCATGCATAGTGGTACAAAAGAATGTTATACAAAAACATTGTTTATTTAATGTTTGCTCATTTATGTTTTATGGTTTATTTCCTGGTACAGGACTGGGGAGGGGAATATTATGCACATGTCTCAACTATATTCATAATTCCTTTTTAAACTCAGAATATTAATGCAGAAGCCTGATTCTATGCATGTAATATATCTTGATTTAGATATAAAGCCAATATTTAAACAATTTAAATTGTAAAACTTTTCCCACAAAGTCTTGGAAGAATTAGCTTTGTAACCATGCTGAGAGAAATCCTGAGCCATTTCACATATTTACATGATAGGATTCCTTGTATGATATGGTAGCAAAACCTTTATATGTTATATGCTTTCATTGTTTTATTGTCAAAATCATTTTATTGCCTCTTCTTCCAGGCCTTATAATGCTATGTGATCAGTTTATCCAAAATGTTGCTTTAATTGAAAACTAATACAATATATTGTTATCAAATATGACATTTTAAAATGTACTGAAACATGGCTATATCATCTCTCCCCTCAAAAAAAAAAAAAAAAAATAGAAGTGTTAGTAGATTTTGAAAGAAGTGGTTTTTAAATAATAATTATCTATCTTATATTTTAAAAGATTTGATGAATAATTCAGGAACATCAGGCAAATCATACTAATTATGTCTGCAGTAATATACCATATGGTATTTTCATCAACATAATTAGTAGCTTCTAGAAGTCATGATGATTGTAGTATAGTTATTTTCACTTTTTCACCCAAAAGGTGACAAAGCCCAGCAAAATGGGAACCCTGAAAGATGTTGCAGTGAGGCAAATGGACATGAAAATTCAGAAAATATGCTAGATAAATCACTACACTCAAATAAATTGGAAACTACTCAGAATAAAACAATGCAGCTGAAGTTTAATGAGAAATGCCAAAATGCCCATTGGTGTTCCAGCGATACTTCAAATAATGTTTCTTCAAATCATTCACAATTCAGTCAGATTGAAAAACCACAAATAACAGATACATTTGGTAAGCAATTAATGTTTGTGTAAAGGAAACACTCCAGAAATTAATACTATGGTAGAATTCTGGCAAATTTATCCTATCTCTATGGGCTCATCAGTCATTTCTTCCAGGATAATTTGTATGTGTATTTGTGCCTTCAAATCACCTGTTGACTTATGGTGACCTCATGAATTTTTAAGAGTTATTTTAGTCAAGGTTTACTCAGAAATGTTTTGCCATTGGCTTCCTCTGAAATATAGCCTACAACACCTAGGAGTCCCTGGCAGTATCACATCCAAATACTAGCATAACCACCTGGTATGCAGTCTTCCTCTCTTTCTGCTGTCCTTCTACCTTCTCTAGCATTATTGTCTTTCCTAGTGAATCCTGCCTTTTCATGATGTGGCTAAGTACAACAGCCTCAATTTAGTCATCTTGGCTTCCATGGCTAGTTCAGTCTTAATTTGTTCTAGGACTCATTTGTTTGTCTTATTGACCATTCATGGTGTCTTCAGCACTCTTCTCCAGAACCACATCTCAAATTTTAATTTGTGTTCTATCCACTTTCTTCACTGTCCAGCCCTTACACCCATGAATGTGTGGAATACAATGGCTTGGCTTACCCTAACTGCAATGTTCAGTTTTAGATCTTTGCACTTTAGAATCTTGTCGTAGCTACCCTTCCCACTCCTAGTCTTTTTCTGATTTCCTGATTGCAATCTCCATAACGATCAGCAGTTGAGCATATCCAAGATATGGGAAATCTTTGACTATTTCGATTTCCCTGGCATCTTGGATGAATTAATGTAAATCTTCTGTGGTCATTATTTTTGTTTTCTTAATGTTCAATGTCAAGCCTACTTTAGCATTTTCTTCTTTGACTTTCTTTAGTAATTGTTTCAAGACCTTTTTGTTTTCTGCTTGTTGTATGGTGCCATCTGTATATCTTGGATTGTTGATATTCTTCCCTTTGATCTTTGAGTCTAAACCTTCTCTGTGTATGATGTTCCCGGCATATAAGTTGAACAAGTAGAATGATAGAATGCAGCCTTGGTTCACTCCTTTGTTGATTGGGAAGCATTCTGTTTCTCCAGTTCTACCACTGTTCTAATGGTAGCTTCTTGTTTTGAGTATAGGTTACACATCAGGACCTTCAAGTGCAGTGGCACTCCCATTTTTAGAGTAATCCATAGTTTTTCATGGTTTATAAAGTCAAAGGCTTTGCTATAGTCTATGAAGCACATGATGATTATCTTCTGGAATTCCCTGGTGCACTCCATTATCGATCTTATGTTTGCAGTGTGGTCCCTAGTGCCTCTTCCTTTCCTGATCCCACCTTGCATCTCTGGAATTTCTTGCTCCATATATGGTAGGAGTCTTTGCTGCAAAATTTTTAGGACAACTTTATATGGGAAATTAATGCAGTGGTTCTGTAGTTATTGCAATCTTTTGTGTCTCCTTTTTTTGTAGATACGAATGTAATATTGATAATTTACAATTTGCAGGCCACTGTTTTGTTTTCCATATTTATTGGCAGATTTTAAATAGAACTAAATTTGCTTCTGTCTCTGTGGATTGTAGCAGTTCTATTGGTGTCATCTGTTCCTGGTGATTTATTTTACCCAATTGCTTTGAGTGCAGCTTTCACTTTACTTTCCAACATTTGATCTTTGTATGATTCTTCTTCCCATGTGTCATTCATCCTTTTATCTCTTTTATATAGCTCTTTTGTGTATTGTTTCGTTTATTATGTTTTGTGGGGAATAGAGTATAAATAAAACTACACAAACTCCAGAGTACTTATAGTTTAAATATATGTTGTCTGATAATAAAGAACTAACTAATCTTGTGTGACTTTTAGAAAGCTAAGGGGCAAAACAGATGGACATCTGGGGGGGATGGACCAGAAGCCACTCCCAGCCCAATCACCACAGCCCCCAGGGCGCCTCCTTCCATGGTCCCAAATGGACCACAGCCAGGAGGGGGCAAAAGCCACTCCTTTTGTAGCCAATTTTGAGCTGCCTTAGGCGGCTCTGGTACAGCCCCCGTCTGCCCGTCTGTTTCGGGGCTAATTATTTCCAAAAGACAATTGCTTTATATTACTGAAGCCCATACATTAGTTGATGTGTGAATATTTTACACCAGCATAGCTAAATGCATATTTTGGCTCTTTCTTTCTTTCTTTCTTTCTTTCTTTCTTTCTTTCTTTCTTTCTTTCTTTCTTTTAAAAGCAATGACCAGGTGTGAGTGGTCTAAAGTTCAATACTGTATCAAAAACAAGCAAACAGACCTTTCTGTAGGTGTTAATGAGTATAATATGTTTTTAGTCTCTTCACATTCTAACAAAAAGCAGAAAAAAGCTCATGGTCAGCTGCTCCGTACTACAACAGCCAGAATAAACAAAAGAAATTGTAAAGGAGAAACTCGTTTGCATTTGGCTGCTGGAAAAGGAGATTTGTCTTTAGTAAAATCTTTAATAGCATCTGGAGCATGTGTGAATTTGAAAGATAATGCAGGTATTTTTAACTTAAATTCTCTACTATGCTGTGACCCAGAAATTGCTTAATATTTTTCTTCTAGCAATTTATGTTGCTCACTGCTGCCTATTTAATTGATTTCCCCCCCGAATACAGATTATTTTTCTGCTCTAGAGTTATATAAATGCTCTCTCTCTCTCTCTCTATATATATATATATATATATTTATATATATGAATGAATTAACAATTATGTATGTCAAATGGAAAGATTTACACTGCATGTGTGCAAAGTTGCCAGCTTTCATAAAACTTGGCTTTCTTAACTTTGTTTCTGTGAACAACAGACCACAACCTGGTTTCAAAAGAGGTTTGCCACATGGTGTGTTTCAGAAACGCAAGTCCAAAGCTCCCTTGGGTTGTTCTTTATATACAAGCCAGTACTTTGTATTATGAAATAATAAAGATATTATGATACTTCTTGCAATATTACGTATTATATGTATGAATACTTTTTCATGTACTTATTAGGTAAAGGCTCATGCATCAATATGCAGCATGAATATGTGAGGTGGCTCATATCTGACTTTGATTTTACCAGGTTGGACAGCAATTCATGAAGCTTCCATTAGAGGATTTACTGAGATTATTGCAGAGCTGCTAAAAGCTGGTGCTGATGTGAATAGTAAAAGCCTGGATGGTGTTTTGCCAATTCATGATGCTGTTTCAGGAAATCATTTTGAGGTAATACAGTGCTTAGCAGGCTCCCTTTGATTTGCTTACCAGCCTGACACCCTTCTTTTGAAAAATGAGCCTATTTGAATTAATGAAAGTATCTGTAAGTCTCCTCTATGTGTAACAAAGGTTATGGGTAAATAGTGTCAAGATGCCCAAAGGTAATTTCATTTTTGTTTCTGGAAATTTTTCCAATTTTATTTTTGTTTCTTGATTGCTCCTGGTAATCCTTCTTTCAGTCTGATTTATCTGTTAGTACAAATCATTTTCTTTCCATTTCTCTCAGTTCCCTCATAGATACTCTACTAGTTCTAAGTATTAGCATTTTCAGTTTGCAACTTACATGCAAGAATAAGGTTGAATTTCTTATATTAACATTTGTCCAGTATCTGAAGTATTGAAAATACAGTGGCATCCACTGGGGTTTGGTTCTAGGACTCCATGTGGATACCAAAATCCGTGGATACTTAAGTCCTATTAAATACAATGGCATAGTAAAATGGTGTCCCTTATATAAAATGGCAAAATCAAGGTTTACTTTTTGGAATGTATACTTTAAAAAAAGATCAAGTCATAGATGACTGAATCTGTTAATAAAGAATCCAAGAATACAGAGGACTGTGGGCCTCGGCAGACGGCTAATTGAGCCGTCTCCGAGGCCAAGAAGAGGAGGAGCAGCCGCACGCGCGGCGCTCCTTCCTCTCCCTGAGGTCGTCCTCGGAGCCGCCGGCCCTCCGCACGGCCGGCGCTCCGGGGATGACCTCCCGCCGCAGCGACCGGACGCGCTGCAGTGGAAAAGACAGGGAAAGTGCGCCCTACGCGTTTAGGGCGCACTTTCGCTGTCTTATGGAAGGAGCGCTGATTTAGCGCTCCTTCCAGGGACGCCGCAGGAGCACCGGGGTGCGGAGGCTGCGGTCCCGCGGCGCTCCGTCCGGCGGCGTCTCCGGGGCCTCTGTCTGCCGAGGCCCCAACTTTACATAATAACATGGGCCTGAATCCTATTGTTAGTTCCTATTAGAGTAGACCTATTGAAACTTACACAAGTGTTGGTTTACTGAGTAACCATGGACTTAGGGCCAATGCAGACAGCCCATAAGGGGTGGGTCTGTGACGCCCCTGGGAGCGGTGGATCGGGGCTGCGGCAACCACATGCTGCGGCCCCAATCCTCCTTTTTGTTGCCCCCAAAAGAGCAAGCAAATGCCACTCCTTTTTGGGGTGGCAAAAAGCCATCCTTAGATCCATCGCCGTGGCTCTTTTGCAGCCCTTTGGTGCACCGTGTGCTTATGCTGTGCCAACTGGGTGCCCTGATGCTGCGTGCTGTGTGGTTGGGCGCGTGGCATCAGGGTGGCCTGTGTGTGGTCACCCCACCCCAACTTTACCCTCAGGTCGGCCTAAAATGCTAGTATGCATCAGCCCTTAGTGAGTTATAAACAGTAGGATTTAGACCATGGAAAATGATATAGTCGTCCCTCCAGATTTGTCACTTTAACTTTTACAGATTTGATTATTTGCAGATTTGATTAATATGTTCTGTCTAGGAATCTCTAGGTCCTCTCGCATGACTCTGTGGCCAACTTTCACCAGAGGTTATGATGGAGAACTTAGAGATTCTTAGGGAAAACACTTTTTTAGGCATTTGTAATTCCTCCAGCACAATTCTGTGGTCAATGTCTGGTGGATGTTGGCTGGAGGATCTAGAGCAGGGGTAGGCAACCTTTTCCCTTTAAGGGCCGAGGGACTTCAGCTCCCAGAAGCCTGAGCCATGTTGGCCAATAGCTCCTGGGATTCTGGGAGCTGAAGTCCCTTGGCCCTTAAAGGGGGAAAGGTTGCCTACCCCTGATCTAGAGATTCCTAGAGAGGTGTTCTCTCAGGTTAAAAAAAATACTGGTTTTTCCACTTTCATGGGGGCCCTGCACACCTAACCGCAGGGAATGTGCTCACCGTATATGATATTGTTTAAGCAATTTTACAGCCATCTTACTTACAGAATACATTATTAAGAAATTTGTTACAGGCAGTACAGTTTCTGCTGTTGCATGGTGCAAACCCTAATGAGAGAGACATCTGTGGGGGAACTGCCCTGGATGAAGCCACATGTGACAAAATGAAAGAGCTTCTTAAGTCTTATGGTGCTACTAAAACCAAAGAGATTCCTTCAGTGAGTGATGTTGTGGGTATGTTGCTTTGTTGCATATTATCATGCAACTTGCTCTATTCTTTTAAACATAATGCTGTGGTGTTATCAGATTTCTTCAAATGTTTGTTTTCCAGAGCCACAATATTATTGCAGTTAGCCACTCATTAAAAAATCTCATTCATTTCAATGTATTTTGTGTGAGTTTGGTTGTCAAAAAATGATATCCAATGACAAGTTAACTGGAAAATTCACTCATACATAGATGGATTCCTTGCACACACACTCTTAGTATCTGCTTTTAGAACCAAGAACTTCAACTTTTGTTGAAGTCCAGAACATTAATTTGGTGTATCTTGTAATGACAGCATATTGTCAGGACAAATATCCCACAGTTCATGGCTTTTGTTGTTGTTAACTGCCCTCGAGTCAATTTCAACCCATGGCAACCCTGCTGATGAGACATCTGCAAGACCCCATTCTCCACTGCTCTGCCCAACTCCTGTAAACTCATACTCATGATCGCTTTAAGAGAGTCCATCCATCTCACATGCAGCCTTCCTCTCTTTCTACTTCTCTCTACCTCTCCTAGCATTATTGTTTTTTCCAATTATTCATGCCTTCACATGATGTGTCCAAAGTACGACAACCTGAGATTTGTCATCTTGGCTTCTAAGAAGATTTCTGGCTTGATCTGCTGCAGAACCCATTTGTTTGTCTTTTTAGCTGTCCATGGAATCCTCAGCACTCTTCTCCAGCACCATCTCAAATGAACTGATTTTCCTTCTAGAATCACAGAGTTGGAAGAGACCACAAGGGCCATCCAGATCAAACGCCCTGCCATGCAGGAACTCAAAATCAAACAATTCCTGACAGATGGCCATTCAACCTCTGTTTAAAGACCTCCAAAGAAGGAGATTCCACCACACTCCGAGGGAGGGTGTTCCATTGTCGAACAGCTCTTACTCTCAGGAAGTGCCTCCTAATGTTGAGGTGGAATCTCTTTTCCTGGAGCTTGCATCTGTTGTTCCAAGTCCTATTCTCTGGAGCATCAGAAAACAAGCTAGTGCCCTCCTCAATATGACATCCCTTCAAATATTTAAACAGGGCTCTCATATCCCCTCTTAGCTGTCTCTTCTCCAGGCTAAACATACCCAGTTCCTTAAGTCATTCCTCATAGAGCATGATTTCTAGACCTTCACCATTTTAGTCACCCTCCTCTGGACATGATTTCCAGACCTTCACCATTTTAGTCACCCTCCTCTGGACATGCTGCAGTTTTTCAACATCCTTTTTGAATTGTGGTGCCCAGAACTGGACACAATATTCCAGGTGGGGCCTGACCAAAGCAGAATACAGTGGCACTATTACTTGATCTAGACACTATACTTCTATTGATGCAGCCTAAAATTGCATTGGCCTTTTTATCTGTGGCATCACACTGTTGACTCATGTTCAACTTGTGATCTACTAGGACGCCTAGATCCCTTTGACACGTAGTCTTCTTAATCCAGGTGTCCCCCATCTTATATCTATGCATTTCATTTTTTTGC
>CM034703.1:41525732-41547482 GCA_020142125.1 Phrynosoma platyrhinos
GGACCTCCTCAGAGAGCCGGCTCTCCGGGGAGGACCTCCTCAGAGCGCAGGCGAGGAAATGCTCCCCAATACGTATTTGGTGATCAGACTCTACAGCAAAAGCGATATGATTCCCGTCGCACAATTGTAATTCCTGAACAAACCGAAATTCAAAAGAACTCAGTTCTTCATGCATTCTGTCGGGGTTCTGTCGGGGTTCTGTGCGACGTCGTGTGGATACACGGAAAAATAATACATATTAGGTCAGGATTTCGTTTGGATTCTGTCTGCATTGAGCCCCGTGTGATAAGGTCCTAGGACTCTGCAGAACAGGGTTTGAATCCTTGCTTGGCCATGGCAAAACCCACTGGGTGACGTTGGGTAAGTAACACTATCTTGGCCTCAGAGGAAAACAATGGCAAATCTCTGAACAAATCTTGCCAAGAAAACCCAGTGATAGGTTCACCTTATGGCTGCCATAAGTTGGAAATCATTTAAAGATGGACAACAACAACATCTGTAAAAAATTGTTACATCCCCTCAATTTCAAATATCCCACTAAATTAACTGAATTTGATTAAATTAATTGATTGTATTTAACTTTGATTTAGTCAATTCCTGATGTGTTTGTGAATTGTTTTAAAATCTTGTAACTTGGCCAGAGCTATAGAATTTAAAAACTGATACTTGATGTATTTTCTTTATTAATTTTCCTCTCTGTTGAAAATGACTAGGGTTTATTACTGGAGGAACATTTTAATTACTCACGTGCATTAATAATCTGTCATGCTTAGCAAAGTTTTGGTAATGCTGGGTTCTTCTTCATGAACACACAAGTAGGTCATTCCTGAACCTGAGCAGCAGATATTTGGAACTTTCTAGACTTGAGCTCTACAATGCTTTAGTGGTAATCTTGCTCCAATGCACTGTGCATGTCTGGCCTGATTTGCACCTTTCTCCTCGGTTCCTTTTTAAAGTGCTGCAGCATTTCCAGCTAAGAAGATTTATCATTGTCTGTGCCCCTACAGTCTTAGTAAACTCTTCTGTGCTCCTAGGATTGTCATCCTTATCGGCAGTGGACATGGACCACTATCTGAACAAATCTGACAACCAAATCTTCCTTCTCTATTGGTTTCCATACTCTTAAATCCAAGGGTATGAAGGCAATTTCTACCCAGGCTGCCATACCAGTGCAGGGATTGTTGAATTCAGCCGTATTTCTTTTTCCTCCTTGAGAATCTAATAATTATGAATCCAAAACATTGTCACTGTCAACAGACACTTCACATATCTTCCCCAGATGACATGCTGGGTAACTAAAGTACTCCTGTGTTGGATCCAATATTTAAGAGATTCAAGAAGCAGGTATCCTCTCTGGTTGCACCTCCCGTGTTGGAATTCCTTTTGTACGTTTCTAGGCAATCCTGGAAGAATCCATCTACCATTGCCCCTACCACATGAAGGATTGAGAATTTGTAGAGTTCAAAATGAAGCCTGTCATTTTCCAGCAATGGAGGGGGCAACATTCTCTCATGGGTTGATCCACTTCATTACTCCAATAGGCAGGAAATGGATTTCAGGGAAGCCACCACTAGGGGGCGCAACCTGCACAATCCTCCAGTCTTATTTCCTGCCTTAGCTCTGCATAGGGCGTTATTTTCACTCATTCCTTCACTTTAGCTTTAAAGCCTTTAATCACTCTTCTGTTTTTCTTATTATTTTCATCTGTTTTTTCCTAACTTGGCCACTGAATATTTTTTAAAAATCTTTAGCCTTTTGTGTATTCTTTTGTCTTTCTAACCTTTGTTTCTGAAGCAAAACTAGGAAGGAAGTGATGGTTAGGAAGTTGTGCTTTAAGGAGAATATGTCCAACTTCAATATTAAAGAAAGTCCAGGCATGTCTTGAGAGTCTGTTACCTACCAGATTGAAAGGGCTGATGGCTGTAGAGCCCAGATAGCAAAGAGGGTTAAAACTAAAAGGACCTTGGTGCAGTCAGAAGAAGAAGATCCCTCTATTCTTGACCAAACTGCGCCTAGCTGCAAATGCCAATGTAAGGAAAGGTATCAGGCAAAGAGAAAGAGAGGAGAAGGATTTGAAAGGGGTGATTCTGGTAGGCTTAGAACATCTAGTCAAGCTTGGAACGATTGGATCAATACCATCTTCAGAAAGATCAAGAGGCTCCTATTCCATCTTGTTCATAGCCCCCCAAAAGAACAAAGTGTGAAGAGTTGTTCTAGACTTGAAATGGATGAATCAATTGTCAAAGGCTTTGATGCAGGAGGCAAGATCTCTGTTATCATAGGCAGAGATGAATCTGCTGTCTCTAAAGGCAAATCACATAAAAGGAAAGTTAAACATGAAGACAGATTGGCCCAGCAGAACCAATGTCAATCTTGCAAAGAGGCATCTCTTCCAGAGGTGTTCCAGATCATTGTGAACAGGTTCAAGGTGCCACAGGTGGATCTGCTTGCCTCTCCAGTCAACTATCAAATGAACAGAACCAGGGAACAGAGGGAATAGCTGCCCTAAATACTGAGTGGCCTCCTAGTCTCTTATAAGCTTCCCCACACCCAACAGCCATGGTTGTCAGATGCCTGAGGAAAACCAAAAATGAAAAAGCAGAAATAATTTTGGCCTCATTGGACTTGGTATCAGAACTTGGTTTTCAGAAATTCTAGTACTATGACAGGAATACTTCAAGATACCAATCAAGGAAGATATTCTGACAAAGGGTCAGGTTTGTCACACAGATCTGGATTGGCTCAATCTCTATGTGTGGAGATTGAGCATAAAATGTTATTAAATAATAGTTTTGCATCTAAGATGGCAGAAATAACCATTAATTCTAGGGGTCAATTGACAAGAAAAATATATGAGTATACGTATGGGATATTTGTCAGGCAGTACAAGAGAAAAGGTCTGACCTACCATTCACTATTGACAAATGTGCTGCTTTTGTTTCTGTTTGGATAAGGGCTTATGACCAAACAGCTTTAAAAGACAAGTGTAAGCGATTTCTTCAATTCTTCCTCTTGGGCAATCTAAGAAGCTTTCGACACATCCTTATGTGCAGAGTTTCTTGAGAGTGATAAAACTTCCAACAATCCACAGGTATCCTGATTGGGATTTGCATATGGTTCTGTTCACATTAACAAAAGAGTCATTCAAACAATTCAACAAAAGAATCATTCAGACAATTCAGAGAGGTATCTCTAAAATTCCTTACATGGAAGATGGTATTTCTGATGGCCATCACATTGGCCAGGAATGTTTTAGAGTTGGGAGTTCTTTCAGTTAGGAAGAAATTTTTACAATGGCTGATTTAATATAAAGACCCCTTTTTGAGTCCCTGCAATGGCTCTGTACTGGGAAGAGCCCCTATCGCCATAGACTCAAGTCGAGCACATCACGTAGGCACCTGAAAGGTCACACCTGCACTTACAACAATTTGCATATCAAAAGGGCCAAGCCTAGGAGCTGCAAATGCAGGACATTCAGACCTAGCAGATTTATGAGTACCAGCCAGGATGTGTCCGGCTGAAGATGAGATAACATTAACATCCCATCTCCTCTCCTTGGAAATTGTTTACTTCAAAGAGTAGTAATTGGAAACCTTTGATATGCAATAGCAACTCTTTGCCTCAGCCTAGGCTTAAGGGTATAAATTATCCCCAAAATCTCAGGCACATTGGGGTCTGGTTAGATTTCATGGTGACACGATGCCACTGTGAATTCAGACTAGAGCCCCAGCTCTTTTCGTTGTCCTTTCCATTTTTGTAAGTCTATCCATCTTCATTCATCTTTGGAACAGCCTCCTTCATGTAATTATCACCATTAGAAAGCCTTATGTTTCCTCTCTAACCTAACTACTATATTCCCGAGTTCTTGACTTGGACTTTAGTAATTCCCCAAGTTCAAGTCCTTCTTTACAAAATGTATTTTTCATCAGGACGCTGTGGTGTTTCATTTGGATCCTACTTTCATTCCTAAAGTTAATACAACTTTCCACAGAACTGAAAAAATAATTTTTCAGGCTGTAGTTCCCACATAAGTGATATGTCTCAGTTCACCTACCCAAAATTCAGGAAATTTTGGTATGTCTCATGTTTCCCCCTCAATTTTCATGGGGAAAAGGAACATTAGTTCTTACCTATGAAATCTTTTCTTACCTCTGAACAGCATCATAGTAACTCTTTGTGGCCTGACCAGGCATGATTCATGCCTCTCCTTCTCCTGGACTGCTATCCATCATCTGTCTCCCAGCTGTTCCAGACTTTTTCATGGAGTCAAGGAGTTGGACATGACATCTGGACTTGCAGACACTACTGCTAGCAGTGTAGAGAATAGTACTGGAGAAAAGCTTCTGGAAGATATGCTACTCATAATAGCAGCTCATGAACCTACCACTTCCTTTCTTATTGCACTCAAGGATCTTGTTTTTGCTACTAGTTAGGAAGGCAAAACTTGTTGGGTGCTCTCTTTCCTGGCACACCTAGTGAGTAAGAATTTTCACTTTCCTCACTGAAAGTCTATCTTGCTGCTATTTTGGCTTATATCAGACCCAGCACAGGCAATTCTTGGTTCTCTGTTCTGGAGGTTAAAGCTTTCAGTAGGGGCTTTCAGCATTTGCATCCTCCTGTTCATTACTCAGTACCTGCCTTGGACTTAGTTTTAGTTCTCCCCCAGTTGCAACTGGGTTCTTTATATCACTAGCCACGATTGCTCACAATAAAACAATAAGAACAAATAGTTATACACCCACTTGTGTAAGTGACATAGACCACAAAAAGAACAGGTTGCTTACCAGTAACTGGTTGTTCAAGTGAACTCACACATCTCTGCTCCCCTCCCCACCGTGCGTCATTATCCCAGGATACTCTATGGCTCAGATTGCAGCAGATTTGGAACTGAAAGAAGGTTCCAGATATCTGCTGCATAGGTAAAGCAATGACTCACTTGTGTGAATTCACGGATGACCATGCAAAGAACTTCTAAGCTCCAAGGGCAGAAAGCAGAAGGTCTGTAAGGCTAGAGACCAAAGCTAGAAAACCTCTAGGCTAAAGGCTAAAATAAAGTTCATGGTCTGATGTGGGACTATAAATTCTTGCCCATATTAGGCATATCAGGATAAATAATTACAGTTGTGTTCCCCCCACAGTGCAGTATTTTCCCCATATTTAAAATTCTTAAAGCATTGTGGAGAAATTACTCTGTGAAGAAAAATGTGGGAAGGTGTTTTGTTTTTGTTTTACAAACATACACACGCACACACAGTATTTTTCTCTTCAGAATAATTTATCTACAACACTTCAGGATGGTGAGTATAAGGAAAAAATTGCACAAAATTCTTACTGGTTTCTTATCCCTGGCAGGATTTTCTGGTTGTCAGGAAGTTTGTTTTCCAACCTGGGAATGAATAATTATGGATATTCTCTCCATCCCTAGTCTGATGTCAGAGAAAAGACCTGCTGAGTTTTGGTCTGCAAAAAGATGGCTAGGTGACTAAGGGCCTTTGCAGACTGCCAGAAATAGTGCAAATTGAGTCCACTTTAAGGGTTAGGGTTAGTGTTAGTGCTAGGGAATCATGGGAATTGTTTTTTTTTCCCTGAGACATTGAGCCTTCTCTGGCAGAGAGCTCTGGTGCCACAATAAAATACAGTTCCCATGATTCCCTAACCCTAACCCTAACCCTTAAAGTGGACTCAATTTGCACTATTTCTGGCAGTCTACAAAGGCCCTAAGAGAAAGTAACAGGCCTGTAAATTTGTCACCTGGCCATCTTTTATGATTATGATCTTCTTCTAGATGAAGATGCCAACCTGGCTTGCCTTACAGAGACCTGGCTGGGAGAAGACAGCGCTATAACTTGGGCGCAGGCCCTCCCAGCTGGGTACTCTGTCAGTGAGCAGGTAAAGGGAAGTGGATGAGGGGGTGGAGTGGCTCTGGTTCATAAGAATAATCTTTCCTTGATCAGAGTACCTGTCCGGAAAACATTCCACTGCTAATGTATATACCTGAGCTTGAGGACCAAGGATAGTTTGGGGATTCTGCTAGTATACTGGTGACCTCGTTGTTTAGCAGACTCCCTAACCGAGCTGACACAGCTGGTCTCAGAGTTGCTGTTGGAGTTGCCTAGACTTTTAGTCTTGGGCAACTTCAACATTCCACTCAAGACCTCTTTGTCAAATTTAACAGATGCAGCTCGGGAGTTCATGGAGTCCATGGCAAACATGGGCCTATCCCAATTGGTCGTCGGGCCCATTCATTGTGTGGGTCATACCCTCAATGCAGTCTTCAGTACAGAAGAGGAATATCTGTGGGCAGAGGTAATTAAAACCTCTGCATTGTCATGGATGGATCATTTTCTGATCAAGGCTGAACTTAGAGCCATTACCTGTCCTGTCGGGGGTGGAAGACCCATTAGAATGGTCTGCCCTCGAAAGCTAATGGAACCAATTGGATTTTAGAAAGCCTTGATAACACTGGTGATTCTGTCAAAGCCTTGGTTAATACCTGGAACACCGATCTTGCCAAGGCTAAATTTGTTATGTTTTAGTTTGTCTTTAAACTTTGATGGATTAATTGTATTGGGGGGGGGGGCTATTGGGGAAGGGGATTGTTTGTTTTATTATGTAAGCCGCCAAAGTTGTATTTTACAGAGAAGCGGGATATAAATAAATTATCATCATCATCATCATCATCATCATCATCATCACCAGTAGCTCAGGGAGCCAATTTTTGATCTATAAGAGTTCCATATTCAAGTCTGGCAATATTTGAAAGGTTCAGTCTGAATCTCAACACATTTTTGTCAATTAAGATTTGTTTTCAACACTTAAACATATTAAACATAAACTGATACTGAACTGAATGCATATACTTTACAGAATTTCTGCATACTTTGAAATAATGATTTTTTTTCATTTAGAAGAAAGAAAATTACACCCATCCAGATCTAGGAAAATCCGTAGTTGTTATGATTGCCAGGAAAATTATAACCTGGTTTTACAATCCACAACAGCTAGTCAAAAATGTGATATGGTAAGTACATAAAGTTGAAGAGTTTGGTGCCATAGGTTTCTGAATTAACTAAACCCAAGCATATGTCTTATATTTCTGTCCCATGCTTTACCAAAGGCAGCTCATAAAACATAACACAAAATCAAAATTCAAACACTACAATAACATGTTGTTCATTTTTAAAAGAAAACCAATATATCAATAATAACCCTATATCCTGAACACATCCTTTCCCCTTGCCTAAAAGAAAATATCAACTTCTTCCCTCCTCAGTCCAGAAAGAAATGTTTAGAGAGAGCAAGAGTGAAACTTTCCTCAGAGGTTCATTGTCTTTTAGGCACCTAATTTGAGAAGTCCTATAAAGATGGTAGAGTAGATCAGAAGGAAAGGCTCACCCTCGACAGTTCAAAAATCAGACTGTTCTCTGTAACAGTGCTTTTCAAGCAGTGCAGTCTACATGTAGAAGGTGTATTTTCATATATGCAAGACTATTTCATACTTGTGCTACAACTGTAATGCATGATACTGATTTCTAGTTTTAATTAGTCCTAGCCAGGACTGCCGACTTGTAGTCCACAGTCACACTCATTCATGCATGGCAAGCGAGGAGGGACAAAATGGCGCGCATGCCACAGAGTGCATGAGAGTGCACTCACATTGTAATCAATGGGATCTTGAATATTTCTGTTTCTCCAGATTCGGGGGGTGGGTGGGACACCTGTATATGAAAAATAGTATTATTTTCCTATTGTCATGATTCTTTGGATTAAAACCCAAGGTATTTTGATAAACTAACTGTGGAAAGTAGCAGCATGAACCATTATAGCAGTTATATTTTTTCCCATTCTATGTGTTTCTCTTTGTAAACTGTGTATATTTGTACAAAGTTTACAAATAGATGTTCTGGTGTGGTTCAGGTAAAGTTCCAAATAGATTATTTTGTCTAGGTTTAAATTAATGTTATTAAGATAATATTAGGAATTATTTGTATTTGCCAGAATGAATCAATCAGTAAAATACTGCAGGAAGTAGAAGAGAACCAGAAAAAACTTGGGCTCTTTGAATTAAGAAGCCAAAAAGCTGCAGGTAGGGATTAATTTGTGGTGTAGTGGTTTCACCATTGGACTATGGAGAAAATATGCATTGGATTATGGAGAGCAGGGTTTGAAACCCCACTTGGCCATGAAAACTCACTGGGTGACTTTGGGCAAGTCACACTCTCTCAGCCTCATGGGATGGCAATGGTAAATCCCCTCTGAAGAAACTTGCCAAGAAGACCCCATGATAAGGTTACCATAAATTGGAAATGATTTGAAGGCAAACAACACACAATAGGGATTAATACTTCTTAAGTCAAGAATGTGTTGCCATATATGTTGTTTGTTCTGCTATGCATGTGTGCATCCCATTTCCATGTAGTGTGAATCAGTGAGACAGGAACTCTAGTGCTTACTTGGTGCAGTTTCCATGGAAGGTGATCACTGGAGACTTATGGTGTTTCTGTGATGTAATAATTATTTATACATAATTCTTTCACATAATTCCGTGGCCTGTTTGGGAGTGGGCCATGCGGTCAACAGGGTCCCAGCCCGCTTGTGGCCAGAGTGGATTCAGGCTGCTCTTTCATGCCCATCTGCTGTGTCCCAAAGTTCCTACAGCACAGAAATTGCTTTACCAAAGTATCAATTGTTAATATTTTAATTTCAGATAATTAAGTTATACATGAATGGCAGAAAGGTTAGGAAGTAGTTACACGTTCATAGAAGTAGACTTTGTGTCATAATAGTTGTTCAATGGCCAATTAACTGTGCAACCTTAGGCATGTTTACTCAGAAATAAGTCTCATGATCAGTGCGATTTGTTCCCTTGTACATATGTTAAGCATGGATTATAGCTGAAGGCTCCCAAAAAAATAAATGTATGGAATGAAAAGTTGCTGCATAAAGGTTAGTGTGTACAACATTGTTTCTCTGCTACATTATTTTAATACTGCAGTGTTTTCATCTGCTGCAAACTATCAAATGAAAAATGTCATTTTAGAGTTAAAACCTTAAAGCTATATAAACTGTCTTGAACAGATTGTTATATTCAAGACCTGTCTCAGATACAGAAAACTCTGAATGCTGTTCTTGCCAAACAGAAATCAGAAAGAGATGGACTTGCTAAGAAATACAGGTAGGTAGCAGAAAAATATTATTTATGACTGATATTTTTTTCTACAAAATAGAACACTGCACATATTTCTAGTTTAAAAAGCAAACTGTTGCATGAAACCAAGGTCCTATGATCATTCACCAGTTTTAATACTTTTATATAGTCAATCTGACCTTCTTCAATCCTCTTTAAAAGATAGCAAAGATGGTGCTGTAGAGGCATCTGGATACTAGGATCTGAGCTGTAGTTAAAATAATAATCTTATTTCATTTTTTAAATTTTAATATTTAAATACAAAAAATTGGTCTAATTCAAAAAATATTTCATTATTTTTTGAATGAGACCAATCTGAATGGAAAAAATCCAAATGATGGAGATTCTTTCTTAATTTTTTTTAGAATTTTTTTTTTTGCTCTAGTTGGTGGAGCTTTTATTGTTCATTTTACTAGCACTAAGCCATATATTTAAGTTTCTTTTAAAAGCTTTTAAAATTCTATAGTAGGTATTTTGCACAGAAGTTAGCGTTTTCAATTAACTGTATATTTTAAATTTCTATTTCAGAGCTTCTGTGGAATCTTTTAAACAAGGAACTCTGAGGGAGCAGCTAGTAAAGCTTGTATCCAGACAAAAGAGGCTTTTACTTATGGCTCAAAAACAAAAAGAACTAGGCTGGAAAATAAAGAACTACAAGACTTCCAGAAAACAGTTTTCAAGTTCAGCAAAAGAAATGAGCAAAAATGTACTTGGTTATTGTGAAAGGAGCAACACAAAACATGATACTTACCATAAAACAGTGCCATGCCCTGATGTAGTTAAAACCAGCTTGGTAATGGGTTTTTTAGATGAAGAGCCAAGCCAATATCAAGACAGATGTATAAATATCCCAATAGGAAATGGAGAAGCAATTGGTGAAAAAGAGATTGATTTACAAAATTTGGTAGGTGAAAGCATGTTAAAGGAGTATAACACACAGGAACTAGTAAATTCAAAATGTTCCAATGCAGTGGACCAGGCAATCTTGCCTTCAGAACCTAGCATCTCTCACATGCAACAATCACACCTAATGGAAATTGATGGTATACCAGTGGCACAACAAAGAAACAAGCCTCTAAATGCAACATCACAAATATGTACACCAAATGACTCAGAAACTGGAAGTACTGGTATAAATAATAATAGCAGTCAACCAGTAACTGAAAGTCAGCAAGTTTGCACTAATGACTCTTTGCAGCAGCGTTCAAATAGAAATGAAGCTTTCCAAATGCAACCAGAATCCGCATGCTATTATACTACTCAGAAAAAACACTTCCCAAAGAATAGGATCTCATTTACTGCAAATTTAGAACCTGCAAGAATATTTTCAAAAAGCAAGAACACCCAAACTGCTTCAGATTCTGCAAAACAATTAAACTTCAGAACAAATAGAAGGAAAAAAAGTCAGCTAGTAGATCTGATTGAACAGGGAAAACTTAAGCCAGGAAATGATGTTCTAGAATTCATGCTGCAGGTAAATTAGTCATTTACAAAATAATGTAAATATTCATGTAAATGTATGTGTACACACACACACCTGCATAAAATAGGTGTGAGCAGGTGTATGAAATATAAGCGTTTAATTCTCTATGCAAGGAAAATGTCAAACCTTAGATTATATAAACATTTTGATTGAAATGGCAGCTTTCTGGGTAGTCAGAGAACAGCTTTTAGAAATCCTTCTGCAGAATATGTCCTGTGTCAAAAGTCAAACTGCCCTTTGAGCTTGTTTTTCAATGCAGGATAATTTCTTTGTCTTACATGAATTTGCCCATGTGAATTTCCTTGCAGCCATTTTCTGTATCAAGAAAGCTCTTAACATATCTAATGAACATTGAAGAAAAACAGTGAGCTTTTTTCACTGCATATCTCCTCAAAGTGCCCAGATGATCATACAATTTAACCATCTATTTCTTCAGCAGATCTAGTGACTGCTGTGCACTGTTTTATTTTCTTCCTGTTTGTTCTTTCTGTTAATATGAAACATAAGAAGGGAGAGGCTATATTCTGTCTTGTTTGCCTTTTGCCTTAGTTTCAAGCTTGGATTTGGTATGTCAAAATTAAGGCCTTTCAGGATGGTGCCCAGTGCAGTTCCTTATACTACTACATTTGATGCACTGAATCATCTTCATTTCTTAGAAGCTTATGCCTTTTATAGATCAAAGGGATGAGTCACTCATGGCAGTATTATAGACTACAGTAAAGTGTTATATACATTTACATATCATTCTGTCTTCATATTTATGTTGTCAGTGATTAAGAATAGATAGTTTAGAAAAACTGCAGGAACCATGACTGATTTTGCCCCAATAGTAGTGCTAATAGAAGTGGAATTTACATATTCATATCTAACCTTAATTGAATTTGCCATCCTGATCCTAGAAGAAATGGAGCACATAAAAATGCTGTACTGCTTATAATGACATAATGTGCAGGCAAAGATTTTAGTCAAGGTTATTGCCTGGATTGTTTGTCACACACTTAGGCCAATTTCACATGGAAGAAAAGAAATGTTCCCACCCTGATCTAACACTGACCTGTTTAGATGATGCACGGGGTCAAAATGGGCAAAACACAGGTCTAGTTTGTGCTTCAGGGTAATTCTCCAGAGTAAAAAGCGTGCTCATTTGGTCCCAATGAAGATGGAAATCACTGTAACCCTTGCATTGCTAACAGTAAAAGGGAAGGTTGAGTCATCTCTTGTGCTGCATGATTCTTGATATTGGGAAAGAATCTTCAGTGAAGGATCCAATCTGAACCAAGGTGTACTTAGCACTGATCCAACTGATACAAGGATGGAAAATCAGTTAGGAAGAGGATTTGTGTCAGGAACTGAGACAATTTGGATTCCAGAAGTCTGAGATGTTTTATGACAGTTATAAATTTGAAGGTCAAAACAATCACAGAATAGTCTTGTAGTACAAAAAAGTAATTTCCACATGTACAAAAAGTAGGTATTGCTCTTGCTTAACAAAAGGAAGGATATGTAGTTTAAACTGCTGCTGATAAAGAATATGTAAACCTCAGGGCTCTCGTGTCCCAATTGATAGATGATAAATTGCTACTTTGATTAGATTAGGCACAGAGAAAGTTTGAGCACTTATGTATTTAAGGGGTTCCACAGCAATATACGGGATGCAGTGGCTCAAATGGTTAAGACGCTGACTCTTGATTGCAAGATTGGCAGGTTGGCAGTCCAAGGACCAGGTGCTGCATGATGGGAACTCCTGTCACTAGTCCCAGCTTTTGCCAACCTAGCAGTTTGAAAGCATGCAAATGCAAGTAGATAAATAGGTACCACTTAAAGAAAGAAAGAGGTAATGTGATGAATGAGAATAGTGGCTGTGAAGTTTGGCTATGGTGGGGGGCAGCCAGCCAGAAAGAGAGTAAAAGTGGAAAATGCTGCTCTGGGGCAAAAAGTAGGGTTATGAGGTCACAGTAGATGGTGGGATGAGAGCAGAGAGGAAGATAGCCCTGCTATATTTGATGGTTTGCTGCTGAATTTTTTGAGCAAGCCATGCCCATGACTTTTAACAGTGGATGGCATAATTTTTAAAATATGTTCTTCAGGAGTGGGGCTAAGGAAGATAAAAAAGGGTTTATCAGTCCCTGTGTAGCCCATGCACTGCATTTTGCTCACCCCTGCTGTAGGATCTGAAAAGAGTTTGGTTGAATCTATTCAAGCATTTGATTCATAAAGTGGGCAACAAGGTGCCTATGAGAATCCCACCAACAGGACATGGATGCAATAGTACCCTCCTGCTCATATTCCCTAGCAACTGGCACACAGTCTCTGTATGCCAGAGGGTTGGTGGCAGGGTGCATGCAGGTGGGCGTAAGTGAGATTTCAGTTCTGTTTTGCTTCAAACATTCGTGACAGTCAAGCAGATATGGAGCTTCCACAGTTGTGAGAATTTTTGGAAAAAGAATGTTATAATTTACTGTTGAAAATTCTGGATGAACCTGCTTAATGCCAAATGGTGGTAGTCTTTTTAAAAAAATTGGTCTTAATAATAACGTAAAATAGAATAGCTGTAAAATCTTTGCATATTCTCCCCTACCAGGTTTAGGAGATTATAATTTTCAGAGACTTTCTGTTTCTCTCTCTTTCTGTTCTTTTTCCAAATTTAGGATTCTAAGCATAAAGCTAGCCTTTTGGAACATGGCAAAGTCAAAACTGGCAACAACTCAGTTTACCAGAATCCAGTTCAGTGGATTAAAGCACTATTGGGAAATGACATTACTGTAAGCTGGAGATATGTATGCAATAAGGTGGGTGCTCATACAATGATTTATATGATGGGGAAATTTGAATAGTTTATTTACTGTTATCTAGGTCATATGCATAAAACAATGCCAAGTGATACTAAATGGTCCTTTACAACTTGGATGTGATATGTACTTATTTCAGCCAGGACAATTTCCCAGACATTTTTGGACCAAGCATCTTCTGATAACACTGCCTGAGTTTTTCTATCTTTTAGTAATTTTGTCTTGCTGCCACTAACAGGAATGTAACAGACCTTTGTGTCTGATAGCTTTTAAATCACTAGTGAAAATTATTAATAAAGTAGATCATTACTCAGGATAAATGACTGGTTTATAATTAACCTAATATTAGATTTCAATGGAAACCAGTGGTTTGGTTATCATAGGGGATGACCATCACATAGGAAAAGGAGAAACAAAAAATGCTGCACTCCTTTGCATGTGACTTTGTTTTTAAAAATGTTCTTGCACTCTTCTTTTGAAGAATTGTGAAAAACTGATTTTTAATACTGGGGCTCTATACATGAGCCAAACGCTCTGTGTTTCCTCCAGCCTGGTGTCATTCTATCTGGATCATACAGGACATTAGCTCCAGGCTGGGATTGGCCAGTCCAGACACTGATCTGACAGTCCCAGATCGATCCTGGCCCAAAGGGACCTTTATCCAGTCTAAAAAGACCATTTTTTTGGGGGGGGGGGGAAAACTTTGTGGTGAAAACTGGCAGACTGCACAGCCCTGTGCATCCCTTCCCTGCTATGAAGGCCCCTGCCACAGCCTGTGATATTGGAAGGGGGTGCCTGACCATGTGGGTGTAGGCAGGTGCCCATTTCCACCCTTACAGGCCATGGCAGAAGCCTTTGGAGTAGAGGTAACAGTGGTGGCAGCTAAGGGGTGAATGGCGGCAGGAGATCCATGGCGCACTGGTGTATGTGTGCATGAACACTTGGCCATCCTGTTTCAGTCTGGGGACTGACCAGGGTAAAAACAACAGGAAAGATACCACAGGTTTAGCCCATGGTATCCTGCCCTTCTATTTAGGCCCATTGACAGCGTCTCTATAGTTCTTGCTTTACCCTAAAAAGGGAAATTAAAATAAGGATCTAATATAAATCTGTATGTGTACAGGTCAGATACTGTGGAACCCTGCTATCGGAAATTATTGGTGAAGTTCATGTTCCTCAGGGACCAGAATTACTATTGCAGCAGAAAAATCTACCTGGTATGTACTGATTGAAGTATGGTTCCCACTTTGATGAGAAGACCAAAAATTGAGGAGAGAAGTTAAGTGCTGACTTCTAGCCTGCACATTTTTATGTCTAACCTCTAATCATTTACTGACTTGCAAAGCAGCATCAAGTAGCTGTCCAGTGAAGACGTGGAATAGAGGGGAGGCAACACAGATGGAAACAGCACTTGGACAGCCTTGACCAAAAAAACAAACAAAAAAAAACTCCTTTCCTTTTCTTTTACTTGTAGGGACAAACTCTGCAAAATGTGATTACAACAAAGGTGGTGAACACAGTTCTTTTAGTCATAACACCAGTTCCTTCCAGGACATTGACAATATACAGCAAGAAGCTGCACCTTTTTTTCAAGAAGATGGCAAAATTCCACTATTTCCTGAAACAGAAGCTGAGGAAATGCCTTCTTCAGTCTGTGAAATAAGTAAGTTTTAGGTTTTATTTAAATCAAATATATCTTGAAAAACAAATATTCCCAATTTCTCTATCTCAATCTCTAAGCTGCTTCCAGATAGAAGGCACCTGCTGGTACCAATCCAAACACATTATGCAGCTGTCTCATCTTTTCTTCTGTCTTTTTTTGAGTGGGGGTAAAAATTAAAAAAGACAAAAAGAAGTTGGGAAAGCATTAAAAGGTTTACACGTGGAAGATGGTATTGCCAAGAGTCCTTGATAAAATTTTGTGAATGCAGCTTGAGACTTTATCACATGGGGAAAATCTGGTGGTTAAACAGTGATTATTCTGTGAAAAACACGCAATCTCAATTAACATTTTCACACACATCGCAATTAAAGGGCCATTATCTCTGGGAATAAACAGGGAATAAACAGGCAATAAACAGCAACAGATTTCCCCATGAATGATTTGTTGCTTTGTATTGCCTGTTTATTCCTGGGATAATGGCACTTTAATTGTGATGTCATGTAAAAATGTTAATCACAATTGCATGATTTTCATGGGATAATTGCTATTTAAACTCCCAATTTTCCCTGTGTGACAAAGTACACAGTAAGGTTCCCCTGCTTTGAGACTCTGAGTTTTATTTTGGTGCCTGTCTTATAAATATGTGTTTAGGACATCTAATAATGCTGATAAACATATTTTTTTTAAAATAAAAACCAGCATCTTCAAGCAAAAATAGAATATCATCAATCATCATCATCACCATCATCATCTATTTATTTATTTAGTTGCATCACTGTACATAGCACTTTACAAGTAAAAGAACAACAAAACAGTTCCCTGCCCTCAGGCATGCAACCTAATTAAGACTTGACACAAAAGAAAGAGGGGACGGCAGTGTGAGCGAGGATTACGTTCAGGAGATTCCTACTCTTCTCTCTTTCTGAGGTCACAGCAGTGGCAGTTGGGATGAAGGGATGGCCCTTTATCTGCTTCTGGGCCTAGGCATGATGGAACTGTACCTGCCTTTTCTTCTCTCCCTCTGAGACCACAACAAGCCTCAGACTTTATCTTGTAGTCTCATCACAATGGTGATTCATATTCAGCTTCTGATAAACTATACTAAGAAGATATTTTCCAGTCCCTTACCATTTCATTCTACCTACCCCAAATGTAGTTTTATTTATTCCTGTTGAATTCAGATTTTTTAAAGTTGCCATCCAGTTTCCCATTCTATCAAAGTCATTTTGAATTTTATTCCTATTTATTAGATGTTTGTTATCCTTCCCAATTTTGCGGCATTCTGAAATTTGATAAAGTTTGCCGTCACATTGGGGCAACTGTGCTCCCCTAGATGTTCTTGAACTGCAGCTCCCATTATCTCTAACCAGCACAGCCAATGGAGGCTATCAGATGGTGAGAGCTGTAGTCCCAAAACATTGGAATGGTCACAGTTGCCGATCCCTGATCATCTTGGGTAATGCGTACCAGATATAGGGCAGCACCTTGTTGTTCTCCACTTAAACCATCCTCCAGTTTGATGAGCAACCATTGGCAAACACTTGTTACAGGTTTCCAACAAATTATGGATGTAATATTATCTTTTAGTCCAGGAGTAGATATCTGCCAGGGGTTGGGAGGGGGGTGTACTGGCCCACCATAGGACTTTGAAGGCCTGCACCCTCATCATGTTCCCATCCTCCAACTGTGGCTTTTTTGAAAAGTGTCTTTGGTCCAAAATGCCCTGCATATCTCCAGAGTGAACTGGGGGATTTTTGCCATGCTTTTGGGCACCCTGAGCAATTTCTAGCTCAAGAGAGAAAGGAAATCAACCAGAAGAACAGTGAAGGGCATATTTTTTTCAAAAAGAGGAGGGTGGAGAGGAAAGAAAGAAAGATTAAAAATGTGTGTGTGTGTGTGTGTGTGTGTGTGCGCGCGCTTGCTTGTGGAGAGTTATGGGGCTCTAAAGGCTGTATGTGAACCACAGGCTGCACTTTCCTCACATCTGTTTTAGCCCCATTATGTCTCTTGTCAGTGTAAGGATGCAGTTAACCATTTAGCACAGGGGTAGGCAACCTTTCCCCTTCAAGGGCTGAGGGACTTCAGCTCCCAGAATCCCAGGAGCTATTGGCCAACATGGGAAGCAGATGCAAATCTGTATGATGCTCCCATGTATACCACTGCCCTGAGCTTTTTCCTCACTGCTTATCACATGGGATTGTTTTACTGTATCACACATCTTATGTTTAAGGTCAGAAACAATCTTGGCACTGCTGATCTTTCAACCTTATACATGCAATGTGATGTATTAATTTAACTAAAATGGAATAGTATGATGTGACATTTCATCTCATCATCCCATTAATCCCATCTCACTTAGACAGAACACTTGAAAAATATGCCAGATTCCTAGGAGCCAGCACCATGCAGGTATAAATAAGGATGTTAAAATTTGGATATAAATGTTAAAGTTCCCAAGGCAGGAGATTCAGTTTTTTAAAATGTGAGACCTCATATCTGTGAAAAGGAAATGAGCCTAAGATCACAAATCAATTCGAAGATAAATTGTTTTGCCCAAGTTCCATACATTTCAGTGCTGTGAGATTATTACAGATGATATCTAAACAATAAGTACAGTTTTCAGATTCCTCCAGTTTATTGTTAACTTGTTGTTACCTTGTAAACTTTTCTCTTTCTAAATGTTCTCTATTTACTGCTTAAGAGCTCTTGTTTTGAAATCATTATTGTCTTTAAATATTATGTTGTCTTTCCTAATTCAGTCTAGTGTAGACTGTTTAAAAAAGGATTGAACAAATCTCTACATTTGCTCTTTTGCACTCACTGCATAATAAAATATGTGTCTGAGCTATATATAATGTGAATGCACAGACATATTGGATAATCAGGAATGAAAGCCTAAGCCAAAATAAAGCATTTAACTGTGAACATATGGTTGCAAACTGCATCCTCTTAATGAACATCTACTGTACTTTACCTCTGCAATGAATCTTTCAAAATAGAGCTTATTGCTTCTTAAATAACAAATACTTGTTGGTGCATTTGTTGATATAGTATTAAATGGTTTTGATACTAAAATACTTAATCAGGAATTAGATCTTAAAACAAGGGTGGCATCTGGACAGTGACATGTAAATTATTGTTTTCACCAAGAATCTTCTTTTAGGCCTTATTGTAAAATATGACATCTGTTTGAGCAGTTTTCCAGCTCTTATAATCATCTTCCTTAAGGAAAGCTTCCCATCTTGCTTTTGTTTGACAGAGGTACTCAAATGCAACCCAGACTAGCATCCAAATGTTTCTGTCAGTGCAATCAGGAGGGGAAGAATTTTGCAGCATAGAATAGAATAGCATGTCCAGATGGTGAAAATCTGGGAACCATGCCCTATAAGGAGTAGGGAGCTGGGTGTATTTAGCCTGGAGAAGAGAAGGTTATGAGGTGATATGGTAGACCTGTTTAAATATTTGAAGGGATGTCATATCGAGGAGGGAACAAGCTTGTTTTCTGCAGCTTCAGAGAACAGGACCTGAAGCAATGGATTCAAACTACAGGAAAAGAGATTCCACCTCAACATTAGAAGAGCTATTGTTTTGAAAGAACATCCTGACAGTAAGAGCTATTCAACAGTGGAACACGCTCCCTTGGAGTGTGGTGGAATCTCCTCCTTTGGAGGTTTTTAAACAGAAGCTTGATGGCCATGTGTCGGGAGTGCTTTGATTGTGTATTCCTGCATGGCAGGGGTTGGATTGGATGGCCCATGTGATCTCTTCCAACTCTATAATTCTGTGCTATTGCAGAGGTCTGAGATACCCTCTAAAGCCATTTTTCCAATGGCACAAAGGACTTTAGGAAGGACTGGAGGGGGGAGTTTCATTGAAATAGCAGTTAGATGCTAGTGTGACATTAGATTTAGGGCCTCTGCAGACTGGCCCAAAGGGCCAGCCTGGAGGCAGAGTTGGGGTGCTGACGCCACTCCTCGCTGACACCATCCTTATGCTGCGCGCCATTACGCATGGCGCGTGGCATCAGGACACCCTTCTGACACAGCATTCTGACATGCTGCACCGAAAAGGGTGCTGAAGAGCCATGTGCCAGCTCTTAGGGTGGCCTTTTGCCACCCCTGAAAGGAGCAGCATTTTGCCACTCTTTTCGGGGTGGCAAAAGGGAGGATCGGGGCCACGGCATGAGGTTGCCGTAGCCCCAATCTGCCACTTCCCAGGGCAGCCGAGAGCCACCTGTCTGCAGTCCCCCAAAGATTGTAATATGAGAAGGGTACATGTTATTTTTCCTGAGAAAATGTTCTTTTGGAACAACCCTGGAAGCATATCCAGATAACTTTTTTCATTTAGTTTGGAAGGAAGTAGTTATAACTTTGTCTTCAACAACATCTCATAAACTGACAGTGATTCTGTTTATGATGGTTTCAGATATCCATTTAAAAGAAAAACATCCTTGGGTGTAAGCTCAATTTACATAGTTAACTAGGTGGTCATAAGTTAGTTGCTAATACCGTAACATGGTACTTCATAAAACCATTCATTATTTTTAAAATACTGACTTAAACAGTGGTCTACAATTATGTACGTATTGTAACAAATCTGCTGAATCTGAGTAGGTATCGCCATGGAGGAACTTACTAGTTAATGGGAAAAATTGCAAGTAAGTATATTCCCCATCTCACATGAAGTTTCAATTTGCAGATAATGCTTGTGGGCCAAGCAAAGATGTGTACCATGTATGGGTTTCAGGAAGGGGGGAACCCCAGCAATCTTGCCTCCTGTGCAAGGAGAAAGGCAGGAAATTATAATTAATTAATTTCTTGCATTTCTACTTGTACAGGATCCAAGATGTCTGAAATCCCCCTCTCTCAGAAGCCCACACAATGTTGCTGGGCTTTGCAGTGGTGGCAAATCAAGCCAATCAGAGGATGACTTGCTAGCAGCTAGATTATCGTACTACATTTTAAAATGCTGCTAATCCACTTTAACTAATCAGACTGCCTCCTGTTGCATTTGGGGTTTGTAGTTCAGTGAGGCCTAAGAGCTCTCTGGCTGAATATTCTAAATGCCCCTTACTAAACTACAAGTCCCAGAATGCAACAGGAGGCAGCCAGAGCATTTAAAGTGGATTAGCAGCATTTTAAGAGTGTAGTGCGATAATCTCATTGGTTAGCTGGCAGGGAGTAGTGCTTCTCCCAGCCCATATAAGTTGCTTCTATCACGATGCGAACAGTTAGTGTTTGAGGCAGATTCTTGTTTTGTTAGTGGTGTCATACCACTAATACTGATTGTCACAAATTTAGGCAGTTTTGGCATGAAAGCCAGATTCAGTTTCAGGGGAGATGGGGCCTTTGTGTCCATTATACCAAGTGCGGGCAGGGGGTCTCCTTAAGGGACCTATGCTTTAGGCCACAAAGTTGTACCCAGATTAGGGGCAGGTGGTCTACCTCACTCCAAGGTAGCAAGGGAATGACACAGTGTCTCCTACCCAAGTAGATTGTCACATTTGTCATTCTGGTACTGTCCAGCTATGGAACCGAGCAATGATTGGTTGCTATCTGCTGCCAGGCTTATTGACTGATGCCTGGTGTGGAGGCAACAGGCAGATTCGAACCTTGGCAACAGACAATGGGAGTGAAGCCAGGAAAAGGTGAGGGCTGCTCCCAGGAGTGAGCATATAAGAGAGAGGAGGAGGTTTGAAAGGTGTTGATGTTTAGTGTGCCCTGAGAGGTGAGGAGCCATTAAGGCTAGGTTAGGCTGCTGTGAGGGTCACTAAGGGGGGAAGCAGACGAGAGCTTCCCAGACGCCCTGGGCCGGCGCGCCGCGGGGCCGCAGCCTCCGCACCTCGGCGCACCGGCGGCGACCCTGGAAGGAGCGCTAAATCAGCGCTCCTTCCTCAAGACAGCGAAAGTGCACACTAACAGCGGCGGGCGCACTTTCGCTGTCTTTTCCGCCGCGGCGCGTTCGGCTGCCGCGGCGTGAGGTCATCCCCGGAGCGCCGGCCGTGCGGAGGGCCGGCGACTCCGAGGGCGACCTCAGGGAGAGGAAGGGGCGCCGAACGTGCGGCTGCCCCTCCTCTTCTGGGCCCGGAAGACGACTCAATTAGTCGTCTGCCGAGGCCCTTAGAAAGGGTTTCAGGTACCCAAGAAAGGGACGAAGAGTGTCCTTAATTATACTGTTGTAGTGTCCTGTGGGAGACATAGTGTTTGGTGACTACAGGAGTCATAGTACCCAGAAGGGTTATAAGATACAAAAGTTTAATAAAGGTTCTGTGAGAACTTGGTCTGTAAGGGAACATATATAAAGCTATAAAGAAATAATTACAAAGAGAAGCTAAAGAAACTTAAACTGTGCAACTAATAAAGTATTTATACACCATATCCATTGTGAACACCATCCATTAAAATTGATACTGTATTCAGCCTGACTTGCAAATAAATGTATTACTTTGTTTCAACAAGCAGTTGTCTGAAGTGATTTCAGAAATACATTAAAACCCCTACCAACATTGATAAAAGTCTTTTAGGTTTGGGACACATTAGATCAGGGGTAGGGAACCTTTTTGAGCTGGAGGCCAGGTTGCTAATAATATAATAATAATAATAATAAATTTTTATTTATAACCCGCCCC
>CM034703.1:41547582-41558735 GCA_020142125.1 Phrynosoma platyrhinos
GGGAGGGATAGGATAAAGCCCACTAATGTATCTTCCCAATATACAAAATAGTTATCTAAGTAGCTGTAAGGTGGCTAAAGGGAAGTAGGAGTTTGCATAAAATTCCCTATCAACCGTCCTCTCTCAAGTTCATAAGCCGAGTTGATAGTTCAAGCCAGGCAGATACTCTCCCATGACTGGAGATGGCTCCTTCGCCCGCAGCGAGGTGCTGGTGGAGGATGGTATCTGGCAGCTTTTTAAAGCCGCCGGTGCTCCAGTCAGCGCGCGCGGGGGTGTGGCGGCTCTCAGGGCTACAGCTGGTCTCCCTGGCAAGATGGTAAGTCCACGTCCTTAAAGGGCTCCTTCGCCCACCGCTTGCTGTCCTCAGACAATGGGGGGGGGGGGGCAAAGCACCATAAATAAATAAATAAATATAATTTTAAAAAATTAAAAAATATGCATGCACACTCTCTCAGCCCCAGAAAAGCCATGGCAAAACCCCTGTGGAGATTTTGCCAAGAAAACCCCAAGAACAAGTAATAACAATAATCAACATCATCATGGCGGACGGCGGCAGGGCGGGGGGGCGGCGTCGGCAGGACTGGCCTGGGGCCGGTCCAAAGGCCTTGGGGGGCCGCATCCAGCTCCCGGGCCTTAGGTTGCCTACCCCTGCATTATATAGTGGGTATGTGGCTGTCAACAAATAATTGGTGCCAAGCTTGGGGGGAAATTTGTAACCCAAAGGGCTGGCATCTAAAGAGATATATAGTGCAGGAGACAGTTAAGAGAGTCCCGAGTTCAAGTCTTAATAAATTGGTAGGATTGTGGCCATCACCATGACATATTGGTGTCAGAGGTGGGGTCAAAAAAGACCCATTGTGCTGCCATCAGAGAAAAGTAGTTGGGTGGGTGAATCTCACCTTGACACCTGGATTTGGGCCCATGCTGTAGGCTAGGCCTATTCAGTTATGTCCTTTTTCAGTCCCACAGAATGGCTGTGTATTCATTCTTACTAAACACAAAGCCTACCCCACCTCCAATGGCCACAGAACTGTAATAAAGCAACTATGGCAGCTCTGATCTGACTACAGCCTGCTAAGAGAGATTTTGGAAGAGATCTTGTAAAGTTGCTTTGAATTTCTTACCATTTGGTAAAGATGGTATATAAATTGTTCCTTAAATATTTTCATGTTTTGATTATGGTAATGTGATATTTTAAAGTTGTATTTTTATAAAGTTTTAAATTAATGTATAATTTAATATTTATAATTTACTGTGTTGTATTTAGATGTCTTAGTATGTTATAAAGTACACTAACCATGTGAGAAAAGCACGATAGAAATAATTTTTTTTTAAATCCTCATACTTTGTATGTGTATGTGCCTTCAGGTTGCCTGTCAACATATAGCAACCCCATTAATTCCATAGGGTTTTCTTAGAACAGGAATAGTTAGAGGTGCCAGTTCCTTCCTCTGAAATGTAGCCTATAGCACCCACTATTAATTGCGGGTCTTCCATCCAAGTCTAACCAGGACTGTTCCTAGTTAGCTACCAAGATCAGATAGGATCTGGTCCCTTATGATATTTAGGCCCTTCAATGCTTAATATTTTAATTTATTCTATTTTGTGTTTCTAACAGAACCGTCCTCCCAATCAACACCAATAAAAGCACCCAGAAGATTTCTACAGTTCAACAAAATAGTATTAATACAAGATGAGGAATTTTTGCCATGTCATACAATGGAGCAATACTGGGATTTCTATGTCCACTGTGAAAATTTTGGATTTAAAACAACTTCTTGAAAGATATATGTTGTCCATCTATATCAGTTAAAAGCAAAAATATAATTAGAGCTTTTGTGGGGCTTAGTCTTTTTTGGAGTTTGTTCTTGCACATTTTTATTAGTAGCACTTTTAAAACAAAGGAGCTCTGTAGAGAACTGTAAACAGTTTGAAAGCTTATGAAAAAGCTCTGAGCAGGAGGACTGAGCAAGAAGAGGGCATTGGCTATAGTGTATAAACCCTGACACGTGGCTTCAGTTGCTATGGCCTTTGTTCATAAAATGTAACATGAAGTAGATTGGATGGGAACAGCCTGCTTGGGACAAGACAGTGTTTTTTAAAAAATAAAAATAGTTGTGGGGAGGCATCTGCTGCATTTAATATTACTGGAGCTCAGGCTGACACAGGAACAAAATATTTCAGGTTAAAAAGGTGTTCACTTGTTTTTGACTAGATCTCACAGAAAAGTTTAATGTTCTTTACTGAGATCAACAACCAGTTTTGACATGGCAAACCTACTTAAAAGAAAACAAACAATTATATCCAATGGGGATGCTTTAACTGTTTTAACCAGTACAGAACTTTTTCTGCTTCACATGTACTTAGGTTTACCAAAAGGCCTTGCAGTATTGAACTGGTGCACAGTTACACACCTCTGTGTATATGTGTACATCTTACCAGCCAACAAGTAATTGCATTTAATTAATTTTGTAATTAATGCTTTGTTTAATTATCACAAAAGGTAGTTGTATAATTCTACCTCCAGTCTCAGTTTACCTTGGAAATTTCCATGTTCAGCAGGGTGAAGCTATATTTCAGTTCACCGTTTGATATGATAATATAAAGATAACAATGGTAACTCTTATGTAAGGAAAGAAACTTAACTAGCTTAAAAGCATAGCATTAACTGTAAAATGGAGGTCCCCAACTGTTGGGCAGGCACTAGGAATAATGCTTTGTACCTCAAATTCTCTCTGTTTGAACATATGGTGCTATAAAGATTCATGGACCATTTTTTAAAAAAAGCTGATGTGCCTATTTTTGAAGTAATTTCTTTGTTTTCCTTCAAACTGAGTTGGTGCTGCTATAACACTGCTCATGGAATTATGCTTTTTTCTGTTTATTTAACATCTATCATTATGACCAATACAATTTGTGAAAAGAGAATTGGGGGGGGGGGAGTGAATTTGAGATCCATTCACCTACATATAATCTCTTACACGTGGTTCATGTGCTTACCATTTATATTGTTCCAGTAAGATATAAAAGCACTTAGTAGATGGTGTTTGCTGAGCTATTTTGAAGTCCACAAAAATAGAGGCTTCAGGATCTGTCTTGAATATCCAAGCACACAACAAAAACTGAGGATTTTTTTCCCAGGTGGAATAATCTCCAGTCTCTGAAGGCACTATATTTTCTTACATCTCATATTGCATATTTACCGTATAATGGATATAACATGCCATAATCAGCACTGAAGGTTTCTGGGGGGTTTCAGTCCATGGATTAAACAAAAATTCAAATATGTGACATACTTTTCCTTGTTAACTTCCACTTGTGAAAAAGGATGAGGAATAACTGAATGTTTGATTCATAGTGGCCTCTCTGTCTGATTGGAGTATAAGCTGATGCAAGGGAAATGACTGATTTCTGATATTATTCTTTGGTCTAAGCCCGTAATCATCACAGGGGTGAGACGATAGTCTGTAGTAATGTTATGCTTTGTGTTAGCATTCTGCTGAAAATAACATCTAAAGTTTAAAATGCCAAAACTTGGAAGGAAGGAAGGAAGGAAGGAAGGAAGGAAGGAAGGAAGGAAGGAAGGAAGGAAGGAAGGAAGGAAGGAAGGAAGAAGCTAAATTATGAGTAAGGTTTCTAAAACAGTTTGTTTTCTCTTTAGTAAAGGTCCTTTTCTGTTTTGGTCTTTTTTGGTCCTTTTCTGTTGTGATGACATTTTTCCTTTTTTCTTTCTTTTCTTTTTTTGGTATATCAAACATAATTGAAAGACTTGTTGAAAGGAAGCAGCAGTTCATATTAATGTTTTGCCTTCAGGAGAATTCTGTGCTGCCTGTGAAATATAAAGGATTTATTTAACCATTTGATTCACTTCATTTCTTCATTGACTTGGCTGTTTATATTGTTCTTCTGGGTGTAAGACACTTAATAAATTACAGTAGTAACTTGTCAACTACAAGGGCTTGTATTTAAATTTTGGATTTGTTTCATTCTTACAGTGGGACATAAGATCAAGATTTGGAATGAAAATATAGGAAGCTTAAAATTGATTCACAAACTGCCTTTTAGGAACTGGAAAGAAAAGAGACAATTTTTAAAATATTGTTTGTTCTGTATTTGATTTGCCAAACTACAAAATCTAGCTTTATCATCTTTCCATTTACTTGCAAAATCTAGCTTTATCATCTTTCCATTTACTAGCAAAGAAGAAAGGTTTAACTTTGGGTAAATATACTAAATTGTACACAATTTTAAGTGATTACTACTCTATTAGAGAATGAAATTCAAAGGGCAGCAACCAAGAGATGTGGCCATATCTTGTTATGTAAAATTCAGGATTTGCTGTAATTCCCCTAAGAAAAATACAAAATGAAAAAGAACTGATTTTCCTCTAAAATACTATGAAAATTATGGTCAGTAAGAAACTATATTGAAGAATGATACAGACAGATATAAACAGTGAACAGAAGGTAAGTAATGAACACTCTAATTTAGAGTGCGACAAAAGTAGCAAAAGCCTGAAGCTGTTTAGTTATAAATCTGCTTTCCCCAGCAACTGAGATAGATATGAGACAGCCCTAGGACCCAGGAAAGGGAAAATATTAGTGAAATAGATTTTTTTTGTTTATTTGCATTTGCAGTTTTGGCGACAGATAATCCCCCAAATGGTGATTTGTAAAGGAATAAACACCACAGAAAAATACCATTAAACAGATTTTCATCATTTGCTTATAAATGGTGTGTTGCCTGCTCTCAGCAGGCATGGATAGTCAAAGTAGGACCCATTGAATTGAATGGGGATTACTCTGAAGAAAGTGCATATAGATTTCTGCATAGGCCTCGTTATCGTTATGATACAATGAAGGATAATGTTCTTCTTTGCAGTCATAGCCCCTAATCAGTAGAATATGATTTGGATATGGTTCATGTGAATGGAAATTACTATGCAGTGCTGGATTTAGAAATTATTGGTACATGTAGTAAAGAAGAAAGTATTTAATATTTATTTAGTTATTATTTATTTGATGTATTTTGCCTTCCTACCTATAATGGGACTCAAAGGGCTAACATGTTTAAAACCATAAAAAGTCATTGAAATATAAAGTTATTTTTAAAGTAATTAAGCAATTTATAAAGTTAAAACATTAAACATTAAAGCATTTTAAAAAAAAAACCATATATAAAGCTTAAAAACAGCAAGCCTGATGACATATACCAGTAGATATTTTAACCTGATGATGGAAGGAGAGTAAGGATGTGGCCATGCTTGCCTCCCTAAGGAGGGAGTTGTAAAGTTTGGGAGCAGCCACCAAGTAGGCCCTCTCCTTTGTTCCCACCAAATGAACCTGGGAAGGTGGTGGACAGAGAGATGAGGCTTTCCAAATGATTGTAGATCTCTAAAGGGCTCATAAACGGAGATACGGTCCTTCAAGCAACCTGGACCCAACCCATGTAGGGCTTTATAGGTCAAAACTAGCACTTTTTGCAGCATCACAACTGAAAAGGTTTCTGTGCCCATTTGCCCCATTCCATGATAATGACACTGATCAGAAAGCAGAGGTGGGCAAGTGGATGGGTGGGTGGGGGATCTCTGGCTTGCAGATATTAAATTGTAATTCTCATCTCTAGACAGTCTGGTAGAGCTAATGGGAATTTGAGTCCAATATTTTGAAAGACCACAACTGAGTTTGAACTGACAAAAAGGGTTCCTCATTGCAGTTGTCACCTGTGCATAAAACAAAAGCATGCCAGATCAACGCATACCCTCAAGTTGTGCATCTAGTCCCTCCATTCTCTTCCAAAATGGGTTATATTTTATATCTTACTACAGCCTCCAATCAACAGTAACTCCTCCTTCTCAAATTTACATTTTGATTTGTTCATCTCCATCCATGTTCAGGCTTGACTCAAGCCTGCATCCTTCTGCTAAAATGAGTACCCAACTGTTGGGGGGCAATGAGCTTACAGTTGTAAACCACTGACACTGCATAGTGCGGTATGAAGCAGTATATAAATGAAGCTGCTTTGCTTTGCTTTGCTTTTGACCTGACAAAAGGCACCCATTTATTAACAATGCTGCCTCACCAGGAATACAAGGGTTGTGTGGTATCAGCATACTGATGTCATTTGAGCCAAAATCTCTTCAACACAACATCATTCAGAACTTAAATGTAAAAAACAGACATGGAGGACAAGAAGAATTCTGTGACTGCCAAGACTGTTGTTTAGAACACCACTCAGACCTGACCCCCCCTTATTGGATTTGCTTTGACAGTTTTGACAATCTTGACAGTAGCTTTTTAAAATTCACTATAGTATTCACAAAATCCTATCCAAATTCCTTTGTTTTATCTGTATAGATAGAAGAGGGAGCTTCTTTTATTTCCCTCACCATCGTATTCTCAGCAGTTATTCAGAACACAGTGTTGTCTCTTGCTTATCCAGTCAGCTATTACCTGTAACTGATAACATGGAAGAGAAGAAAACCTGATGAATATGTAGCACTTTCTTAAAGCTACAAGTATTTGCTGATATTCTTAAGAAAGAAAGAAAAAGAAAGAAAGAAAGAAAGAAAGAAAGAAAGAAAGAAAGAAAGAAAGAAAGAAATTCACTGTTATCACCCAGTCTTCTAGCCCCTCTAAACAGGCACATTCTCGATGTCCTGAACTATAATCCTGATCATCTTGGGCAAGTGCAGACATTTCTTGCTGGTCCAAGAGGACACAAATTATAGTCTAAGGGCTCATTGCCACTATGATTTAAAGCAAATTGCTGATCACTGTACATGTTCCTCATCCCCATTGGAAACACTAATTTTTTGCTGTTTCTTTTGAAAAGAAGCAATTCAGAAGCATGTTCAGCAAGTGTGAACAATGGATCTGAATCACATCCCACCAAAGTTACACTCACTGGGAGCTGGCTTCAGTTGCTTTGGGAAAGTCGCCTCTCCACTGCACACACACCCCAGCAGGGAAACAAATGCTCACCTGGCCGGCCATGTCCCCAGCCACCTTGGCCATGGGGGAGAGACCTCATTTGCTCCGCCAAAGACTTCGCCGACCAGGTGGGCACTGCAAGAAGGGCGACTGAGGTGGGGGACCCTCCCTCCCTTCCTCAGAGGCTCAGCTGGTGCCTGGAGGACAGTCCTGGGAGCCTCTTTGCTGACCTTGGCCTGGGCTGGAAGCCACTTCCCTCCCTCCTTTCTGGCATGGCTGCTATTGCCTCTGCCTTGGGGCACCACTTGTGTTCCAGCCATGTGGGATCGGGGCCCCAGAGAGTGCCAGGGGGTGCCTTCTCTCTCTCTCCTGGTCTCCCCCCATCTCCCATGAGAAGTCCCAGGCTGAAGGAGCCCAGCGTGGCCTTCCAGGGCAAAGCCCAGCAGAGGATTTTCCCCAGAGCCAAGGGACTCTTTTGATCATTCCTTGCCCCACTCCCCAGGCTCTGCCCCTGAAACCCCTCTTTGTTGGGACTTGGAGCTCAACCACATCTGCAGGGGGGCCGCAGCATCTACAAGCCCGGCAAACCTGGTCCCCCCCAAGCAGCAGCGCAAAGAACTAGTGGGAACTACATACTCTACGGTCAAAATTTACTTCCATAGTGGGAACTAAACATCACCCTCAATCAGTTCAGCCACCCAGTGTCAACACGATTCGCAAACCAGTGTAAATGTAAGTGGGAATGACCTCCAATATATCTGAAGGGTGATCCAGATCATATGGTAGAGCATGCTGTTTGCGGTATTGCTCATAGTAATGGTCAACAGAGATACTATAGAAAAATCTAGCTAATTATTTCTTTTTAGCCAACTAATAAGCATTTTCCCACCTTGCCAGGGGTTCACTGGTAGCTCCTACAATCTGTAAAAAAAAAGCCCCAAAAACGGTTTTGTATAATTTTATTAATTTTTAATGTCACACTTAGTATTTGAACTACACAAAACAGACAAATAATAACCATACATGACAACAACGTTGTGTCCCTATTCCTACCACCCATTTAAGATAATAATAATAATAATAATAATAATAATAATAATAATAATAAATTATTTCTATCCCGCCCTTTGGAAAAACCCAATCAGGGCGGCTTACAACAATAAAACAGTATACAATACATAAAATCCAAAAATTATTCCCTCCCCCCTTAAAACAGTATTAAATCTAGATGAATTAAAATTACAATAGATTTACTCCCTGCTCTTCTCTGACTACAGTAAATCAACATATACATAAAATTCCTCTTCGCTAAATTAAATCTATTATATTTACAAAATATAATAAAAATAATACAAAAATATATTCTTTCTATGTATCACAACCTATTGCTACACTGTCCTCTTTTGCCTTCTTTAGGAGAGTCTGTAAAAAGTATGTAAAGGGTAAAAGTACAATCTGTAACATTTGTTTCACACCAAGTTCCATTCAAAATGGACCAAACCCAGCAATTTTCTGGAAATTGCCAATGAGTCCTGAACTTGCTTGAATGCATTCAGGATGTTCACTTGTCTAAATAAGAAATTTGGTCGAAGTTGCTTCATAATTGCACATTCTACACAAATAATAATAATAACAATATTAGTAGCAGTAGAAATCCTATTTATTTGTTTAAAGTAGTTGAAAGATGAGGTCCAAAATCTTCCTATTGTCTTCATTTAGATCTCATTAGATAACACACCAACTCTTGGAACGGTGATCAATCATGTGGAGGTCAGCTCCATAAAAAGGTTCCAATGTGGTGTAGTGGTTTGAGCATTGGACTATGACTATGGAAACTAGGATTTCAATCTGAGCTTCGCCATGTAAGCCCATTGGGTGACCTTGGGCGAGTCACACTCTCTCAGCCTCAGAGGATGGCAATGGCAAACCCCCTATGAAGAAACTTCCAAGAAAGTCACAATAATTCAGAAATGACTTGATGGCACACAACAACAAACAGCAAAAAGGTTCTCAGAGCAGTTACATGTATATTACAATACAGCAACATCACAACTTCAGAAAGATCTTGTAGCTCCTTTTAATTTTAGACTAAGGGCCTGAACAGACTGCCAGAAATAATCCATCTTGAGACCACTGTAACTGCCCTGGCTCAGTGCTAGGAAATCATGGGAATTGTAGTTTATTGTGGCACCAAGCTCTCAATGTCTCAGAAAAAACTACAATGCCCATGATTCCCTAGCATAGAGCCAGGACAGTTAAAGTGGCCTCAAGATAGATTATTTCTGGCAGTCTGTTCAGGCCTTAAGTGAAAGAAAGAAGTTGGTAGCATGAACTTTTGTAGAGTTGAGCCTACTTCCTCAAATGCAGGAAGCAGGCTGAAGTCTAGGAAAGCGCATGCTACCAACTTCTTTCTTTTGGTTAGTCTCAGACTAACCATATGAGTTTTGCAGACTCATATGGTTGTATCTTTGAATTCTAGCTTCAGAAAGAGCAGGGTGACCAGATGTCCTCCTTTTCCAGGACATGCCCTTCATTTCGGCCTTCTGTCCAGGAGGAAATCCAAAATGTCCTCCATTGGGAGCATGACTAAGAAGCATGAATTTAAATTTGCATGAGTGTTTTGAGCTTTTATTTTGCAATTTCCTACATTTTTCTTGAATATGCTCCATTTTGTGATGCCTTGTCCTCCTTTGCAGTTATGACATCTGGTCATCCTGAGAAAGAGACATTCAAATAAGTCAATAACTCAAAAACCTCAGTACAAGTCCAACCAAGCAACAGGAGTACCAGGAGAAGCCAGTCTAGACAATATGCATAATAGAGAACTTGTTGCCATAATACACTTTTCTAAAGGAAAAATGTAGGTGTTCTGGACCAAGTAAAAAGTATCAGCTATGGGGGGGGGGGGAAGAACAGATATAATTTCTCTCTCTCTCCAACTCTGGAAGAAAAGATTGAAACAAACAACAGTTATCATTTTTTTAAAAAGATGTGTGGACAAAATCCCAAATCCCAGCTCTGGAGGGGTTGACCTTTAGGCAAAAGAGATAAGCTCAAAAGACCAGCTTTGCCAAAGCAGCCACTGGACAGCTGGAAACCTTCCAAATGTGCAACTAGTGGAATTGGAAACAAGCAAGCTGATTAAATCCACAAATAATTACTGTACAGCCCTTCCTTCTCCCTCATTTTGCAAAGAAAAAGATGGAGCAAAGAAGGGATCAGCCATAAAAAGACTCATTCAATCCCTGGAATCCTCCAGAGTTTCTCCTCCACAGTCTCAGGCGCTGGTTCATTACCTCTTTAAGGTTGTATCTGCACTGGAGAACTAATCCGGTTTGACACCACTTTAACTGCCAAGGCTCTGTGCAATGGAATTCTGGGCCCAGATTAGTTCTCCAGTGCGGATGCAACCTCAGTTCAAGTGGTCATTTGAGAGAAAGAAAAGGCATTATGATGGCTAGGAAAGAGCAGGAGCATTGAAAGACCACATTCCAAGCCACCGTCTTTGCATATTTAGGTCATTTCGGCAGCTAGAGAGAGATAAGCATGATTGGAAGTGCCTGGCGCAAAACTGCCAGGATTAATTTTTCTAACCCAGAAGCCTAGTTGGGTGGAGAGAGGGGATGGATGGAGGGAAATCTGTGGTGAAATGCAACAGTTCCGCCTTGCCTGGCCTTGCCTTCCTTCTTTCGACAGTTTGCAAAATGCAAACTTTAGAGAGAGCCAGTGTGGCATAGTGCATTGAGCCTTGGACCAGGACTCTGGAGAGACCAGGGTTCAAATCCCCCAGCTCAGCCCTGCAAACTTATTGGGTGACCTTGGGCAAGTCACACTCTCTCAGCCTCAAGGGATGGCAAACCTTCTCTGAACAAATCTTGCAAAAAAAATTGAAAGGGTAAAATAGGAAACAACTTGAAGGCACACCACAACTGTGAAGGAAGCCCTCAGGACACTGCCAGACTTGGATTGAGTCTCCCAGCCAGGGCACACTCTCTCATCCTCAGGGGAAGGCAAGGGCAAACCTCCTCTGACCACATCTGGCCAAGAAAACCCCAGGATAGGGTCACTATAAGTTGGAAACGACTTGAAGGCACACATCACCATCGCCAAAATGCAAACTGAGGCTGGTGCAGCCTGTTGTTTTCTTTTTCCCTTTCTTCCCTCCATACCCATAAGAAAGAGAGAGAGAAGGAAGGAAGGAAGGAAGGAAGGAAGGAAGGA
>CM034703.1:41558835-41581706 GCA_020142125.1 Phrynosoma platyrhinos
CTTTTCCTTTTCCTTTTCCTTTTCCTTTTCCTTTTCCTTTTCCTTTTCGGGAGTAAGCTCCGCGCCAAGGCGAGTGGAGAGGAGAGTAGATAGAAGTTGTGAGGCAGCGCGGTGCAAAGGTGGTTTGAGCCTTGGACTCTGACTCTGGAGACCGAGGTTTGAATCCCTGCTCAGCCATGGAAAGCCACTGGGGAGACCTTGGGCGAGTCACGCTCTCTCAGCCTCAGAGGAAGGCAATGGGAAAGCTCCTCTGAAGAAACTTGCCAAGAAAACCCCAGGGTGGCCATAAGTCACCTGCCAAGAAAAACCCGGGGTGGCCAACAGCTTAAAAAACAATATAACAATTTTTAAGTTTTAATTGTTATATTGTTTTTTAAGCTGTTGTGATTTAATACTGTTTTAAGGGGGCGAGGGATTGTTGTGGGGTTAGTATTTGATGTTAATTTGTAAGCAGCCTGGATTGGTTTTCCAATAGGCGGGGTATTAAATAAATTTTATTATTATTATTATTATTATTATTAAGTCGGAAAGGACTTGAAGGCAGACAGCCACAACAGCAATAATGGGAGTGAGGGACTGAGGAAAGGCGCAGGAGTGGCCTCCGCAATGTCCTGAGGCGGGAGGCTTAGGGCTGCAACCTCAGATGTGCATCCATTTCTTCTTGTTGGGTGTCTTCAAGTCCTTTCTGATTTGTGGCCGCCCTAAAGTGAACCTGTCATGGGGTTTTCTTGGCGAGTTTCCTCAGAGGAGGTTTGCCATTGCCATCCTCTGAGGCTGAGAGAGTGTGACTTGCCCAAGGTCACCCCAGTGGGTTTCATGACCAGGTGAGGATTAGAACCCTGGTTTCCCAGTGTCCTAATCCAGTGCTCAAAGCACCACACCATGCTGGCTCTCAAGGTGCTTCTGGTGTTGTTGTTGTGTGCCTTCATGTCCTTTCTGACTTATGGCAAACCTAAGGCAAAGCTATCATGGGGTTGTGTGTTTTTTGGCAGGTTTCTTCAGAGGGGGGTTTGCCATTGCTATCCTCTGAGGCTGAGAGTGTGTGACTTGCACAAGGTAACCCTGGTGGGGTTCAGCAGGTATTCAGATCCTGGTCTCCAGAGTCTTAGTCCAATGCTCAAACCACTACACCACTCTGGCTCTTGAAGTACATCTGTTGTTGTTGTTGTGTGCCTTCAAGTCCTTTCTGACTTATGGCGACCCTAAAGTGAACCTACCATGGTTTTTTTGGTAGGTTTCTTCAGAGGGAGTTTTCCATTGCCATCCTCTGAGGTTGAGAGAGAATGACTTGCCCAAGTGGCTTTTTTTAATGCTTTAGCAGGGAATTGAACCCTAATATCCAGAGGCATAATCCAGCACTAAAACCACTACACCACACTGGCTCTCCAAAGATGCATCTACACTGTGTCACTAATGCAGTTTGACACTGCTTTAACAGCCCTGGCTCCATCCTACAGGATCCTGGGATTTGTAGTTTGGTAAGGCACCAGCTCTCCTTTGGTAGAGAAGGCTCAAGACCTTGTAAAACTACACAAATTGCAGGAGTCCATAGGATGGAGATACAGCACTTAAAAGTGGCATCAAACTACATTATTTATACAGTGCAGATGCCTGCTAGAGGGCAGGCAGCCTGGCCAAAGTTCTGGGTGCCGCCTTCCTTTTGGGCCACATGAGGAGGGCAAGTTTCGAGTCAAGATAGAAAAAGTTTCTTTAAGGGTCTCTCTCTTTTGCAGGGCCTTTTCTCTCACCTCCATGCTGCAAACTCCTGGAACCATATGCATCTGAGGAAGTAGACTTTTAGTCTATGAAAGCTCATGCTGCCAATTTCTTTCTTTCAGTAAGTCTCAGAGGTGCTACAAGATCTCTCTACATACTGATTATACACAATCTTTGAATCCTGGAACCATAGATGTCTTTTCAGAGCTTGGAAGCGTTATCTTTTTTTGAACTGCAACTCCATGGAGTTGCAGTCCAAAAAAAAGGTAACGCTTCCAAGCTCTGTTTTTGTATTCAAAAACTCCTGGTGAGCCCTAAAAATATGCTCAAAGGAGTCTGCTGTGGGCTGGTTTTGTTACTCTTGGCTGCTTTTTCACCCCACCTATCCCTTTCCTTCCGCACTTTTTAGGTTTTGCAAGAGGAACTTTTGGGCGCTTCCTGTGATCAGCAGAGGATACTGTTTGTTCTGTTTCAAAATCACACTCCAGGGCAGCTGCACAACAATTTTAGTGTCACTCAGTTTGCTTCCAAGTGAAGCTTTGGGGAAGGAAGGAAGGGCCAGGTCTGCCAGCGAGCTTGCAGTAGCTTGGTGTGTGTGGATGGAAGGAGGGGGAGTGTACTACTTTTTTGGATGGGTTGTTACCCTTTCTCAACTTTGTGAGGGGCAGAAAAGCATCAGGGCTAGTGCCCATGTTAGGCAGCAGAGTGCATTTCCTTGTTGACTGGCTGAAGTTAACTTATAGCGAAAGCTTGCAACATGTACTTTGTGCATTTTGGTAGGCTCCATAAAGGTATCACTGTTTTATTAATTTTCTTAGTCTTGTGCACTTGCTAAAAGACACAAAGCCTCTGTCATTATAGCTGTTGACTCATACATTTTCATAGGAGATATTTTAGGGTCTGTGATAGGTTTAGCTTTACAATAGCTATTCAGCATTTAAGCTGGAGGTGGACAAAATGTCTCCCCCCCCACCATACCCAGTACTGGAAACCTTCAATTTACCAATTCGTTAGATTGCCAGGCTGCCATTCAAGTGACCACATTCAAGATTGCAATTGAGCATGGCTGGAGTGTTGGACTAGGATTCTACAGATCAGGGATCGAATTCCCACAAAGCCGTAGAAACCTATTGGGTGATTTTGTGCAATTCTTTCTCTATCTTAAGAGTGTATCCACACTGCAGAATAAAATAAGTTTGAAATCACTTTAACTGCTATAACTCTATCCTACAGAATTCTGGGATTTGTAGTCTGGTGAGGCACCAGAGCTTTCTGACAGATCAGGCTGAATACATCACCAAACTACAAAATCCAGAATTCTGTAGGATAGAGTCATGGCAGTTAAAGTGCTATCAAACTGCTTTCAATTTGCAGTGTGGATACACCCTTAGAGGAAGGCAACTTCCGCTGAATAAAATTGGCCAACAAAAAACTACAGTTGGGCTATCACAAATCAAAACTAACTTGAAGTGACATAGCAGCAATAAAGAGCTTCCTGTGCTGTTTAGCATTTTAAAAAACACGTTCTTCAAAGCCAAAATTCAGGCCACTTTTTTTTGCAGTTTGTATGGCCCCCAGAAAGTTCCAGGGCAGAAAATCAGCACCTAAACTCACCATAGGGGCCTATCCTGCACACCCACGCTGAGAAATTCCTCATATCCATAAGAAGCAATGGAGGATGTAGGCAGAATTTTGACGATCCACTGTCAGGTCAGTAACTTTGACAGGATATCATAGGGGGGTTGCAGACTGTCAAAAATAGTGTGAATTCAGTCCACTTTTAGGGTTAGGGTTAGTGCTAGGGAATCATGGGAATTGTTATTTTTCTGAGACATTGAACCTTCTTTGTCAGAGAACTCTAGTGCCACAATAAAATTCAGTTCCCATGATTCCCTAACCTTAACCCTAACCCTAAAAGTGGACTGAATTCACACTATTTTTGACAGTCTGCAACCCCCATTAATAAATAAGGTTTGAAACAGACAGGCCAAAAGTGCCGCCTTCAGGCCAATCTGGGGATGTGGTGCTCAGATGACACCCTCAAATTGAGCTGAAAATTTGGGCTGGCCAAACCTGACGCAAAAGAAGTGCTCCTTGTTAGCAGCCTTGCGGACTGCGGCAGTGGCCAGCCTTGGGACTGTGGCATCTGGTCACTGTGGTCCTGCACTGAACAGGAAACAATTGGGGAGGGAGCAGCCTGTGGTCACTCCTTTTGTCCCATCAAGGCCTTGGTGAGGATGATGATAATAGTGGAGCAATGTCATCTTTGTGAATGGCATTTTATGGAATACGAGAGGACTTGAACTTGTAGCCCAAACTCAATACAGGGAAACACTGTCATAAATTTCCTGGTTATTGTTATAATGTTAAGAGATGTGTATCTCTAGAAAATCATGTTCAATTCAACTCTCTTGATCTATATAGAGGCTGATTCAAAAGAGAAGGACAAAATCAACTAAAAGGGGTTTCACAGCTAGCAGAGCACAATGCGGGAAAGCTGTGAATTTGGAATACGGCAATTCAGACTTCAACCATGAAACTCAGTAAATAGTATTTAGGCAGCCCATTGTTTCTCAGTCTTTGCACCCCATGTACAAAATACAGTGACTTTTCAAGATTGCTTCATAGATGAGCGATCTTATATGTAAAGCACTTTAAATGTTGCATGTGCACAACAATTTGTGATTAAAAATACAGTGAATAGAACTGTCAAATTAATCTCACAGCAAAGCACAGGCCCCGTCCTCTGTTTACACCTGTCAGTTGAATACATCAACAGGGACTCCAAAGAGATAACTTCATGTATGAAGTGCTAGTTGGGAAATTCAGCAGAATTATGGGGTGGTGGTAGAGCCTGCTACATGCAAACCCTCTTCACATTTACATTTTGAAAGGACTGTTATATTTATTTATTTATTTATTTATGGGATTTATATCCCACCTTTCTCCCAAAATGTTATGACTAAGGCTGTAATCTTATGCAAACGTATTTATAAAAAAGACTAGTTTAATTCTAAAAAAAAAAATCTGCTTCCTCCCTGTCAGTTTTTATCATAGAGGCTACATCTGAACTGCAGAAATAATCTAGATTGACACCACTTTAACTGCCATGGCTCAATGCTATGGAATTTTGTTTTGTGAGACATTTGACCTTCTCTGTCAGAGAGCTCTGGTGCTACAACAAGCTACAATTCCCATAGCATTGAGCTATGGCAGCAAAGGGTTCATTCACATTTGCATTTAATCCGGTTCCTGAGTCGCTTTAATACGGGAGCGCAGAATCGATTCAAACTGATATGTAGTTCACACTGTGCTTTCTATTACCAAATGCATTCATGCCTATTTTACACATGCATCTTGTTCACACTGACATTTGCTCCATTTTAAAGTGGATTCTTGAGATTGATCCATCTTATGTACATGGGTGTGTTTCTGGTTACTCAAGCACTCAGAGGTGTGGCCGCATGCACTAGCTTTTGCAATTTCCATGGGTCTCTGTGTGTATGTGTGTGTGTGAGTGTAAGATGCACACCTCCTTCTCTTCCACTTTTCCTACGTGCGTGGAAATGGGCTCCTAGAAGCTGAGAGGGCGCAGGACTCTTTCTATAGGAGTAAGAACTGATTATATACATGCACATCTCTCTTTCTGTATGGGGAAATGGCTCCTAGAAGCTGAGAGGGTGCAGGACTCTTTCTCTGGGGGCAAGAGATGCTCATATACATGCACCTCTCTCCTCCATTTTCTTTCCATGTCAGGAAATGGGCTCCTAGAAGCTGAGAGGGTGCAAGACTCTATCTATGGGGCAAGAACTGATCATTCGCATGCACCTCTCTTCACTTTCTCTCACTTTCTCTCCATGTGGGGAAATGGGCTCCTAGAGAGGGGCAGCAACCCCCGAGGAAGAGGATGGCTCCCCTTTGGTCCAGAGCCCCCTCGCCCCCAGGACCCCCACCTCCCCATGGGTTGGGAACCAGGGGGCCGAAAGTGAGGGTGGGAGGAGGAGGAGGAGAGCCCATCATCCGTGACGCTCATCCTCCTGGGCACCAATGTTGCAAAAGGCCACCCAGAAGGAGGAGGAGGATACAAAGTTACTCTTCCTCCCTTTTTTCCCACCCTCTTTTCTTTCTGTCTTCCTTTTTAAAAATTTTTTATTAATAAACACAAATAACACATTTAAAACACTAACATAAAATACAAATACAGACATGCCATTTTTAACAAACATACAAACACAGTTGCTTCATTCATGTTTGTGCATACAATTAACATTGACTTCCTGGTTGAAAATGCCTTATATTAAATTAACATTCTCTACTCCTCTTTATGAATCTATTTTAAAGACTTCTATTTCTTTATCCCTTTGTCTTTTCATAAGGATATCTAGATATTTTCTTTACTTTTCAGCTAGGTTCACTACCAGTTGTTCATTTTCCAAGTCAGTCTTACTTTGTATCGTTACACTTATATAAAACAATGTTGGTTTGGTCTTCTTTTTAGTTATCAATGGGGTACCGGTTTTCAATGTTATGGCAATTTGATGTTTTAGTAATCTAATCGTAAGTGTTTTTTTATTTAAGAATGTGTTTTTTTTACCAAGGACCTATCACTTTTTATTTTTCCATTGGTTTATCTTGAATTAGAGCAGTTAGTTTGTCCATATTCATCAACTCCCAGACCTTGGACCACCATTCTTTGATGTTCGGTTTTTCTGTACTTTTCCAGTATTTTGCATAAATGATCCGGGCTGACGTTTCTTTCTTCCTTTTCTCCTCCTCTTCCTCCTTCTCCGCAGCCAAAGCTGCTGATGCAGACCCAGGGGAACTTTTATTTTTAAGGGGGCAACAGCTGACGAGTCAGAAAAAGACACACAAATGCACCCAATCACATAAACTGTCATTTATTTTTTAAAATAGCCATGCTGTAGCACACCACTTGGCTGTGATGGAGATCAAAATCCACAGCCCCACGTAAGCCCAACCATAACCCCACAGTAGTGCTGAGAGGGGGGGAAATGGTGGTTTGTCCAAAACTTGTGGTGGGATGGGTACCACCCCTCTGCCCCACTCTCTGCCCATTGTCCCTCCCTTCCAGTGCACTCCGATTGTGATCGCAAATGCGTTCACATTTGTTCAACATGCTGCAATATGATTCCTTTCATAAGAATTGCCAAAAGATCCATTTCCAGAATAAGTGATTATTTTTGGAATTGCGTCATTTCACCACGATTCAGACCGAACACAGTTTGGTTTGAAATCGATTCAAGTGTGAATGAGGCACATATAAAACGATTTGCAAATCAGTTCAAATCATAGTGTGAATGACCCCAAAGTGGTGTAAAACTGGATTATTTCTGCAGTGCAGATGCAGCCTAAAAGGACTTTTATTTTACTGCTCCAAACAGTAGTTTGGCATATGGCACAAAAAACAAAGGTAGCTCCCCCTGCAAAAAAATCCTTACTTGACCAATTGAAAGACCTCCCAGATGTCTGTGAACCCTCAATGTTTCCAAATCTCTTCATTAGGCAAATGTTATAAAGAAAGAGGGAGGGGGAATTGGTGGTGATGGGGAACTGATCTGATTCTGGAGACATCATGTCATCATCTTGGTCCAGAGGCAGTAGTTTTTCTAGCAAAGGAGTTAATGAGCATTGAGTGAGACTAGACTGTCATGGCAGCATTTCCATGTATTAAGGTAAATATTATAAGCTGTTTTGGTGGAGTGGTTGCCATAGAATATTGCCTGAATAGAAATGCTATGCTGAGTTCCTGATATCTCATTCTTCGTAGTATACTGTGAACAGAAAACTGTCTTTATTATCCATTTTTAAAGAGTGAAGTGTTGAAAGCAACTGAGAAGAGAAAACCAAGACTAATATAGTGCTGAACAAGTGTTGTGTGGTAGGCTTAAAAGCACAACATCCTTTAAAATGTCAAGGCTTGCTCGGAGAAGGAATGCTTCTTAGATATGAGAAGCAACACAGTGTTGGACATGAAATGTTAAGAAAGTAAGTTTGCATTAGAGATTTCCTAATAGCAAGGATGATGCAAGTATGACAAAACAGGTTGATGAATTACCTCCTTTGTTGTTGTGTGTCTTCAAGTTGTTTATGAGTTATGGTGACCCTAAGGCAATTTGGGTTTTTCTTTGTAAAATTTGCTCAGAGGAAGTTTGCCATTGCCTTCCTTGAAGCTGAGAGAGTGTGACTTGCCCAAGGTCGCCCTGTGGGTTTCATGGCTGAACTGGGAATGGAACCCTGGTCTCTAGAGTCACAGTCCATCATTCAAACTACATTACTATGCCACACTGGCTCTTCTAGAAGGTTTTAAAAGAGATAGTTGGAAGACACAGCAAAATATTTGGAAGATGTGATTTTAAAAGTTAATTCATGCTGCCTTGCTTTCACAGCAAATCAGGTTACTAACTCTGATTAACAGCTGGATTGGGATATATTCACAAATTCCAACTCATTATGAGAGGTATGAACCGTATCAATGGTTTCTTGGCACACTACATATATTAATACATGTGTCTTCACACTCTGGCATGGAACAAAACTGTTCTCCCCAACAAAGCTGCTGACTTCACTGGAACTGACTCTCAGTCAGCGGATTTACTGTTTTCACATCTCAGAACTGTTTGAGAACCAGCCTGATAGATCAGAATCACTTTACACAACTGTTTGAATGTTTATAGGCAGTGGCACAAATTTTATCTTTCTGTACCCTGTTATTCTGTGAAATTATCCCCACAACTATGTAACTGGTAGTATACATAAAGTATGATGAGAACTTTATCAGTATGTCTGAAAAGGTGGATTGAAATCCACAAAAACCTGAACTAAAACAAATCAGGTAGTCTTACAAAGGGTATTGTAAAGTTTTAATTGTCACCTTTAAAAATGTTTTGATTTGTAGTTGTTAATCTATTTCTACGTAGTCACCATCCAGATTTACACATTCTCCCCAGCATTTCTTGACCCTCCAAATATTTATTGTAGAAGTCTGCAGATTGTTCCTTAAACCACTCTTCTACGTCATCCGTGTTGTCAAATTGGCGACCTTACAACAGATCTTTCATTTTTGGGAAATGAAAAAGTCACTTGGTGATGATGACACTGACAAAATTTCATCATTATACCATAATAACTTCCTGGTGATAATTATTATTTTACGATATCCCCTCATACTTCTCTGTCTTACACTTTAGCCACTTCTGGCACATAGAATCATAGAATCATAGAGTTGGAAGAGACCACAAGGGCCATCCAGTCCAACCCCCTGCCATGCAGGAACTCCCAATCAAAGCATCCCTGACAGATGGCCATCCAGCCTCTGCTTAAAGACCTCCAAGGAAGGAGACTCCACTACTCTCCGAGGGAGTGTGTTCCACAACCTGTAACAAAAATAAAGGACACAATGAGCTGATTTTTCAACATCATGCACTTATGGGCCAATGATGTCACTGACAAAATTTCATCAATATACCATAATAACTTCCAGGTGATAATTATTACTTTACAGTACTCCCTCGTATAGAAGTGACACAGAAGTTTAGTTTTGGGATTGTTAGTCACTCATTTTATATAATTTCTGTAAAATACAATTGGATCATATTATTCTACAATTGGATCATACTATTCTACAATCCTTACAAGCTACAAGCCAAGTGGCAATTATTATTGCTGGATGTGGTTAAATGGATTGGATTAATTTAAATACCCTAGTTGAATTGCTGCTTGGCCCTGAAAGCCTACTGGGTGGCTTGGGGAAGTCATATTCTCTCAGCCTCAGAGGAAGGCAATTGCAACCCCCCTCTGAATAAATCTTGTCCTGTGGTAGGTTCACATTAGGGTTGCCATAAGTCAGAAACTACTTTAAGGCACGCAACAACAGCAAGCCGTAGATTCATGAAATGACCTTTGCCAAGTCAGTTTCGGTTTCCCATCTACAACATAGGAATGTTAATTATTTACTTTGCAAAGTTGTTGTGAATATATACATAATGTATATATTCGTAATGTGTTTTGGGTATAAAAGGTGTAATATAAATTATTTTATATAAAATAGCATCGCAGAGAGGCAAAGGCACCCCCCACTGAACAAGTCTTGCCAAGAAAACCCCGTAATAGATTTGCCTGAAGGTCAAGTCAGAAACAACTTGAAGGCAGACAACAACAAAGTTCTTCCACATGGATTTTGAAAGTCAAACATTTCTAATAAATGGCATCTACAATAAAAGGATGGGTTTTTTTCTCTTAAAAGTGCATTGTGCTGATCACCCAAGAATTTCAACTAAGTCTGATTAATTGAATTAATTATGATTAATGATAGTAATTAATCATTCCTTGGATTTTAAAGTTGCAGCATTTAATTGTAGCTTGTCACTTGGAAAGGATGTAGGAAAGTTTGTTAGCCTAATTTTCATATTTACAGTATTTTTATGGGTGCTTTCTCTGTGAGTGGCTGTATACTCAGGCAAACATAATTGGACATTTTTGCATCTGATTGCCTATTTTAGCAATGAAATGAAACAAGTGATGGACACTAGACATAGGAAAGAATGGCTTTCACTTTTTTCAATACTTTTTTCAATGATACTTCCTTGAATTTCAGCACAATGAATTAAATTTTTTTAATACAGTTCGCCTCTTTGTTCTTTTATTGTAACTTCCAGCACTATATGAAGCTGCTTTTTTGGGCCATCTAGTATGATGCTATCTATCCAGTTCACTCTCCAGTGCTTGGCAGAGGCGTTTTTTGGCTCATTCACTTGACATCCTTTTAAATAAGTTTTACTTAATTTGAAATTTGTTGCCCCTCTAGTTGTTTCTTTAATAGCAGCTTGATGTACAGTATGTTTATTGTTGTTAACTGCAGTCAAGTCAACTGACTTAGGGCAACCGTATGACTCTAAAGTCACCAGAACCTGTCTGATCTTGGAAGTTAAGCAGGGTCAGCCCTGGTTAGTACTTAGGTGGGAGACTGCCAATGAATGCCAGGCACTGTTTGCTATATTTCAGAAGAAGGAACTGGCAAAACCATGTTTGGGTATTTCTTGCCTAATGGGGTTGCCACAAGTCGACTACAACTTGAAGGCACATGTCTGCACCTTCACGAATGTGAGAGCTCCCAAGTCATTCTATCATCAACAGCCTTGCTTAGGTCTTACAGACTCAGGGCTGTGCCTTTCTTGATTAGATCTATCCATCTGTAATACAGTCTTCTTCTTTTCACACTGCCTTCTATCTTAGCAAGCATTATTGTCTTTTTCCAGTGAGTCATGTCTTCTCATTATATGGTCAAAGTATGATAGTTTCTGGTTAGTTACCTTGGCTTCTAGGGAGAGTTCAGGCTTGATTTGCTCTAGGACCTATTTATTTGTCTTTTTAGCAGTCCACAGTATCTGTAGAACTCTTTCAAGAGCTCTGCATTTCAAATGAGTTAATTGTCTTCCTATCAGCTTTCTTCAGTGTCCACATAGAAATTGGAAATACAATGGCCTGGACAATCCTAACTTCATTATTCAACCACATATCTTTACAGTTCATGATCTTGTCTAGTTTCTTCATAGCTGTCCTTCCAAGTACTATTCTTCTGATTTCTTGACTGCAGTCTTTATTCTGATTAATGACTGAGCTAAGTTATGGGAAATCTTTAACCATTTCAATGTCTTCATTGTTGGCTTCAAAGTTATGTAAATCATCTGTGGTCATTATTTTGTCTTTTAATGTTCAGCTGTAAACTGCCATTGCATTTTCTTGACTTTCTTAAGTAAGCATTCCAAGTCTTTGCTGTTTTCTGCTAGTAGTATGGAATAATCTGTATTTCTTAATGGTTGATGTTCCTGCCTTCGGGTTTCATGCATCCTTCCTCCGAGGCTAATCCTGATTTACATATATGTTCAGCTTACAAGTTAAACAGATAGGGTGATAAAATGCAGCCTTGCCTGAATCCCTTACCAATTGGAAACCACTGTGTTTCTCCATATTCTGTCCTGATGGTAGCCTTTAGTCCTGAGTACAGGTCAAGAAAATTAAATGTTGTTTTGCACACTCATTTTTTAAAAGAGGAATCCATAGTTTTTCATGATCTATACAAAGGCTTTGCTATAATCTGTAAAGCACAGTCTAATTTTCTTCTGAAATTCCTTGGTGCATTATCCAACTTGGTGCAGACATTATCCAATGTATGTTTGCAATATGATCCCCAGTGACTTCTTTTCCTGCAGCAGTTTAGACATCTGGCATTTTTCATGCCATGTATAGTAAAAGTCTTTCTTGTAGAATTTTGGCTATCACTTGGTTTGCATGGAAAATTAAAACAATGGTCTAGTGTCTACTGCAATTCCTGGTGTCCTTTTTCTTGGGTATTGGAATACATGTGGCCCATCTGTGGGCCATTATTTTATTTTCCATATTTGTTGACAGATTTTAGTTATAAGTTTAATAGCTTCTAACTCTGTAGCAACTGTGTTGGTATGCCATCTGTTCCTGGTGATTTCTTTCTCCCAACTGCAGCTTCCACTTTACTTTCTAAAATTGTAGGTTCATCTTAATAAATTAATCTGTCATCCTTTCATCTCTTTTGTATAGTTCTTCAGTGTATTGTTCCATTGTCTTTTTATTTCTACTTGGTCATGTAATATTTTCCCCTGCTGGTCATAGAGCATCTCCATTCTTTATTTAACTTTCCTTTAATTTATTGGGTTTTGTGAAAAGGTCTCTTGTCATTCCTTTTTTGTTGCCATCTTCCATTTCTCTGCATTGATTATTAAATACGTTTTTCTTATCCTGCTGCACAACTCATTGAACAGTTGCATTCAGGGTTCTAACTCTATTTCTATCATCTTTTACTTTTGCTTCTTGTCTCTCCTTAACTGCTTAAAGAGTTTCATCTGTCATCCATTAAGGCTTTTAATTATTTTTGGCTGCAGATAGTGTTTTATGCTTTCCTCCATGTCCCTCTGGTTTCAGTCTGGAGTTCTTCTGGCTCCTGATCAATTAAGCTTAATAGTGCAAATATAATTTTTACATTATCTTTAAATTCTACAGGGATGTTCTTTAGGTTGAATTTTGCAATGATGGTTAGTTTAGTGTTCTTTAACTTTACTCTCATTTTTTATATTATCACTTCATGGTCTGTGCCACAGTTGCTCCTGGTTTTGTTTTTGCAGAGAGAATGAAGCTTCTTCATCTTGGATTATGATTGTATTGATTGGTTTCAACTGAAGTTTTATTGCTATTATTTGGCCAGATTTTGCATTATATTGTTTGACTGCTTTTGCTGCATCTCCCCTCACTATTAATTTCTTATATTTTTATTTCCTGAATAAAACACAGTGTAATTATCTGACACAAAAAGTCCCATTCCTGCCCACATTAGCTCACTCACCTCACTTATTGCAATGTTTACACATTCCATTTCTTGTTTTGCTATGTCTAGCTTCCCCTTGTTCATGCTTCTCACATTCCATGTTCCTATAATATAAGTTATGCAGCTTTGGACTTTCCTTTTGCCTGTGATCATGTCAACAGGTGAACATACTTTCGTCTTGAGTCCATTTGCATCATCAGCCACAGAACTACTCATAGTTGTCCTTTGCTCTATTCCAGAAGAGTGCCATCTGACTTGGAAGTCCCATCTTCTGGTACTATCTCTTGATTTTGGATTGTGTCATTGTAGGTTTCTTGTAGCAAATAATCTTCAAAAAGAGGTTTACCATAAGACCAAATACCATAAAAACTTTCATCATTTGTATATCCCTCTGCACAGTATTAAGTATTAGCTGTGGTGCCATTGCTGTTGTCTCTGAGATATCCTCTGCCAGTATCACTCCCTGCTATTGTTGCTTCCCAGTAGGTGTTTGGCACATTTATTCTGGCTCTTCAGCAAAAGACTGTCTGACATGAGACATCCTACCAGCAGCACTGTTGCTGTCACCATAACCTCTTGCCTCACTGGAGCCTGCAATACCACCACCGCAGAAAGGTAATGCCATTGATTAACAGGTGATAAAAACGTCTATTGTATTGTTAAAAAAAACTTTGCCTGCTGATATCTATGTATCAGTTACAGAAGCAGGCCAGGTGTTCTTTGAGAAGAGAACTGGGGTGACAGGTGGTTTCCATCCCAGCTACCCAAGATGCTGAACCCTGTGTCCATAGTAGGTTGAACACCTCTGAGACCCCCTTTAAACATTGTTTTCTTTTTTTTTGTATTTATGTATTTTGTTTTTGTTTGTTTGTCTGTTGTTTGTTTGTTTTTAATACTAATAAAATTTAGAAAAAAAATAAACATTGGCCTCGATCCCAGAGTAGTTTAATGGCTTGCAACCCTCCTGTGTTTTTCCTTTTCTGCTCCCATCTCCTTTCTTATCACCAATAAAAAAAATCTGTTAAGGAGAGAAAGACAGAAAGCTACACAATTTTTGCTGGCCCTTTGTTTGGAACCACCTCAAATTGTTTCTCTCTTGCTATTGAGTTGGCAACCATATTTTTGAACAAGAGTAAAAACAATTTCATTCCAAGATGGGCTCCATATGTCCATGCAGCAAAGATATAGCTGGGAATTTCTTACAGGGGTATTTGGTTGTGAGTAAATGTTAATTTCTGTAAGACTCATAAAAAAGGACTAGTTTTATACCCTGTGAACAAGTATTTATGCTATTTCCATCCTGTTGTCTGTTAGCATTCTTCTTTTGCAAACTGCAGCATCAACATTCTCACCTTTCATTCCAGTCTTCTTTTAAAATAAGAACTGTGGGGAAATTATACATATATCTTTACATTTAAAAAAGAGTGCAGAAAGTGTATTCATGACTAATTTGATGTTGAACCTGAAGTCTGTACACTTTGTAATCTAGGGCTGCCCTGCAGTCCTATCTGGAGCTGGGGCTAAGTCCTTTTGAACTCAGCAGGATATTTGAATAGAGAAGCATAGGGTGGTATAGTCTTTACTATGACCATCAACTGTGAGCACCAGAAGATTTTTCCATAGAAGTGGTGGTTGGGTGAGAGGCAGTGGTGTGGGTATAAGAATACTGTGATTAACTCTGTACTTAAAGAGTTTTTCCCTTTGCAAAAAAAGTCTTTCACGGGTTTCTAAATGCAGAGGAAGGGAAGAGGGGAATGCTGAATCCTTCTCCCATCTATCACATATCCTTTTATTCTTTCATGTAGTTTTCATTAGAAGTAGACCTGACAAAGGAGAAAGCATGGGAGGCATGTGTAGAAAAAATGAACATGGTGGATACAGGCAAAAATAATTTTTAAAAATATTTTTTAAAATTTAGATTATACATTTATACACTGACAATTTACCTTGGATAATGTAATTAGATTCAAAAGAGAAATAAATAAAAATTACATAAACTATCCATTTATCTAAGGTTAAGAGGTGAGAACATCATTATATGTAGAATGAATAGTACCAGGGATACTACTGACATATTAAACAAAAGAAGACCAAATACAATAAAAACTTTCAATCATTTGTATATTATTCAAAACTTGAGACTGACCTGTCAGTTTCTCCATTAGTACCGAATACCACAGCCTGCCTGTTCAACTGTTCAACCTGTGTGCCTTCAAAATTTCCAGAAATGTTAAACCTTTAATTAAATTGTCCAAAAACTATGAAATTGGATGTGCCTCCAGACCTGGCTGTGAAGAATAAATTAATAAATCTTCAGGAAAAATAGTGTGCACTACTAAAGTACTAAAGAAACATATCCATGGGTAGTCATGTCAGCCATGCAGCAAAATACAAAAAAAAATCCAAAATCCATGAAAGAGCCATGTCTTCATTGACCAGCCAAAATGCATTCTTTTGCAAGCTTTTGAAGCTTCACTGGCTTCTTCCTTAGGCAAAGATGTTAAAAATCATACAGAAGAAAAATGACAATATTAGAATGACAGATATACATTGTGTCTCAGATATTACTTCTGTTGTTAGTTAAGATGGTCTAAGAGCTATTAATGGAGGCAAAGGCCATTTCCCTTTTTGGCCACGTGGAGACTGGGGATAAACAGGAATAAAATTCCAACTCCATTAGCATCAGAAGAATAACTTGCCTTGTGATCCAGATTGCCCCGTCCTGTGTGAAGCTAGCTACCTCTTACTTAGGCAGAGAACATTGAATTTCTCAAGAAGTTCCTGTACAGAAACTATATTAGGTACCAAATAGATAAAAATTCCCAGTTGTAGTCCAAATGAAAGAGTCTTGCCTTTTTGGAGATAAAAACTTCAAAGAATTAAGTCCAAGTCCGTTAGCTCTCTTGTTAGAGTCCCCCTCTTGCAGTAAAATTCGCAATTGTGCAAAATTGTGTTTTTTCCTCCTCCTTGCTTATTCTGGCCTTGAGTTTTTTCACGAATCAATGGTAATCTAACAATTCTTGCCTGTTCCCTGAAGCCTCATGGATCTGCCTTCTGTAACCACTCCAGACCCCTTCCTTGACCATCCTTGGAGGAGGAGGCAGAGAATTTCCTCCTGTCTGAAGCTGAATAATGGCAAAGCTGGCCAGCTGACATTTGCTTCCTTGCCTGCAGAACTTCCTTCCCTTTATCTCCTACTTTCTACCCTCCAAGATTTGCCTTTTTTGTAATTAGGATTCCCAAATTTCAGGCCCTCTTCTCTGGTCCTCAAGGCAAGAGGGACCTCAGGGTGAGAACTCTGCCTTGAAAAGCGTGTCTATTTATATTTTCCTCATTTGTTAAACCTGGTGTTTTTCATTTATATGGCATACTCTGAGCAGCTGTAGTTATTGATTCATGTATCTTTTAATGACATCACCAGGGTCTGCTATTACAAATCTTTGGGTCTTAGCTTTTGGCCCTGAAATCACAGAGCCCGACATAGTCCTGATCTGGAAACCCTACTGCTAGGCCACACAGCTACCCTTCCTTCAGTTGAAATCATCCACACTTCCTGCAAGTGTGGGCTCTTTATTTATTGGGAGCTCCTCTTTGCTGGCTGTGTGAGTGTGGAGATGAAGGGGAGAACAATTTTCTGTGCTTGGCAACATTTCTTTCCAGGTCGTCCTATGGAAGCATCTGGAGGATGGTTGGTTGGCTGGAGATGGGACTCCACAGTGCAGATATTTGGAGATGAAGTCTTGAGTTCACCTTGGGAACATATAAGTGCTCCCTGGTTAGACTCCAGCTAGTCTTTTATTTATGGATGTGAGTAAAGCAGGAGCCCTACTTAAGGAGTAGAGTTAAGCAGTGAATGTACAGTTCAGCAAAATAGAAACACTTGCCACTTCCACCAAAGGCTTCTCTTCTGAGCAACAAATTAAAGGATAATTTAATAATGGAGATGAACTGAAAGATTAGTTTGAGCATGAGATTAATGGATCAATATTTGTCTTGCTAGACAATGCTAGACAAACAAGAAGCAAAGAGATACAATGATGACAGTGAGGAATAGAAATAGATAACAGTTAGTTCATGTTTAACTTCATTGTTTCAAATATTCCAGGCAGGGCTCTCTCCCTCTCTTTCTATCTCTCACATTTGTGTGTGTGTGTGTGTGCAATTACCAATTTTCTATTTGTTTTTTTTTTGTTCTGTTCTTTTTTATGTGTTTAGATACAGCACCTAAATGAACTTATTTGAAAATAAAACAGTATTAAATCTAAAATGTACATTTAAATATATCACCATTTCAATCTGTGCAAGTTATAGTGATGGAATGAAACTTTAGCTTAAGAGAAATGACATCTATTTTCCACCTGTGGAGGGAGAAGAAAAATGTCTATAAACTGTCTTAAACATTACAATCCATCATGTTTCTTGAAATACCAAAACAAGAGGAGTAATCACAGGCTGCCAGGCTGAATTTCCAATGAAAGTCATATGGGAGTTGAAAGACCCAAAAGTTAGATACATTTATAAAAGGCATGGAAATTATATGATACACACCAAATAATGGGCAACCTAATAGCACTTTTTAAAGCAACCTATTTCAGGGAGTTAAATAAATGGATAAAAAGAGAGTTATTGCTGGAAATTTTGACAATATGTTTTGTGCTGTTAGATAAAGCTAATAAAAGCACATAACACTTATGCTAATTTAGCATTACAAAGAATGGCCAGTGTGGTATCAGGGGCTGGGATTGGAGAGATCTAGGTTCAAGTCCCCATGGAGCCATGAAATTCACTGATTGACATTGGGCCAATCAGTCTCTCTTGGCTTGATCTACCATGCAAGACTGGTGGTTGGGAAGATAAAAGTGTAGAGGTTGTGTATGTTGTCTTGAGCTCATTAGAGGAAAGAAGAGACATAATGTAACTGACAAACAATAATACATACCAATAAGCCTGGCTATTTACAGCACTGTCCTAAACATATTTATTTAAAAGTTGGTCCATTGAGTTCTGTGTGAAGTACTCTCAGTGAACTATCAGTGGATTACAAATTGTATAATGATGATTTAACAACATTTTACAGTAAGTCTATTTATGCTAGTAACAGAGGAAGACCAAATCAAGGGCAGATGTCATGTTTATGTGCTTGATATAGCAAGCAGTATAGTACATCAACTCTTCCTAAATACTCTAAAGCAGGGACCGGCAACCTACCGGCAACGTACCGGCCCAGGCCGAAGGTTGCCGGCGCCGCTGCGCGCCGCCGCTGCAGTGTGTTTTTGCTGCTCTGTGGCCGCGCTCGCCGCAACTGCCATTTTGGAAATCATGTCGCGGGGCTGCAGCTGTGTGCACTGCGGCGGCAGCATGTGCGGGGGGGGTCGCGTTTGGTGGTGGAGGGCGCATCGCCATTCCCCCCCCCCCTCAGCCCAGCTGAGACCTGGGCTACGGGAGACCGGCCCAGGTCTCAAAAAGGTTGCCTTCCCCTGCTCTAAAGGCATCAGATCCTGTGTGATCTTAGAAGCTAAGCACTGAGCCCTGGTTAGTACTTGGATGGAAGACCACCAATGAATATCAGAGGAGGGAAATGGCAAAAACACCTCTGAGTTTTCTTTGCCTAAGAAAATCCTATGAAATACATGGGGTTGTCATAAGATGAGATGCAGCTTGAAGAGACACAAACTCATAGTAGATGTAAAGACTAGGTCAGTGACCTCTGCTGTCCATGTGCCTGTGATGCTGGCATGGCAATTAAAAATGGAAACAAAATTGAGAAGACAAGTTTTAAGCTTGTTGATACATATAGCATGATTAAGAAGCATGGAAATGGAGCAGAATATAATGATATGGTTATACAGGCACATCTCAGTCAACAAAGCCTCTAGCAATGAAGTTCCTATTTACAAAGTCATTTTACATGTGCCCAGCCCCATTTTCCTCTTAGTTGTCTCTCTAACTGAAGATTATTTTAGTAGCATTGGCATTGGGAGGATGGTGAAGGAGGGCTGAGGAAAGGACAAGCTTTCTGTGTGGGTTGTACAGTGTTTAGTGTAGTAAACAAAGCAATAAGACTTGATATGGGAAAGAGTGGGATTATGCTCTTATGCTATTGTAGCTGTGTGTGCCTGACTATAACAGGCAAGGTAAACAGCAGTTGCCACCAGAATCCCTTACTGAGGATGCATGAGCAGCAAAATAGAGAAAAAAGGGGAGATCAGATGAGCATGCCTCACCAGCTACCCCAGTATATTAAAAAGGTATTGACCAATAAGTTTGGGCATCAGAATGGAAATCATAAGAAAAATGAGGGTTGAAAGAAAATATCACCACTAGATAAATTTTGGAAGAAATCTTCAAGTGGTTTCTAGAAGGTTCATAATGTTTTTGTTTACTTTTTTGGGGTCCCCCCCCCCCATTTCACATGTGCATATTGCTTGTTTTGAATAAAACATTTGCTGAACTATGCTGAACTGCTCTTCTTTGTGGTATAGGAACATATCCCTATTCTTTCCATGTTATTTCTGCCTCTGATACTGAATTTTTGTAATGCTCAGGAACACATCTACTTGGTATACATGTTTTAGTTAAATTATAAATAGATTAATGTATACAGCTCTGGGCTAACTGAAATTTTATCCCAACTTGAAATGAGTAAGTTCCATTGTTTTCAATAGCTCTGCTTTAGGTAGAGTTGACATTTGATTTAGCTCAATGTGTGCTGGATTACTAACAATGCGGCATGGATATTCTGTTGACTGTACTGGATCTGACTATAGAAATATCAGATTAAACAAAATTCTTCTGCCACTTATGCAGCCACATTTGTCCACTCACACCTCATGATATGTCTACATGTACGTCTCATTGTATTTTTCACAGTTCATTTTTACTTCTCATTTCAAGCCTCAAAATCTGCCTTTTGGTCAAAGCATGGGAGAGCAGTATAGTCTTGACAGAGGTAGAAAACCTTTGTGCTAGTCTTCCATATTTTTAAAGAGATGAGGTACTAATATGTGCATTGTTAATTGATGGAACTTTTAGTATATACCTTACTATTATAATTTCTTGGGTTGACACTACCATCTCTCCAGTTGTTTATTTGTCTTTGTCAATGTAATTTTGCCTCCTTGTGCTGAAATGACTTTTTTATCTGGTTTGTTGTTAAAATATGAGCATAATGGCAATTAAACAACAAAAAAAGTATTATTTTGTGCAAAATTATACATCTGTGAACCAACAGAGCTTGTTTTCTGGTCTGCAGAATTTTAGCATTGTGTTACCAGTAATTTCTTTCCCGATCTTCTATTTTTCACTATTTAAACAAGTTAATAAAGTAACTGTGCAATAGCAGTTAGAACAAAATTTATCAAGTTTCAAAAACAAAGCTATTCTATATTACTTTAAGGATAGAAACTCATAAATCTGCATGTAGGTTACAAATGAAGTAGAATGGTTGGGATATGCAGTCTGTAAATACTAGTCTTGAATATAGTCACATCTGGCTACAGTGTAATTAATTTATTACATTTTATGCATGCACAGTGGGACCTCAGTATCTACTGGGATTTATTTCCAGGATCCCTTGTGGACACCAAAATCCATGGCTACTCAAATTCCATTGTATACAATGATGTAGTAAAGTGGGCTCCCCTATATTAAATGGCAAAATCAAGGATCAATTGTAATCCTTTTAATTTCTAAACTGCCTTGATCCCAAACTGACAGAAAAGCAGAGTACAAATAAAAGTTTAATAATATTAGTACTGCTAAGAATAATGATTCAGTAATTGTTATTTTATCTGTGTCTTTACATTTATATCAATCCTAAAATATTGTTTGTTTAAGGCAAGTACTGTTTAGAACTGTTTTGAGAATAAGGTATGAATTGGGGAAGGAAGGAACTGTCATATTAACAATGTATAAGTTTCTCTGGGAGCCTTTCTGGCTGAATGGCAGGGTATAAATACTCTAAAGAAATAAAGAAACAAGCAAGCAAGAAGCTGAAGATTAGCAGCAATATTTCCCCCCATAGAATTTACCCTTAGACAATGTCTATGATTCAGATAATCAACTGACTATGTACATAAATACTACTGACACTGTGTGCATGAAATGCACTCATGAAACTCCTCCACAAGCAGTATTTCTTCATTGTTTCAATGGTGGAGCAATTTTGGGCAAACAAAGGCATGTCTAGCCATATATATATATATATATATATTGACAGAAAATCTTTTGCATATACAGTCGCTCCATTTTCGCGGGGGATCCATTCCTGACCCCCCCAAAAAACGAACCTCCCCACACAAATATTAACACCCCAAGTCTGCATCAAAAAAACTGCAGAGACAAGGAACTCTTTCCTGAATATTAATTACCTTTGTATATCATGATGGCATCACTGAAATTAAAATATTGTCAATTCTAATCATTTTAAGACCAGGAAGTTAAAAAGCCATTGTTTAGCAAATATATATATATATATATATATATATATATATATATATATATATATTGTTACATTTGGAGATTGTTTTATAGGGTGAAAGCATCTTGATCAGGGGCCGGCAACCTACGGCCCTCGGGCCGGTTCCGACCCAGGTCGCCAGACTTACCGGCCCAGGCAGACCCCTGCCGCCGCACATTTTGCCATCCATGCAGCCGCCATTTTGATTTTCAAAATGGCGGCCGCAGTGCGTTTGTGCATGCACAGGAGTACTGCACATGCGCAAACTAGTCGCGGCTGCCATTTTGTTCTCCAAAATGGCGGGCATGACTCATTTGCGCATGTGCAGTAGTCCTGCACATGCGCAAACGCGCCGCAGGCGCCATTTTGAAAATCAAAATGGCGGCTGCGACATGTGCGGCAGCGCGCGCGGCGCCATTCCCCCCCCTCGGCCCAGCGGAGATCTGGACTTCGGGGGACCGGCCCAGGTCTCCAAAAGGTTGCCTACCCCTGATCTTGATCCTCTCTTTCACTCATTGGACATATTTTATAACAGTATGTGTAGCATAATAAATATGTTAGATTTTAAATAAGGTTATTGTTCTCAGTAGCTTTCTAGGTATTGTAATGTTGTTCTTGTGGTCGTTGCTTTAAACCACTTCAGTAGTTGTCTTAAAAGTCCCAATTGTTTAATTTTGTCCCTTATGTGGAGTTGCAGTGTAACACTATAGAGCAGGGGTAGGCAACCTAAGGCCCGGGGGCTGGATGTGGCCACCCCAAGGCTTTTGCACCGGCCCCAGGCCGGTCCTGCCACCGCCGCTGCTCCCCGCCATGATGATATTGATTATTGTTGTTATTACTTGTTCTTGGGGTTTTCTTGGCAAAATCTCCACAGGGGTTTTTCCATGGCTTTTCTGGGGCTGAGAGAGTGTGCATGCATATTTTGTTTATTTATTTTTTATTTTATTGTTTTATTTATTTATTTATTTTTGGTGCTTCGGCCCCCCAATTGTCTGAGGGACAGCAACCCGGCCTTCTGATCAAAAAGGTTGCCTACCCCTGCTATAGAGGCATTACCATATATACTCGACTATAAGTCAACCTCATGTATAAGCACATTACACCAGTGCTTAAATCCCTTCCACTGGCTGCCAATTTGTTTCCGGGCGCAGTACAAGTTGTTGGTTTTGACCTTTAAAGCCCTACATGGCCTGGGTCCAACTTACCTTAGGGACCGCCTCTCCCCATATGAGCCCCCATGCGCTCTTCGGTCAGCTGAAAAGAACCTACTTCAACAGCTGAAGACAAAGTTCAAACAGACTTCGCAGAGGGCATTTTCCGTCA
>CM034703.1:41583086-41610530 GCA_020142125.1 Phrynosoma platyrhinos
CCACTGTAAAGAGTTAGTTCAGGTCACAAAACTCGAAACACTTGAGTAGCTCTCTTACTCCTGATGTTTGATTCTTCAAAACCTTAAATAACACATGGGAATATTGAGCACAGGGCACCCATATGCCATTTTTCTAGGTCTGGCAGGTAGCTTGGCTTTTGCCTCCAAATCCATGGGTGAGGTATCTGTAAATCCATCAGGAACCTTACCCATTCAAAGTGCATGGGGGTGTGACTGCCTATGGAAATGCTGGAGCTTTGGGAAGGTGTAGGAGTGCTAATCTCATGAGGTCTTCAGATTTGGAATCATCATTTGAGGAGGAAAATCTTGGTCAATCATGACAGGTACATAAATCACACATGACAGGCATATTTGGGACATGGAATTGTGAATTGTGATGGTCACTACTAATTAGACTTTGCTGTTGTGTGATTTCAAGTTGTTTTTGACTTATGGTGACTTTAAGGTGACTCTTTCATGGGGTTTTCTGGGACTGAGAGTGTGTGTCTCACCCAAAGTCACCTAGTAAGTTTCCATGGCCAAGCAGGGATTCAAACCCTGATCTCCAGAGTCATAATCCTATGCTCAAACCACTATGCTATGCTGGCTTTCACTAATTAGGTTACCTAATAATGCTTCAGAAATGCTTTGAACATTATCTCAATCAACTACATATTCCTCACATTATAATATCTAATAATGTCACTCCATTAGCATGAAGCTTTCATTGCTTGCAGTTTTCAACCTTGCTCAGTTTTCAGATCCAGTGCTTGGATTCCACTTTTGTTTGACAATACATTTGATTGCATTCATCTGGGTATTTCTTTAGTTGACTTTGCATAACTACTAGGGCCAGTTTCACCTGCACTTTGGTAACTAATGTTGGATATAATCCATTTGCTAGTGGCAGAGTGTGGGGAAGATTTTCCTGGGTATAAAATATTGTAGTTCAAGTGTTAGAAAATGCATTAATAATCTCTTAAATGGGAAAACCTGAACAGCTTGCACAGTAGAATATTCTTTATTTTGTATCTCTTCCCCTCCTGATTTGGAAAACTGTCTCCAGGCTGGATTTTTTTTTTAAAAGGGAAAGGGCAGGTCCTAACTTGAGCACTTTCACAGAATGGTAACACATGTAAAAAGGGCAGAATTCTTGTACCTTTAATAGTTCTATAGAAGAGGGACTTTCAGTTATGACCCTTTTATACTACACAATTATAGCATTGTATTCTACTTTTAACTGTCATGACAATATCCCATCAAATAATAGGATTTGTTGTTTAGGGAAGTACTAATGGAACTCTCTGGCTAAGAATTTTAAATACCTCTCCCTAAAGTGCAGGAGAGCTGGCATAGCATAGTGGTTTGAACGAGACCATGGTTTGATTCCCAGCTTGGCCATAAAATCCACTGGGTGACATTGCCCATTGCCTCATGAAAAGGCAATGGGAAACCTCCTGTAAACAAACCTTGCCAAGAATCCTGTGATAGGTTTGCCTTAGGTTCACCATACGTCGGAAATGACTTGAAAGCACACAACAGCAACAAAAGCGCACATCTCTGGATTCCATAGATGCTGCCATAACAGTTAAAGTGGAATATAATGTAATATAATGCATTTCCCACACAATTATCAAAAGTATAGGTTGCTTGTCCTCTTTTTCATTTGACCACCCTACATCACCATCCCTTTCTCTGCTGGTGCTCCTATTAAGTAATGTGAAAGGAGTGCTGGGTGGATCTGGAAGAGCTCTTGCTACCTGTTCTGCCTTACTGGGGCTTCTGCCTGCAGCAAGGTGCTCTGGGGATGAGAGTAATGTGTTCAGACCTGTTTGACAGAAACAAACATATTTGGGCTTGACTCATGGAAGTTTGCAAACAACAGGAAGAGAAACTAATTGATTTGCATGTTCTGGTTTAAGAAACAGCAATTAAAAGAAGAAATTAACTACATGCTACAGGGGGGCTTCTTGCTAGTTTGGACTTAAGTGGATATGCATGTGTGTGTGCATGCAGCAACAAAAAATGGGTTTGCTATTATTGTTTCACTACTATTACTCTTACACAGAAGTATCCTGTCCCATTGCTGTGTGAAAACTTTTGAGAGCTTCTGTCACCTGAGCCAGAGGTGGGGGACCTTTGACCCTCCAAATGTTTAGGACTATAACTCTCATAGTTTCTTTGCATTGGCCATGCTGCATGAGGCTTTTGAGAGTTGAGGGGAAAAGCTTCCACATACTTGATGCAGATAGTCAAACCAGCTAAAGGTGCAGGGTGGAAAGGATGAATGAAATAATAATAATAATAATAATAATAATAATAATAATAATAATAATAATAATAATAATAATACTTAATACCCCACCTATTGGAAAACCAATCCAGGCGGCTTACAAATTAAAATCAAATACAAACCCCACACAGTCCCTCCCCCTTTAAAACAGTATTAAATCACAACAGCTTAAAAACAATATAACAATTAAAACTTAAAATTAAACAATGCAATAGACACTCCACTATGGCCCATAGCAGTGTTCCTGTCCATCCAAGATGGGGCCACATAATATCCTAGTTTTATAAGTTTATATTGTGTGTGTGTGTGTGTGTGTGTGTTGCATGCCTTCAAGTCGTTTCCGACTTATGGCAACTTTAAGGAGAACCTGTCATGGGGTTTTCTTGGCAAGATTTGTCCAGAGGAGATTTGCCATTGCTTTCCCCTGAGGCAGAGAGAGTGTGACATGCCCAAGGTCATCCAGTAGGTTTCATGGCCGAGCTGGGAATTGAACCCTTGTCTCCAGAATCATAGTCCAGCACTCAGACCACTATGCCATGCTGATACCAGTACAACCCTCATATCCATGGGAGATATGTTCTTGGACCTTGCACAGATATGTGAAACCATGGATAGTAGCAAGCCCCAGATAGAGCAAAATGGAGAAGGAGGGAGTCAGTTACCTCCTGGTTCCTCTGTCTCTGCCTGCCTGCATATCTGCCTTTCTGCCTTTTTCCCTTCCCTCCTTCCTGGCGAGCCTTGGATAGTTCCTCATGTACCCTTCTCCATCCTTGCTGGTCATAGGATAAGGAGTTTGACAATGGAAGATGCTGCTTGGAGGATAGTGGAGTCTCCTTTGGAGGTTTTTAAACAGAGGCTGGATGGCCATCTGCCAGGGGTGCTTTGATTGTGAGTTCCTGCATGGCAGGGGTTGGACTGGATGGCCCTTGTGGTCTCTTCCAACTCTATGATTCTGTGAAGATGGGAGTTGCCACCTCCTACTTTGTGCAACAGCCAGACAGACAGCAGTGTCTGCCTCAGCCGCGCTCAGTTCACCACCACTTCTGCCTCTGTTTGTCTCTTGGAGGTGGCAGCTACACTGGAGTGTGCAATAACAAAAGGAAAGAAGGCCAGCTGGCTGGCTGCTTGATTGCTACTTCCTTTAGGAGACGCCTTGGGAGAGTACAGCACCTGACACCAGGAGATGTACATGGCTTTGTGCAGCCAGGCCCTCTGTGTATCTCTCAGCTGAGAAGCACAAACCAGAGGCAGTGGTAGAGGCAGTGGCTGAAGCAGATGCTTCTGGTTGCTGTACAAAGCAGGGGGTAATGGCAGAGCCCCATTCTCCTTGTCCTATGATGGGTGAGAATGGAGAGGGGTACATAGGGGAAAGGAAGAAAGGAACCAGACATTGGTGCTGCTTCCCTCCCTCCCTTGCCACTTCGCATTAGAAAAAGGCAAGGAAGGACTCTTGTGGCAGCCATGTATCAGAGGTAAGTGAAACCATAGGGACCAGTCCCATGGATATTGGGGTTGTATTGTACATATGAAGGAAAGGAGTGCACTAACCAAGCCAAAGGGCAGTTTTCCTCAGCTGTCAATCTGTTGCACACTTTCTACTATGATTATACTCCAAGGATATTAGTAATAGAAAAGATGGAATGAAGAAAATCATGACAAAAGACCATAACATTTATGGAATTGGACCAGAACTGAAGATTATGAATTTTCTGGTCAGTATAGTCAACCCTCAATGTCATTGTTTAGATCCTAAAGGTTTAACATGGGCAAGGGAAAATTGCTCTGTTTATTAAACTGTTTTGAATTTGTAACAAACCTTTGGGTGGAGGTGTTTGCAGAATCATTTCCAGATAAGTAGGACTAGATGCAGCCATCTCTTTAGACTAGGTTCCCCTATACTGGTGTTGATGTTGAACACATGACCCATCATCTGTAGCCAGCAAGACCAGAGGTATCACATTGGGAAAGACTGCTTTAGATGCTGTATAAACAAGGTTTAATTTAAACAAGGATCTAAGAATCCTTCAGGACTTCTTCTGAACCCCCTATAAGAAATGCATTTTAAAAATACCATGGAAAAGAAAGAGGAAAATATTTTTGACAGTGTGAAGAAAAATTATAATGTTGCTCTTGACATAGGCTGCATGAATTTTGCAGTGGTTGCTTTAATCCCTGTGATTATTCTTCACTTCATTATCCCAAACCAAGGACAAAGTTAATGCTTGCCCATTTATAGACCTTGTGACCCTGCATGTGCATATATGCATACATATAATATATGTATTTGCACAAAATGTTTTCATATTCTCAGATTGGGTCATGGTGGTGGAGAGAGCTGGTTGCTGCTAGGTGTACTGTTTAAAGATTTTCTTATGACTCAACTGAAATGATTAAAATACTTCAGTGCTATTTAGCACCTCATGCCTAGAAAAAGGCCTAAGGTGTAGATGCACTGCATGTTTATATCATGAATTACATTTCACCCTTACATAAAAAACAAAAGAGTGAAGGACGTTATTCAAAGCATAAAAGCTAGTTTACAGTGTGTGTGTGTGTGTGTGTATACACACACACACACATAGAGAGAGATTGTAATCCTATATTTAGCTACTGTAGAAGTCCTGCTACTTCAAAGTAGATGAATTTTTCCTTCCTATTAAACCATGAGCATGGGTCAGTAACTTTTTTAAAAATGCAGTTTTTCCCCTTAGTTTTTTTAAAAAAGAAAATACCACAATAAATCAGTGCAATCTGTTAACATTCTAAATGTGTTCTTTCCAAATTTTGTACTAACACAATTTTCTTATCCATTCAAAACCTTAAGTACTCCATTCAACTTGTCCTGAATAAACTGCAGTGTTTGGAAAACATGCAGAATGTACTGACAGCTAGAAACACCTAAAATAACAAGAGAATAGGACAGTTGCCCAAAATACATGGCAGGTAGCAAATGGACATTTGACTTTTTGTGCCCACATGTTTTAACCAAAATTAAGGTAGCTTTTAGATTGCAAATTTTCTGGAGCTAAGAATCCATCTTTAAAATAATAACAATAATGCCACTGCCTAAGATCTATATTAATAGCTTTCAAAAAATTGCAGATTTAAAAGTGGATATTACAAAGTTGTCAGATCTGTGTATACATTTGATGCATAACTGTGAATATCAACTATCCAATAATGCTATTTTTGTTGTAAACTGCTGTCAAGTCAACATTGACATATGGCAACCAGATGAATGAGATACCCCCAAGTCACCCTATCATCAACCACCCTACTCAGGTCTTGCAGACTCAGGGCTGTGACTTCCTTGATTCAGTCTATCCATCTGGAATGTAGTCTTCCTCTTTTCCTGCTGATTTCTACTTTGCTATGCATTATTGTCTTTTATAGTGGGTCATGTGTTCTCATGTTAGGTCCAAAGTATGATCTTGGCTTCTAGGGATAATTTAGGCTTTATTTACTCTAAGAGCCATGTATTTGTCTGTAGGAAGAAACAGATGGGCAAAATAAAGCGGCTACCAGCTGCTTTGAGGATGGGGCGTTTATATGGCGCATGCCTCCAAAACAGGTGAAAACTGAAACAAAGCTGCACTCCAGGGATAAAAAAAACAGAGCAAAAAGAAGCTGGGATACTCTGGCTTAGCTGGGAAAATGTGCATCTTTGTATTAACAGCCCAGTACTGTGCAGGGTTGCGGCAAAGCAAAAAAAAGTGTGACAACTCCAATGGGCATAATTACAATGTACTACAAGTCAGACAGTCCAACAGGGGGGCATGGGGTGAAGGGAACCTCCATGATTGTGCTTTGCCAGTGTATAACGCATGCACTGATGCCCTGCGCAGGTGGAGCATTGTATGTCTGAGTTTGTGGCCAAGCAAAGGGGCAGCCATCCAATGGAATGGCATCTGGGTAGACATGGAAGGTACTTGAAGGTTGCAGATGGTGTGTTTGTGTGGCGGTGAGCATGTATGGTGGGGAACCAACAACAAAAAATTACCCAGCAGTACGGCTTGATGCTGCACTATGCAGTCTGCTCATGGATATCTGGCCTGCTTTGGAAGCAGGATGTGTGGACAGTGGGGTTGGAAAAAGTGGGATCGAGCCAGTTTTTCCTGCCCATCTGCTCCAGCCAGACCAGCAATCCAAGGTATCTGCAAAACTCTTCTCCAGCACCATGTTTCAAATGAGTTGATTTTCTTCCTATCAGTTTTCACAACCATACATGGAAATACGATGGCCTGGACAATCCTAACTTTAGTATTCAATGATATATCTTCACACTTCAGGATTTTGTCTAGTTCCTTCATAGCTACACCTAGGCTACATCTGCGCTGCTGAAATAAAGCATTTGGACACCAGTTTAACTGGCATGGCTCAATGCTATGGGATTCTTTCTATTTGTAGTTTTGATGTCATATCAGAGTTATAAAACAGAGAAGGCTAAATATCTCGCAAAACTACAAATCCCAGAATTCTGTAGCATTCAGTCATGACAGTTAAAGCAGTGCCAAACTGTATTTCTGCAATCTAGATGCAACCCAAGTTCTCTTCTGATTTCTTGCCTGCAGTCTATAAAAATATAATAAGAACAACAACTATATTTTCTCTTTTCATCTTTGTTTTTGTGAAGTATCACTTTCATTTGCCTTATTTATGCTTCTTTTTAAAATCTCATTTCTTTCTTTAGCATTTTTAGATTCTTCAGTGAAAGATTGCAAGGATCGTTTACACATTGAAATATTTACATAACAAGGACAATAAATCTCAAGGTGACAGAAAGCAGCAGGACATGGCAGATCATCAAACATCCAGTAGAAATCTTAAAACCAGCCAAAAAAGCACACTAGAAAGCCTGGGAAAATTCAAAGAAGTCTTTGCCTAAAGCTGAAAAGACATCTTTCTTGGTTGATTGGTTTGTTTAATATGTTTCTGCCTTGCCAGTCAGGACAAGTCCCGATTAGAAGACTTAAACAACAAAGCTATTGAACAAATACAATTTTAAAAATTATTTAAAAATCATTTACAGTACAGGATATTGCCAATAAAATATGTTTTTCAAAAACTGGATGAAATAACAAAATGTCTTTAGAGATTGCTTAAAGAAAAGAGTGGTCTTTAATTTCTTTAGCAGAGGTCTAAACCACACTGCAAAAATAATCCAGTTTGAGACCACTTTCACTGGTGAATTTTGCTTAATGCTAGTGAATTTGGGGAACTGTAGTATTGTGAGACATTTAGCCTTCTCTGTCAGTGAGCCCTGGTGCCACAATAAACTACAATTCCCAGGGTTCCCTTGCACTGAGCCAGAGCAGTTAAAGTGGTCCCAAACTGGATTATTTCTGCAGTGTGTTTTGATCAGAGTTCTCTGAGGAGGGAATCCCACAAGTGGAGGTCACTGTTGAAAAGGCCCTGATGCATCTGAATATGTTGTGTGATATCTGGTTTGCTGTTTATCACAGAGAGGTTTCTGAGATACAGCAAGGATTAATTACCTACCATGGAAGATGGTTCAAAAGTATTTTGGATGCAACTATGGAATTTTCAAACATTTTAATGCAGAATGACTTTATATTAGTATTCCTTTTTTCATTAAAGCTGCAATTTCAAAGAAAATTTATTTGACATTAAGACTACATATCCTGAACAATGTCAGTTCACACACAGATTTCAGACTAGGCAAACTCATTCTTAGAATACAAATTTATCTATAGCACTGATATACAGTTAGCCCTCTATATCCATGTATTCTTCATCCACAGACTCAACCATCTACAGATTGACAATATTTTTTAAAAATCCAAAAGCCAAATCTTGATTTTTCCATTTTATGTAAGGGACACCCGTTTACTTTGTTTTTAACTGCCCTTGAGTCAATTTCAACTCATGGCAACCCTGTAGATGAGACGTCTCCAAGACCCACTGTCCTCTATTTCTTTGCAAAAGTTTGGCAGACTCAGGCCTTTGGTCTCTTTGAATGAGTCTAACCATTTGGCATGGAGACTTCTTCTCTTTCGACTGCCTTCCACCTCTCCTAGAGTAATTGTCTTTTCTAACGAGCCATTTTTCCCCATGATATGGCCAAAGTACAACTGCCTCAATTTAGTCATCTTTGCTTCCAGAGAGAGTTCAGGCCTGATCAATTCTAGAACCCATTTGTTTATCTTCTTGGCCATCCACAGTATTCTCAGTATTTTTCTCCAGCACCCTATCATATTGATTTTCTTCCTGTTGGCTTTTTTCACTGTCCAGCTGTCACATCTGTACATTGTGATAGGAAATATCATGGCTTGGACTATCCTCACTTTAGTGTTCAGAGTTATCTCTTTTATATTTTATGATCTTCTCCAGTTTTTTCATAGTTGCCCTTCCCAATCCTAGTCATCTTCTGATTTCTTGACTGCAGTCTTTGTTCTGGTCAGTATTTGAACCAAGGTATGGAGACTCTGACTACTTCAATTTTCTCATTGTCTAGAATGAATTCTTGTAGTTCTTCAGTGATTTTTAAAAATGTTTTGCATTAATCCAGCCTTGGCACTTTCCCTTTGATCAGGGTTAGGCAACCTTTCCCCTTTAAGGACCGAGGGACTTCAGCTCCCAGAATCCCAGGAGCTATTGGCCAACATGGGACTATTGACCAACATGGCTGAGGCTTCTGGGAGCTGAAGTCCCTCGGCCCTTAAAGGGGAAAGGTTGCCTACCCCTGCCTTTGACCTTCTTCAGTAATTGCTCCAGGTCTTTATTTCTATCGCTAGTAAAATTGTGTCATCTGCATATTTTAGGTTGCTAATGTTCCTTCCTCCTATCTTTACTCTTCTTGCCTCTGAGTCCAAGGCTGTTGTGCATATAAGATTTTCTGCATATAGATTGAAAACATAGGGTGATAGTATGAAGCCTTGCCTGTCCCCTTTTCCAGTTGGGAACCATTCTGTTTCTCCATATTCTGTGCTGATGGCAAACTTTTGTCCTGAATACAGGTTACAGAACAATACAGGACAATACAGAATACAGGACAATTAGATGTTGTGACATTCCCATTCCTCTAAGCCTAAGAATAGTCAAAGGCTATATATACAATAGAATATATGCAGATTTTCTACTGGGTTTCCCTGGTGTGCTCCATTATCCAATATGTGTTTGCAATGTGATCCCTAGTGCCTCTTTTCCTGAATTCAGCTTTCACCTCAGGAATTTCATATACAGTGGGGGTCTTTGCTGCAGAATTTTAAGCATGACTGCTTGCATGGGAAATTAGTGGGATGGTTCTGTAATTGCAGCAATCTTTTGTGTCTGCTTTTTGTGAACTGGAATATATACTGATCATTTTACTACAATATTGTATATAATGGGACTTGAGCATCCACAGATTTTTGATATCCACAGGGGATCCTGGAATCAATGCACAGCAGATACCAAGGGCCCATGGTATCTCCTGCATGTGTTTTTCATGGACAACTTGCCAAGAAATTCAGGATGGCTGATATGTAGATGATTACATGTGATGGTTGTCAGAGAACAGCATACAATTATCACATGGATTTCATGTTGTTTCCCATACAGAATTCCGCAGAATAAACCTGTAACATACAAAGTAGTCTTTATTGTGAGTGAGGGTGGCTTTAAGTAAAATTATCACCAAAGAAGGCAAATTTGCCAGACATGTTTGCATTTGTTCAGTGTGAGCCATTGCAGTAGTGGTTGACAGCATGACTCACTGGTTACTATAATAATCTGGATTCTGCCACCATTCACATGAGTAACATTTAAAAATTGAGTGGGAAACTGGGAAATAAAAGGCTCTTTGCAGCTGTCCCCTTTTTATATCCACCATTAAACAGGTTTTCAAAAAGGAAACAGTTATGCATAGAGTGGGGGTGGGGAAGGGAAGGAAAATCTAAAGCTAATACCTGTTAAATACCAAAGGTTATGATAACAAACCAGAGAAACCATGTGCTGGTTTTACTTTATGGCTGCTGTTTTTACAAGTGAGCTGCTATTGTAGAACTGGGTTACAGGATGAAACATGGATGATGACTAGGACCGGAAACAATGGATGCAAGCTGCAAGAAAAGAGATTCTACCTCAACATTAGGAGGAACTTCCTGACAGTAAGGGCGGTTCAACAGTGAAACACACTCCCTTTGGAGAGTGGTGGAGTCTCCTTCCTTGGAGGTCTTTAAGCAGAGGCTGGATGGCCATCTGTCAGGGATGCTTTGATTGGGAGTTCCTGCATGGCAGGGGGTTGGACTGGATGGCCCTTTTGGTCTCTTCCAACTCTATGATTCTATGATTCTGTGATGCATATATGACAATACCTGTTTCTCTTGCAAGCAAAGATACATGTGTGCATAGACAAGCATGCACATTTCAGTTCTGGTGGTTTCATCTAAAGTAGTATGTAGAGGGATCTTGTAGCACCTTTGAGACTAAGGGCCTCGGCAGACGACTAATTGAGTCGTCTTTGAGGCAAGGAAGAGGAGGGGCAGCCGCACGCGCGGCACCCCTTCCTCTTCCTGAGGTCATCCTCGGAGCCGCCGGCCCTCTGTACGGCCGGCGCTCCGGGGACAACCTCCCGTCGCAGCATCTGCATGCGCTGCGGCGAAAAAGGCAGGGAAAGTGCGCCCTACGCTTTTAGGGTGCACTTTCCCTGTCTTGTGGAAGGAGCGCTGATTTAGCGCTCCTTCCAGGGACGACGCCGGAGCGCCGCGGTGCGGAGGCTGCGCTCCCGCGGCGCTCCGTCCGGCAGTGTCTCCGGCGCCTCCGTCTGCTTCCCCCCAAAGAGACCATGGCTGTTAATTGCTTTGTTTCCAGATTAACTGCCTTAATGTTTTAAGATGACAAATATTTAAACAGTCTCTGGACAGAAAGTTCCTATGACCTGTGAAAAGATTATAGCTGCCTCATATGTAGAATGCAAACATTGAAGCAGTTTCTACTGTGGCTTTAATTCTGTTTCTGTAACATTTCATTGGTAAAAATCTAAGCTGGTATCCTAAAGACGCATCTATTTTTTGCTCCCAGGTATCTTTGCCTTGACTCCAGGCTATCTGAAAGACTGTCTCCCTATATGAGCTTTGCCTGATCTCTGAGATCCTCAAGGGAGAACTTGTATTTTAAATCTTATATTGTATTTTAATTCTTATACTAGTTTAATTCCATTTTTATGGGTGGGTGGGTGGGTTAGGGATGGAGGGTGAGATGGAATTGTTTTAACTTTTGTTCTGTTTTAACCTTGTTTGCCGCTCCGATTGCCCAGCAGAGGGGCGGAATATAAATAAAAATTTATTATATTATATACCAGCCCCCAGCTCAAAAAGGTTGCCTACCCCTGTTATATATTATTAGCTTTCTCTCAGTTCCATCCACATCACAGTTGTGTCTGGGGATAAGGCAGGGGAGAGCCTTCTCAGTAGCTGCTCTCAAACTATGGAATTCCTTCCCACAGGAGACTCAGTTGCCCTCCTCTCCTTCCTTTTGGCTTGCAGATAAAGACCTTTTTAGTTGGATAGGTCTTCAACATTTAATTAGTTTTGCAGAAGATTTTTTTAATCAGGTCTACGGGAATCTGGAAAGCCAATGTGATGTAATAGTTTCAGCATTGAACTACGACTCTGGGAGACTAGGGTTCAAATCACTGTTGGGCCATGGAAGCTCATTGTGTGACCTTGGAAGAAAAAACCAGAGGCTTCCTATTAGCTCTCTGGAATGATTAAAAATGTAGATTAAAATTGGCCAGTAATGAATCAAGAACAGTCTTTATCTGTGTGGGCTTATAAAAAAAAGTTTGCAAAAGCATTAACAAGGTCTGCTATATCTGAAATGAATGTGGGATATAGGAAATCTAGAAGCTGTAGGACTTGAGCTTTAAATACGACACTCTAAGTAAAATTGACTTTTGACTGTAATGGTCTACTAAGGTATTTTTCCTAATTCCTAAAAGCTACAGTATGACAGCATCCAACATTTTTACTACAGAATTATTCACTAATTACCTTGTTTCACTTTTTAAGTATTGCTCAGTCTATTTGAGGTCAGAGCTCTAAACTTGTAGCAAGTTTTGCATAATAAAGACTACAATGCTTCCTCTGTGCAGTATTTGCTGAACATGACATCGGGCTGCCAATTTCCATGTATGTGTATCTTCTGCTGACAGTGTGTTTCTGAACTGTCCCTTTCAACAAATTTGTGAAGAGGTTCCCTGGCTGATGGGTATTTCCTTTGCTGCAGACTGCATGCTCAGGCACTTCATATGAGAGGACTCTTTATTATGAAAGAGGGGAAATTTCTGCCAATGCAAACAGTTCCTTATACAGAGAAAAAGGACATGAAACTGCATGCTACTATCTATAGGCCAGATCTTGGATAAGTTATCTTTTGGACAACAAAATCCAGTCTCCTATGCCGCATGGCTACAGGCCATGCTGGCTGGGAGATTCTGGTAGCTGTAGTCCAAAAAGTAACTTTTCCAACCTCTGCTGTATCCAGTGGTAGCTTTTTGCTAGTGGAGCAGTAGAATTTGGTGAAATTATATGGAATTAGGAAGGGGTGATACCTTTGTCTTCTGCAACTGCCAAACCAGCTCAAAAATCTGGGAAATTTTCTAGAGCCAGTTTTTTATTGGCATAGAGGTCTGCAGGAGTGAGAGAAGAAATCTGTGTTCAGACTGTCAGCCCAGTGATGGGTTTAGTTCTGAGTTTCTTCTATAATTAATGTTACTAAAGCAATATATTTTGGTCAGGATTTTTGCATCCTTCTTTGTTTCCTTAAAGCAACAGAACTGTTGCGCAGCTGTTGTTTTAAAGTCAGAAGTTGTTCCCAAACACTTTAGGTAAGAGAAACATGTACAATTTTGTGTGAGTTATTGCTCACCTATCAGTCAACTTTCCTGTTTTTGTGAAACATTTGTCTGTTGTGCTTAATACTCATAACTGATTACCCTTTAGATAATATAAAAATATTTGTTAGGGGAAAAAAATAAAAGGTCATGTTCTTAAATGAAAATAATTCTAGACCACAATTACCTTAAAAGTACACCATCATTCAAAATTAGAAGGTATGTAATATAGTACAATGGGGAGGTTGGCAGACAAATTTATAAGTTATTTGATGGGGAGCTGTCCTATTTTACCTATTTCCATTGAAGTTTAAATAATAGAATCCAATTTCCACCAAAATTCGTAGAAATTTAACCAGGACATACAGTGACTGTACATCACATTACAGTCTTGCCTTCATCACTGTTGACAGGTTTTTAAGAAGCTTTCTGTCAGCTACAACACTGCTCTTGTTACCACTGAGAAGGCGGCATGATGAGAAATGACATGACATTAAGGGGAGAACTGTTTTCTGATTTAGCCTGCTCAAAATTCAGAAACGCAAGCAGGGCTTGGTTTCCAGTTCAGTCTAATCCAGGGGTAGGCAACCTTTCCCCTTTAAGGGCCGAGGGACTTCAGCTCCCAGAATCCCAGGAGCTATTGGCCAACATGGGACTATTGGCCAACATGCCTGAGGCTTCTGGGAGCTGAAGTCCCTCGGCCCTTAAAGAGGAAAGGTTGCCTACCCCTGGTCTAATCAGTTCATCAGTCATTCCCAGTAACTGACCAGGAATACAGTATGTTGTCCCATTCACTTTAGGAAAAAAGTGCTCATCAAGAAAACAAAGGCTGACAGCTTGTTGACCAGTTACAATGTTGTAAGGTAGACTTAGGACATTGTAACTGCTTCATATTTTCATTTGTGATCCTGACACTGTTGTTGCGTGGTGGATTGGTTTAAGTGTTGGACTAGAACACTGGGAGACCAGGGTTCGAATCTCCACTCAGCATGGAAACCCACTGTGTTGTGGCCCTGGTCATGTCTGATTCTGTCAGCCTCAGAGGAGGGCAAGGGCAAACCTCCTGTAAACAAATCTTGCCAAGAAAGCTGTGATAGGTTCACCTTAGCATTGCGATAAGTCGGAAATGACCTGAAGGCACACATAGCAGCAGCAGCAACAACAAAGCTATTGCCATAACTGGAAATTACCCTCAAATCCATCTTAAAAGCCAACCAACCCCCTGAGTGACAGAGGTCTATGGACCACTGCAAGTGAGTGGACCACTGCAAGATGATGTGACCAGCACCTTCCCAGCAGTGAGTGCTGGTGAGAGGAGGGTGGTCACATCATGCTGCAGCTCCCCACTTGTGAACACCACAGATCTCCATCACTTGGGATGTTTTCTGTTTTCTTCCTGAGGGAGATACTAATAAAAGTATGCCTTTTGTCAAACAAATTTTTCCAGTGTGACAAAAGGCATGCTCTTATGGCTGTCTCCCTTGGGAAGAGAATGGAAGTGCTACAATGATATGCGGAGAGGCATGGAGAAAGCTGCTACTCTCCTGCTCTATTTTGGCTTTCTTTTCTCATGCAGTAAGGCTCTTGTATCCAATCCAATACTGAAGTAAAATTCAACAACCAGTCTGGTTGGCTTTCATATGGGAAATCCGGGGGGGAGGGCACCATTTTGTCTTTTGCCTCAGGCAGCAAATCGTCTTGGTCTGATGCTGAAATGCTATTCTTCTGCTCTCATTGAAATGTCATTCTTGTCCAGTTTTGTAATATGTCAGAAGTATTAATGTGTACTTTGGCTGTTCCCTTATTCACAGAATGAAGAGACACAAGTGGTCCTACAGTTATCCAAGAGGACAGAGACTCTTGATCCTGTTTTCAACATTGTGGCTGTTCTTGCTGTTAAAACTTCTCAAAGTTGAGCAACTGCTACTCTCTCACAAAGACATTTACTTTGTAGAGCCTCTCTTAAGCACCTCCTCATATGTGAAAAACAAGTACACCAATTTTAAAAAAGATGGCCAGTATGAAATTAACTGCTCCTTCATATACAATCAGGAACCTGTGGAAATTGGAAGGACTTTAGAGATAAAGAGAAAAGAAATTATTGATTTGGATGATGAAGATGTTGTAGCAATGACTAGCAACTGTCAGGTGTACCATACAATTAGAGGACATCACCTTAAGCCCATTTCCTTAGAAGAGAAAAATTTTCCATTAGCTTATTCTTTGGTTGTTCACAAAAATGCCATAATGGTTGAGAGGCTGATCCATACAATATATAGCAGTCAGAATGTTTACTGTATCCATTTTGACCAAAAGTCATCTAGCACTTTCAAGCAGGCTTTGGAGAATCTAGCTAAGTGTTTCTCCAATATTTTCATTGCATCCAAATTGGAGGTGGTAGAATATGCCTATGTCTCAAGACTCCAAGCAGATTTGAATTGTTTGTCTGATTTACTTAAATCTCCTATTCCATGGAAGTATGTAATCAATTTGTGTGGCCAAGATTTTCCTCTGAAGTCAAACTTTGAACTTGTATCTGAACTTAAGAGATTAAATGGAGGAAACATGCTGGAGACAGTAAAACCAAGCACCAGTAAAAGGGAACGGTTTACTTATCACTATGAACTCCAGAAAATGCCTTATGAATACACAAAGATGCCTGTGAAAACTAATGTCTCTAAGGACCCACCACCACACAATATTGAGATGTTTGTAGGCAGTGCCTATTTTAAGTCGAGAATTTGTACTGTATGTTCTTTCAAGTCCCCTTGCTCGAGATTTTCTTGAATGGTCAAAAGACACCTATTCACCTGATGAGCATTTCTGGGCAACCCTTGTTCGTGTACCGGGAACACCAGGACAGATTTCACAGGCAGCTCAGGATATCACAGATCTTCAGAGCAAAACTCGTTTAGTAAAATGGAACTACCTTGAGGACCATCTCTATCCTCCCTGTACTGGTACACACCTTCGTAGTGTATGCATTTATGGAGCTGCTGAGCTCAGGTGGCTTATCAACTCTGGGCACTGGTTTGCCAATAAGTTTGACTCAAAAGTGGACCCTGTTTTAATAAAATGTTTGGCAGAAAAGCTTGCAGAACAGCAGAAGGAGTGGGTTGATTTGTCTTCTGAAAACATTTTTACACACAGAACTTTTACAGATGTCTCTTAACAATATGTTGTATACATGATTGGACGCTGACAAATTTTTTAAAGGAAATGATTGCTGAAATGAGCCATATTACTCCTCAAAGATAATTATGTAAGCCACTTTCTGATCTGTGTTGATATCTATTTGTGTACCTAAAGGCAAAGTGTACTAACAGAGAGGTCCTTTGAACAGAGGTAGAAACACAGGAATAAAAGACCAAAATAGCTTAACTTATGTTGGCTTAATCCAGTGGTATCCAATCTTTTTGAAAGCAACATATTCTTCAAAACTTATTTTGACTTCTGTCAGCAGCATCTCCACACCCCTTGAGTAGCACATGTATATTGTTATACAGAGAGCCAATATGGTGTAGTTGTTTGAGCATTGGACTACAGCTCTGGAGACCAAGGTTTGAAACCCCACTCAGCCACAGAAACTTGCTGGGTAACCTTGGGCAAGTCACACTCTCTCAGCCTCAGAGAAAGGCAAAGGCAAAACACCCTCTGAACAAATCTTGACAAAAAGTACCATGATAGGTTCACCTCAGGGCCACCATAAGTCAGAAATAACTTGAAAGCACACAACAACTACATTTGTTGTGCACATGTAGCTTGTTACTGCATTTCGTTATTGTTAACTGCCCTCGAGTCAATCAGCCCTATGGATGAGAAATCTCCAAGACCCACTGTCCTTCACTGCTCTCCTTAATTCCTGCAAGCCCTTAATACCCCTGACCTCCTTAATAGAGTCCATCCATCTGGCATGTAGCCTTCCTCTCTTCCTACTTCCCTACACCTTCCCCGGCATTATTGTTTTTTTCCAAAAAGTCCTCCCTTCTCATGATATGTCCAAAGTATGAAAGTTTGGTCATCTTGGCTTCCAGGGAGGTTTCCGGTTTGATCTGTTCTAGGACCCATTTGTTTGTCCTTTTGTTGTCCATGGGATCCTCCGCATGTTTCTCCAACACCGCATCTCAAATGCATTGATTTTCTTACTATCATCTTTCTTAACTGTCCAGATCTCACATCCGTACATGGTAATAGGGAATACAATGGCTTGCATGATTCTAACTTTTGTGCTAAGTGGGATATCTTTGCATTTTAGAATCTTTTCTAGTTCTTTCATAGCCACCCTCTCCATTCTTAGTCTTCTTCTGATTTCCTGATTGCAGTCCCCATTTCTATCAATGTTTGATCCTAGATATGGGAATTCTTTTACTATTTCTATTTTTTCATTGTCTAGGTTGAACTTATGAAGGTCCTTGGTGGTCATTATTATTTTTTCTTTATGTTTAACATCAAGCCTACCTTTTTACTTTCTTCTTTGATCTTCCTTAGTAGGTGTTCCAGGTCTGTGAGGTTTTCTGCTAGTACTGTGGTGTCATCTGCATATCTTAGATTGTTGATATTCCTTCTTTTTATTTTCACTCCTCCTTTTTCTGTATCCAAGCCTGCTTTTCTTATTTGTTCTGTATACAAGTCGAACAGACAGAATGCAGCCTTGTCTGACCCCTTTGCCAATTGGGAGCCATTCTGTTTCTTCATGTTCAGTTCTGACAGTAGCCTCTCGTCCTGAGTACAGATTCCTCATCAGGACTATCAGATGTGTTGGCACTCCCATGCTTTTAAGGGCATTCCATAGGCTTTCATGGTCTATGCAGCCAAAGGCTTTGCTATAGTCTATAAAGCACATGCTGATTTTATTTTGGAATTCCCTGGTGCACTCCATTGGCCATCGTATGTTTGCAACGTGGTTCATCATGTCTCTTCCTTTCCTGAACCCCGCATGCAAGGATCTAAAGACTGGGATATTACTTTAAAACTAGCAGTCAAAGTTTTTTGGGTTTTATTAAAAAAGAAGTGGATAGTTCAGACCTCTCCTAAAATTGTTTATGGGGAAGACCATTAGACCAAAGCAGACATTCTCCCCAATTCAAATGCAAGTGAAAGTGGTGTATAACAAATACGGTATACTCTCAAATCAAATGCAGGTGAGGTTGAGGGGGGCACAGAATTCTGCTCATGCACATTTTAGCTGGTGTGGAGATGTCTCCCATCTGTACAAAATCCCATCCAGTTGGGTCCACCTCAGATTTTGAAAACCACTGGCTTAACCCATGAAAAGTACCGGTCAGATTCTACTTCCATTTATGTCTACAGCTGATGTGTTTACAAAACTTAAGCCTCAGTTATCCTGTATTTTGTATAGATATCAGTGAATCCTATACAAAGTGAGTGTAAAAAAACAACACAACCCCTTAGACTCCCACACTTTGCACTGATAAAATTGAATTGTGTGTGCGGGGCAATTAATACAATCAGGACTTTGAGTGTTAAATGTATATGTCATAAGTTTGGTAGACTGTTTTATTATTTCTGTTATTGTGTTCTTCCATAGTGGCCAAGTAGATTGATAAGAAGTTATTTAGTGCTCATGATTCTTCTGTGCCCATCTTGCTGCTTTGATCTATAAGATGGTTCAAAACATTGCACACCATAAATTAAATCATAGTAAATATGTGACTTATAGTCCTATTAGTGACATCCCGTAGTGTCTAGCGCTTTGAACTGACCTGTATGTTTAATTCAGTGTGCATCTTTTCTGTGCAATAACAATAATAATTACTGAGGGCTTTTTCAAATGTTTTGTAATTTGATTTGTAGCTTGTATCCATTCACTGTGGGGAGAATGCAAATATTTTACCTCCAGGTTGTACTGCCATTGTTGGGAATCTAGAGTTCAAAATGTCTTGGCTTTGTTAGTTAAATGTAGTTCAATCTCTCTATTGGTACTGAGATCCTTGGATGAGGTGGTATACAAAAACCATGGGCAACTTTGGTGGTCCAGATATATCCCACTAGCATCCACCATAAGCTGCACTAGACCTGAAAACGCCTCAAGATAATTTTTAAAAATCAAAATCAGAAGTGACAAAATGACCACTTCCAGTATTTTAAAAAATGGGGAGCAGGTGGGTTACTGGTTTCTTGAGCTTGGCAGGCCCTGGAGCACCCCAGTGCAAAAGATAGCCACTTCTAGAGGCCTCTAGGAATATGGGAGAAATAATTTTTAGTGATTTCCCCCCTATTTTTGTGCCTCTGTGTAAGCCAAGCCTATGGTTATTTTCTTGTTTTTCAAGGGTTTATTTTGGAATGCACTTGATCTCCTGATGATATGACAAGTCACAGTTTCCATTTCAAACCAAACTGGTGCAAAGCTTTTAAAGATTTTTTAATGTTTCTTTATTTTTACTTTTAAAAAAATCAGTTCTATCCAGACTTAACATTTGTCTGTTGTTCTATGTGTGTAAGACTCCTTTCAAAAGGAGGTAAAGCAGCAAGCCTGAATCTGCTTCCTTCTTACTTATTTTCTCCCCCCCCCCCAAAGATATGTACTGTGCACTATATTTTTCCTTTTTCATCAGTCTTTCTCCTAGTAAATGGGCCCTTTTTCCAGGAAAGCTACTTCTTCCTCAATTATATAATAGAGGTCTGAGATCACATCTAGAAGGAACATAGCCTTATGAGTGAAGTCACTCTCATTGCTAAAAAAAGGTCTATACAATCCCCTAGTTACGAGCTTTTTATTCTTTTTTAGTAAAAGGGGAAAAACACACATAGAAGACCTGTAAATACCTGTGCATACTAAGAAAAAAGTGTACCATCCATGTTCCCCACACTTTAAAAATGCACTAAATAGATGTTTTGCCTGAGGAAAGCACAATATTATGCATATTACACCTCAGCTTTTTTTTAACCTTTAAGCTTCTTAGGCTTTTTTCTGCACCTTAACTTTTATCTCAGGATGATTATCCCATATATTTGCAAACCCAGTCAGTAACTGGTGTTTATAATACTGGATGATCCCTTGATTTGTTACCTCAGCTTTGTGTATGCAAGCCAGGATTGATTTAAAATGTGACAAAGAGTCACTATTCATAGCTGTCTCTGCTTAACATGGAACTGATTGAATAGTGTCTGTATTTACCACAGTTGGATAAGTTGGCAATTGGATGGTTGCTGAAAAAACATTTTAAATTTTTTTGAATTGCTTGTATGGAACATGCGCAATCCTTATTTTGTGTGTGTTTGACATAGATGTTGAATACAAATGGTGTGTCCCATGTTTGTTAAACTGAGATTTCATTTACTCATATATTGAACTGCTGGCCCTTACTTTGATTAGCCGAGTGTGAAATGCTATATAGCTGAGGTGAGTGATAAACAAAATTATAATGTAAAAATGGTTTACTGGTTACATTTGAAGACAAACTTATTGAATTTCAGATGTCACTGTGGGTCCTATTTTTACTACAGTTTTGCATAGTAAATTTTCGAATGAGTGCTGGGTCATTCCTCTCCTCCCTCTAGGTAGAATATGGAAGTTATTAAAGTTTAATCAAGTGTATTAAATTGTCAGTGAATAATGAGGAAGATTCAGAGCTATGTTACAACAGACAAAAATGTCCTTAAGCATTGGGAAGTCTGACAGCCAAAATTATCACAGGACTGGATAATTTTGAAGATAGGCAATAATGTTTGAATGTTTTAGTTTAGAAAAACAGGGGGGTATTTATAATATGATACATGGTGCTGAAAAGCAGAGGGACAGTTTTTTTCTGTCATTTATATAATACTAAAACTAGGACTTCAATTAAATTGGTTAGCTGGAGATGGTGGGTAGACAAAGGAAGCACTACTTAGCAAAGTATGTAATTTATGGGATTTGCTGCCATGTGAAGTGATAATGGTAGGTAGTTTAGATGGCTTTTACAAAAGGGATCAGATAAATTCATGGAGGTTAATTCTGTTCATGGCTAGTAGACACAATGAGTATTTGTAAATTCTAGAATAAGAAGCAGCATACCACTTAATGACAGATATTGAAGGCTACAATAGGAGAGTACTATAGTCTGTTGGTGAACTTCTCTGATTCATCTGTGGGGAAACGCTAGGCTAGATGGGTAATTCATCTGAGCCTGCAGGGCTTTTATATTCCTTTATGTCTGTGATACTTATTGGTTAACATAAGAGAAAACCTTTACAGATGTTGTTTCTGCCACTGTGATTTAGGCATGCTTCACATGAATACTGATCTGGCAGGAGGAATGCATGCTGACAGCTGAGTAGAATGGTTTGCCACTGCACACAACGGGATCATTGTATAAAGTGGCAAATGTATGCGTTCAGTGTCTAGCAGCTCTCAGGCTCCTCTTCCTCCTTTTCCTTCACTAGATTTTAATATTACACCAGCAGTGATTACTCAAAAGACAAAAATAAAAATGGGAATGATGCAGAAATGGTGCAGAAGAGAAGCAAAAAAGCCAACAACCAGTGCTTACAACTGGTGGCCATTCATCAGCGTGACAGAAATTTCTTTCTGACCTGTCCACACTGCAGCCTTCTGCACTGGCTGCAAACTGGCCATATTTCAAGAATGTTTTACTTGTGTATTCCTGCATGGCAGGGGGCTGAACTACATGGCCTTTGTGATCTCTTCCAGCTGTATGATTCTAGTGTCCCAAATCTCTTTTAGGTTTTAGAGTTGCATGAAGGCTATAGTGGGGCAGGAACCACCCCCTCTTTGATTCCATTGACAGAAATATTTTTTTTCTAGCACAATAAGTAGGGGAAAACTGCATTGACAAGTTCAGTGGGTCTGCTTCAGAATGCAAGTAGGTGCCAGTACTTGAATAATTTCACAGCATGTGGAAAACTAGTATTTTGGGGAGAAATCTTGCTACCTCTAATGTGGTAGCTTGCCATATGGAGGAGGATGCACTCATACATTATCCCTCCTGCATTCTGAAGCAGTACCATCACAGGAGGACTGTAGTTCAGATATTTTCATGTTCACTCCCTGCAGTTGCCACTTAGGGCTCATTCCCACTATGATTTACACCGATTTGCTGATTGCTTTAAATGTGCCTTGTCCCCATTTGAAATGGTTTCAGATGAGACTGCGATCGTTTGGACTCGCTTTGGAGTGAACTCTTTTCAGATACTGGTTTTTTCCAGTCCTTTTGAAAAGAAGCAATTAGCAAGTGTATTCAGCAAGTGGGAACGACAGACATGAGTCGCATCAAACTGGAGGGATTACTGTGGCAGAGAGTTGGCACAGGGGTGTATCCCATCCCTCACCAGGTTTTGGGGAAATCCTCCATTTCCCCCCCTTTCAGTACTGCCTTTGTGCTTTGTGGTGTGATCTATGGGGGCATATATATAATTGATAGTATATGTGTTTCATTGTATTTGCAATTACTTGCGGGCGGCAAGCCAGGCGAGCGGACCGACTGTGGCTCAATAAGACAAGTAATTGCAAAAACAATGGAGCGTATATACTGTCAATTTTTTTTAAGAAAAATTGCATGCATCCCAGGGGAGAGTCCTCCATGACACCTATGGAGCCATGCATCCCAGGGGAGAATTCTAGCCATGGCACCCATGACTCCCGAGTTTTCTTGAATGTGTTGCTGGTTGTGTCACCGATGACGTGTAGATGATTGACAGGCATTTTAAAGTGGCACAAACTAGTGGGAACAACAATCGTGCCAAAAAAGAAGCAAATAAAGAAAAGACCCACTTCCATAGTGGGAACGACGCATCGGCTGGAATCAATTCACTGAATGGGAGTGAAAGCGAATTGCAAAACGGTTTAAATATAAGTGGGAATGATCCATTAGAAACAGTCTTGAGTGCTGCAAATAACCCCCTTCATCAAAACCTGGACAAGTGCTGCCAGTCAGAATAGATGGTACTGGATTAGCTGAAACAGAAGTCTGGCTGAACACATTATTATGTTCAGAGTCTTGATGTCAATTTCAAGGCTAGGTTTGTTCCCTTTTGAAAGGGAGTAGGGGTGGAGGTGACTGAAGTCCAGCAGATCTCCAAGGAAGCAGTTGGTACCCTAATATATTTCCTGGGCATAAAAGAGCTGTCTGTGTTGTTTCCTGTTTCAGCCTACAGTCTCATTCTTTTCACCTGCAGACTCCTGGACTACCTCATCTGTCAATGGTTGAGGTGAGGGAAGCAGGCTTGTTCACTTGCCAAAATGGCTCTCTTCTTCTTTTCATTATCAGAGGTTGGCTGATGGCTTTCAATAGCTAGACACTACTCTGAAAGGAATTTGGTTAGTAGTTTTGCTAGAACTACTGAGGTAGCCAAAAGCCAGCATGCTGTAGTGGTTTCAGCATTGGACTACAACTCTGGAGTCTAGGGTTTGAATGTTCCCCTTGGCTATAGAAACCCAATAGGTGAACGTGAGCAAGTGATACTTTCTCAGCCTCAGAGGAAGGCAAAGGCAAACTCAGGCTGGCTCATTTGGTGTGTATTTTAACGACTTTCAACACCAGACTAAGGCATGTTTATTTTCATAGGTTTTTACCTTCTGAGGACTAGTTTCACTTCATTCTTTTCTTGCCTCTTTACACTATTGTTTCTAGGATTGTGTGTTATTTTATTGTCTTTTTATAATTCTATATTTTTTAAAAAGTGTATAAATTGCTCTTGTAATTTTACATTGAAGGGCAGTATCAAAATCATACCGGCAAATAAAATAAAACATACTGTGAATAAAATATCATTCAAGTCAATGTATGTTTTACATCCATATTACAGACTGATTTGTTGAAAGAGTAAATTTGTGAGAAGAAAATCCCATCCCCAATTAATTGTTTGTTAGGTAAGTAAATATTACAGATTACCAGAAAAACTTCAGTTTTGAAATCTAGTGCTGATTGAAGGTACCAGTCCTTGAACTATGATGGATGCAATTTCAGATGATGTACTAAGAGTAGAATAAGCTCACTGAAACCAATGGAATTTCAGTATGGCTAAGTCTGGATCCAGTTATGTGAGATGGATAACTTGTTGCCCTCCAGAGGTTTTTGGACTGCAACTCCAATCATTCCTTACCATTGACTGTACTGACTAGGGCTGCTCAAAATTGTTGCCCAACAACTTCTGGGTGCCACATATTCGCTTCCCCTGAAGCAATCCAATATGATTATATAAAGGTGGTTATTCCTCATCCACAGCTCAGCATTATGTCATTTATCCAATTTTATTTCAAAATTTGCAGTTATTGGTTGTTTACATTGTTATATCCTGTCTCCTCAGGGACTTCTCCCAAATTAGTGGGTTCTTAGTGGAATACTTGCAATAAAAAATAACAATTTACAGTAATTCTAACTCTTAAATGGTCAACAATTTCCTGTTTGCAAAGCTTTGAAAGCATAATAATGATTAATCAAGTATTGAGGCATTTGTATTGTAAGCTTCTAAAGTACAGGGTCTCAGATTTCAACTTTAAAATTGTGTCATAATCCCCCAAACACTATCTAACCCCATCCAAATGATGGCACAAACTTTGTTTGTGATAGAGGTCTTTTGCTTTTAATGAATAAACACCAGCTTTTAGCAGTAAGATTTTTCCCACCATGCATATTCAGTGCTCAGAGAAGCTGCCACAGGGAAACTGCTTCAGTTGTCTCCAAGTTATGACACATACAGAAGATGCCTAAATAGCTTTTGCACTATCAATAGCAATAGCATTTACATTTCTATACCACGTAGTACTGAACTAAGAACTCTCTAAGTGGTTTACAATCTGTAAGCCAATTATTCCCAACAAGTTGGATACTCATTTTACTGACCTAATAAAGGATGGAAGGCTGAGTCAACCTTAAGGCCCTGGGATCAAACTCACAACCTTGTGGCTGCAGTACCAGCATTTAACCACTGTGCTACCAGAGCAAAAACAAGGAGAAAGACTGTTTCGGTTCCACAGCACTTTCTCTCTTAGAGAGATCAGGCTGGTGGTAGCCTTGTTGCTCTTAGCATGAAGAATATGTAACCCTCTAGAGATTTCAGTTCTCATCATTCCTCCCCATTGTCTATGCTGTCAAGTAGAATATCCACATTGCACAGTTATAGCAGATTGATGCCATTTTAAGTGCCATGGCTCCATCCTGTGAAATCTTGGGATCTGTAGTTTGGTGAAGGATTTGGAATTCTCTGCCAGAGAGCACTAATCTACTATCCCAGTTTAGAATTCCCAAAAGTGTCTGTCTCTGCTACAGAATTAAATTCTCAGTCTCCCTCTTTTCAGAGTTCCTTGGTATCTTCTGAATAATTCACTAAAGTACAAATCCCAGAATCCCATAGGATGGATCGATGGCAATAAAAGTGGTATCAAACTGCTATAATTGTGCAGTGTGATATGAGTCGCAGTCTAGAGAACCCCAGGTTCCCCACCCCATTTTACAGAATAAGTAAAATGTCTGCCGTCTTCATTGAACCGATCAATTAAATTAATTTCCCAAATGTCATATTTCTTCTATTTTACATCAATGAACTCCAGATCTGGCTGTCAACACAAAGGGCAGGCACACAGAAACTTGGGTGGTACACATTGGAGCAAATGGGCTGAATATCTATTTCCTGTGACTCATTCAAAACAAATACTGGAAGATATTTGTGGCTTGCACCTATTTTGCTTTACAGAGTGTTGCAGTTTGCATATATGAGACCCAGTTTCTTAGGTTAACCTTCCAAAAATAATTTTTTCTCCTATGTTAGAAATCTCCACATTTTGTGGAGAATCTGCACATAGAAGATTCACTCTAAGAATCTAGGGAGTACTCCTAGATTCGTCGCTTCACATGACTAGTCAGGTGAATGCAACGGTCAGGAGTGCCTGTTTTCAGCTTCGGCTGATACGCCAGCTGCGCCCTTTCCTGGAGACTAGGGATCTCAAAACTGTGGTACACGCTCTGGTAACCTCATGTTTGGATTTCTGTAACACACTCTACATGGGACTACCTTTGTGCCTAACCCGGAAACTTCAATTGGTTCAAAATACGGCAGCCAGGTTGATCACAGGAAAATCTAGGAGAGAGCACATAACTCTTGTGCTGAAATTTCTCTACTGGATGCCAATTAGTTTCTGGGCACAGTACAAGGTGTTGGTTTTGACCTTTAAAGCCCTACATGGCTTGGGTCCAACTAATCTTTGGGACCGCCTTTTCCTGTATGATCTCCGCCGCGCACTTCGGTCTTCTGGGAGGAACATGCTACTGCTTATAAAAACTAGGCTGTCGCAGACCTCCCAGAGGGCCTTCTCTGTCACCGCTCCAAGATTATGGAATGGCCTGCCGGATGAGATCCATCTTATTGCCACTCTTGACTGCTTTAAAAAAGCAGTAAAGACGGATCTCTTCCGACAGGCCTTCCTGGAATAACTCTCCTGCCCTGCTACTGGATGGCTACTGCTCCCTGCCACTACTGTTCGTTTCAAGGTTTAAATCATTGTGTTGATCTATTTGTTATTTTAATTATTCTACTAGTTTAATTCGACTTTTATGGGGTGGGGTGGGCTAGTTCTAGAGGACTCCTTCTCCTAGAAGCTGGGATTGGAGGGGGGATGGAATTGTTTTAACTGCTGTCTTGTTTTAACTTTGTACACTGCCTCGATTGCCTTGCAGAGGGGCGGATTAAAATTATTATTATTATTATTATTATTATTATTATTAAGAACCTCCAAAAGAACAGAATGCAGTAGGGGCACAGACCAAGATTCATAAATCACATTTTAACTCACAGTTTAGAAAAATTAGCCCACAAACGTTCCAGATGGCTCCTGCCCAGGAGTTGGTGAAAGCTATTTTTTGTATAAGGACAATTCAGGATTGTTCTGCAGAAATGGTGACAAACAGTGGCAACTTTGAAATCATTGTTGGTTTTCTGTGTGTAATTTTTTTCTGAACTGAAAATCAAACATTGGTTTCAGAAAAAAGCTTTTATGTTGAAAATTTCTTGCTGTTAAATAGACAGCATTTGTTAAATATTAAATGTATTCATGGTTGCACCTGGATGTTGTGGATAATAGCTGTAAATGTCAAAATAAATTTGATGGCAGTATGATATAGCCTATGAAGAACATATGGTGACTTATTCCCTCAACATTTTCTACAGACATTAATGAATACTTTTCTTTGCAGTTAAGTAAATATGGAAAACCTTTGGTCCTTCCAGATGTTTTGACCTATAGTTTCCACAGTACCTTAGCAATGCCCGGCTGGCTGGTGCTTTGGGGAGTTAAATGTCTAAAACAAGGGGAAGGCAACCTAAGGCCCGGGGGCCAGATGCGGCCCTCCAAAGCCTTTGG
>CM034703.1:41651845-41678015 GCA_020142125.1 Phrynosoma platyrhinos
GCCGTAGGTTGCCGGTCCCTGATTTAGGACATGTGTTCATATGCTCTAGTTTGCAAACTGAAAAAGGAAAGCGCCCGTGTGTATTTTTATAATGAATGTCTGAAGCTGGGGGTTGTCTGACATTGAGCAATGGATGCTGGTGTCTTTGACTGCTTTTTTGAATCTATTGAAATGCTTCTTTGCCTCATGCCACTAACAAAGCATGTGTTTATTGATTCAGGAATTTTTCTGCCCAGAGAAGGTGGAAACTGCTTTTGAGGTCGCTAGGTTTTTGTATGTACAGTGGGCCCTCCACATTCACTAGGGTTAGGGGCACAGGATTCCAGTGAAAGTGGAAAAACTGCAAATAAAAAATCTCTGTTTTTTCAACCTGAGAGAATGCCTCTCTAGGAATCTCTAGGTCCTCCGGCACATCTGCAAGAAATGGACCATAGAATTGTGCCGGTGGACCTACAAATGTCTAAAGTGTTTTCTCTAGGACTCTCTAGGTCCTCCAGTATGACTCTATGGTCAATTTCTAGCAGAGTGACTCCACAAGAAATAGAGATTCCTAGAGGGAACCTATTAATCAAATCTGAGAATAATAAAATCTGCAAAAATCAAAGCCACAAATGTGAAGGGTCGACTGCAGCCATTCTCTGGACTGATACATGTTTAATGTTGTCTTCAGGGTTCTTTTCCTAAGCTTTTAAAAAGGTTCAGTATTACAAAGAGATATGTACATTACCTGCATCATGTATAGTTCTGTGCTTCAGGGGTAGAATTTGGGAGGGAGGCAGTATGCTATCTTATTATTATCTTGGAATCTTAGTGTAATAACTTGTGTTAGATTAATAGAAAGATATAGAAGTGTGCCACCTACAAAATGTATAATTTTTTCTAGCCTGTCTTCTAAAGGCAAGCTAGAAGAATGTACCTATTCTACGAAAACATAGTTCTTTTGTAATATTTGTACAATATATGGATGGATTTTAGAGGAGACTTTTTGTCTTGTTTGTGCCTGGGGTCCAAAACACTCTGCAGAAATAACCCAGTTTGAGACTGTTTTAACTGCCCTTGCTTAGTGCTGTGGAATCCTGGGTTTTGTAGTTTATTGTGGCATCAGGGCTCTCTGACAGAGAAGGCTAAATGTTTCACAAAACTACAGTTCCCAGAATTTTCTAGCATTGAGCCAGAGCAGTTAAAGTGGTCTCAAATGTGATTATTTCTGCAGTGTGTTTTGGACCTGAGTTATTAGTTATGGCACTTGTTTGTGCTTGTGGTACATCATATTAGTCTAGACCAGGGGTAGGCAACCTTTCCCCTTTAAGGGCCGAGGGACTTCAGCTCCCAGAATCCCAGGAGCTATTGGCCAACATGGGACTATTGGCCAACATGGCTGAGGCTTCTGGGAGCTGAAGTCCCTCGGCCCTTAAAGGGGAAAGGTTGCCTACCCCTGGTCTAGATTGTGGGTAACTAATACTGGTGGCCTTAACTTTATCTATTGGGTGACTTTACTCCCTTATTGGGTTAGAATTCAACTCTTGGTAAAATTACATACTTTTTAAGGACACATCTGTGTAGAAGTCCTGACCCTCAAGGGGTCCTGCTGTTCTGCTACTAACTCATATTCATTTCTGGATCTATTTCTGTTACCACCTGCTTCCTTGGTATTCAAAGTGTTTCAGCTGTTCTGTAAACCTAAAGGGCCTTATGCATTCACAAGAATAACTAAAGGCACATAATGGTGTGGGTTTTGTTTTTCACATGGATTCTGTGGCTAGAATCGATCACAATGCAGGGAAAGTTTAAATTAAAATCTCATTAAAATCTTCTTCTTTTTTTTTTATGGATCTAGCAGCCAATATTAGGTGCTTCCAGATAAATAATGTTTTGGTAGTTATACTGGTTAATCATTTCTCTTCCCACAAGGACACTAAAGTGACGTATTGTGCTGACCGAATGGTCGTAATAAAGAAATTTGTAATATGAAAAAGTGACGTATAATTAAATATATAAAACCTTATTTAAAAACAGATTAAAAACAATTGTAAGAGCCAGTTTCAAAAAACAAGGTCAGAAAGAGTAATTCAGTTTTAACCACTCATTGGAAGCTGAACTGGTGTAGATCCGCCTTTGCTGGTTTACTATGGTGACTATGCCTGAAATGGCCACTGAAAGCCTAAATTTGATGTTTGGAGATCAGTGCTTGAGACCCCCCCCAAAAAAAAAGTTCTTTAAAAAAAATCTTAAAAAGTCACCAGGTTTTTTTAATTGAACCCTCAATACACCTCATTTTTACAATGTACTTATCCTAATTATTTACTCTGCAGAAAAACTGCTAAAGATATACACTTGTCCCTCCCCATTCGTGGACTTGCAGTCTGTAGTCTTGGTCCATTGTGGATGGCAAGTGGAGAGGGACAAAATGGCACACGTGCCACCATTGAAATCAGTGGGGCTTGGATAATTGTAATTTTCCCAATTTGTGGGTTGGTGGTGGTCCAAAATAGACCCCCCACACATCGGGAGGGATGACTGTATATGACAACTTTTGTAACCTCTTTTCCCAGCTTACAACCATTGAGATAACCCAGGTTCCTTTTACACTGGACAATTTTAATCATTTGATTCCATTTCAAATGCTGTGGTTTCCTCCAGTGGAATCCTGGGATTTGCAGTTTATGGAAGGGCATTTAGAATTTTCAGTCAGAGAGCTCTAGTGCCAAACTACGAACTCTGGGATATGGCTATAGCAAAATAGAATCATAGTGCTATAATTGTGTTGCACAAAAGAGTTCTAAGTCATCAGATGATCTAGAACTTTAAGAGAGGAGCAAAAGCCTAACCTGGAACAAAAGATATGGACAGGAAGGGTTTACCTCCTTGTTCCAATGCTCCTGTGCCATGATACTCATCTAATTATTTTATGTCATCTTTAAAAAATAAACTGCATGTTCAAATCTCTGGTGCTTCATCTAATTTGGTCCAAAAATATACCACTTCGATTGTTAGTACTGAAGGAATAATTTAGATTTTCCTATTTCCCTTTATAAATCATCATGGTTTATCATTGTAGTGTTAGAATACATAGTAGATGACTTTCTGGGTTTTTTTTTTTGGTTTTTTTTAATCTGATGAATGCTTAAAACAAGAAAAAGAAGCAAACAAACAAAACCTGGACCTCAAACACAAAGCCTCAATGAGTGCTATCAGTATGCCAGGACTCTGTTATTTCTCAGGTATCAAAAATCCTTTTTTTATTTAACAACGACAGCTAGATTAATATTTGCAGCAAAATGGAAACAAAAAACAATCCCAAAAATTAATGAATGGATTATGAAGGTATATGATTCATTAGAAAGCGATAAATTAACACAGAGTTTGCAGAAAAAGCCATACAAAGACTTCGAGCACATGTGGAAGCCCTTTATTGATTATATAGAACAGAAATGGGGAAAACAGTGGAGTCTGAGTTTAAAAAATTAAATGAAAAAAAATATGAATAAGAAATGGTTTATAGTAAAGTATTCAATTTGACTATCTTATTCCCATGAGGTATTGAAATGATAATGAAAATGTTTTATCTACAAATAATGATTTAATTGCATTGTCAGAAGCTTACTTGAAATAAGATACAGAATATAAACAAAAGTAGGAGCCTTTTTTATATATATCAAAATAGAAATAAAGACAGTAAAATGGACTTGGAAGTAATGTGCTATAATAGATGTAATGTATGTAATGTAATATGTAGGTGTCTAGCGCGTATAGTATGTTAGTATAGATTTTTTTTAATGTTTAGTGTGTACTGTGTGGTAGCATATATGTTTCAAATGTCTAATGTGGTGATATGTTTTAAGTGGTTAGATGTATATGTGTACTTTAATTAATAAAATTCATTATAATAAATAAATAAGTAAATAAATATCCTTTTGCAGCTTCTCTTGGAAGAAATAATGCCATGATATAATTTAAAGCAAGTTGGAACTGACAAAAAGCAGGAGCAATAGTTAATTTCACTATGTATTGAGATTAGAAACTATGATTTGTATCTCGTGCTAATCCAGAGTAGTATAAGCTGCTTGAAAGTGATTACAAAGAATATGGTGGGAACACTAATCTCAGTGGCTTGGAGGATGTTGTCAACCTATTTTTAGTGCTTGGCTGACTGTGCTAAGATCTAGGAAAGATCTTACTTTGTTTCCATTGTTCAGCATGTATATCAGGGTGACCAACCTTGGCATTCCAGATGTTGTTGTGTTGCAGCTCCCATTTTCACTTCTAACTGGTATGCTGGCAAGGGGTGATAGGAGTTAAAAACATCTGGAGAGGCTGCAAATACTTGTCCAGGTTTATATAGGAAAGGTTGTCTGGGGATTTGGAGTGAGGGGATCATGTTTCATCAAGCTGTTTGTCAATTTATGGCGACCCATGAATTTCACAGGGTTTACTTAAGGCAAGAAATACTCAGGTATTTTTGTCAATTCCATTCTCTGAAATATAACATACAGTGCCTGTAATTGAACAGACTACAGTCAAGAGATAAGGAGAAGACTAGGAATGGGAAGAGCGTCTTGAAAGAGCTGGAAAAGATAATTAATAGGAAAGGCTAGACAATTGAGCACTAATGTTAGAATCATCCAAGCCGTAGTATTCCCCCTAACTATGTGTGGATGCAGCAGCTGGAAAGTGAAAAAAGTAGATTAAAAGAAAATCAGTTCATTTGAAATGTGGTGCTGGAAAAGAGTGCAGAGGATACTATGGATGGCCAAAAAGATGAATGAGCCCTAGAACAGATGAAGCCCGAAATATCCCTAGAAGCCAAGATGATCAAATTGAGGCTGTTGTACTTTGGCCACTTCATATAAAGGTATGACTCATTAGAAAAACCAATAATGCTGGGAAAGGTTGCGGATAGTAGAAAGAGAGGAAGGCCACATGCCAGATGGATGGACTCTATTAAGGAGGTCACGGGCATGAGTCTGCAAAACTTAAGCAAAGCAGTAGAAGACAGGGAGTCTTGGAGATGTCTCATCCATAGAGACGCCATGAGGCAGGATTTACTTGGAGGCAGTTAACAACAAGAACAGCCTGTTATTCATTGGCAGTTTCCCATGCAATATTCATCAGGGTTGACCCTGTTTAGATTTTAAGTTCAGATGGAATTTGGTGCCTTAAGGGTATTTAGGTGCCAGTTCCTCAGTAATCTAACTTTATTCCCCCCCCCCCCCGCTACCACTCCAATCTGAGCTAGATGGGGCTGTGTTTGTTAGATGACAATTTTTTAAAATCTGGCTAAAAACTTTGAGTCTTAGGATGAAAAAAGAACACACACACACATTTGTATAGATAACAACATTGCAATCCATCAACAATTTGGGTGAATTGCTGGTTAGCTGTGCAGTATTACACAGGGTGGGGCGATCACAGCTATTATTTCCCTCCTTTATTATTGTCTGTCACAGAATGGATGCTGCTTTAGTTACCTGGCCTTGATTGCCGTACATCTTCTCAAGATATGATTGCTGTTGTTTAGAATTTGATTTAATTTAGTGGTTCCAGGTTAATAATAATAATAATAATAATAATAATAATAATAATAATAATAATAATATATTTGTACCCCGCCCCTCTGCATAGCAATCGGGGCGGCTTCCAACATAAAAATACAATACAATTTAAGATCAACTCCAGGCCCCAATCCTCCCATCCCTTAAAAAATTATTAAACAACATCAAATTTAAAACAGTTTTAAAATAAGGCAAATGCCAACAAATTACAAATTACAATAACTACAGCAGCAGCGGATACAATAGCGGCAGAGATTGGGGAAAGAAGAGATACATGGATAGGTTCTATGACTAGGAAGACTAATTAGGAAAGGCCTGCCAGAAGAGATCCATCTTGACAGCCCTTTTGAAGCTGTCTAAAGTTGACAAATGACGGATCTCGTCCAGCAGGCCATTCCATAGTCTGGGAGCGGTCATTGAGAAGGCCCTCTGGGAAGTAGTCGATAGTCTAGATTTTTCCACCTGTAACAGATTCTTCCCAGAGGACCAAAGAACGCGGGGCAGATTGTACAGGCGGAGGTGGTCTCGAAGGTAGGTCCAATCATGTTTAGCAATGAAGCACTTAATAAAAGATCTGTAACCTGCATTTTCTTCCCCCCTTTGCCTTCATCATCCTTTATTCTTTGTGTGTTATTTCTTAAATTTAGATTGTAAATCTGAAGCGCAGGGACCATCATGGTGCTTATTTTTAAAATCCACCCAGGAAGATTTTGTGGCTGAGGGGTGTGTTGGTTGCACTTGCCTCCATCCTGTACATGTAAATTTATCTGCACCATGTAGTTTTATGATAAACCTGGGACTTTTGCATTGTTCTGAGGCCATTAAGAACTTTGATATCCAAGTCCCTAATGGCCTAAAAAATGCAAGGTCCCAGGTTGCATTGAGATAAGCTGCACTAGCTAGGTTCTTGCCTTAATTACTGGAACCTCTTTGATCATGACATAGGGCCTTTGCAGACTGCCAGAAATAGTGCAAATTGAGTCCACTTTTAGGGTTAGGGTTAGTGCTAGGGAATCATGGGAATTTTTTTTTCTGAAACATTGAGCCTTCTCTGTCAGAGAGCTCTGGTGCCACAATAAACTACAGTTCCCATGATTCCCCAACCCTAACCCTAAAAGTGGACTGAATTTGCACTATTTCTGGCAGTCTGCAACCCCTCTGAGTCAGGGCTGTTAAAGTGGACTCAATTTGCACCATTTCTGGCAGTCTGCAAAGGCCCATAGTCAGACTTTAAATCAGTGGTAAGAATTTTGCAGCCCTCCAGATGTTGATGAATTGTGACTACCAGTAGCTAAAGCCAGCACAGCTAATGGTGAAAAATGCTAGGAGCTGTAGTCTAACCAGAGCTGGAATGCTGTGTGATTCCCATCTTGGTTTAAATATCATTGAAAGCCTTAACAAGGTAGTGGTGCATGTCCTCTATCTCCGACTGAAATCTTTCACTCCTTTCTGTGATTCCACCCACCCACTCAGATTCCTCCCCATGATGATGAGGGATAATTTTTTTAAAATTTTGCACTCCAGTTTGGATTGCATCCTGAACTGGCCTTGGAGCAAGAAGCACAAAAGTATACATATATAGCAGAATGGTATGTAACAAAGTGACGTTTGGTTCCCTTGAAATACATTGTTGATAATGGGAGTAACCTACAGTGTTTCAAGAATAACTATTTTCATTGATTTTTTTTTTATTTTGTGTGGAATTTGGTCAGTAGCATGTTGCCTTGAAGATGTGCTCACTGAACTGCATTCATTTTTTTTTTTCAGATTTCGTAAGAATTACTATGTAAACATTGCAGCAGCTAGTATTTGGATATAGAACCACATCTCTTCTATCTTTCCAGAAATATATGTAGTCTACTAAAAATTACATCTTTGAACCAAGATGAGCTGAATTTGGCATTTTGTACAAAGTGTGCAAAATAGAGTCTGTTTGCATAATGTGTTTGCAGAATTTCTTTTGTAGTTATTTCTGCTTTGTATCCTTGGGAGGTGAATGGATTAGAAAGATCTCTGTGAAGGAGGCACTAGGCACATAGGGAGAAGCCTATGGAAGGAATGTCTGTTGAGAGTTGATTTTTGGGAGTTGCTAGTTGGATGAGACAGTTGGATGAATAAGTGAGAAGTAAATGTATACAGGTTGCCTGATTGAATGGCAACATCTGACATAATTCAGGCTGAATGTAATTATATGACTGGAACTAAGGTCTAATCTGCACTGCAGTAATAATGCAGTTTGACGTTGCTTTAACTGTCATGGCTCCATCCTATGGAATTCTAGGATTTGTAATTGTGGCACCAGAGCTTTCTGACAAAGAGGTCTAAAAAAATCACAAAACTACAAATCCCAGAATTCTACAGGCTGGAGCTATGGCAGTTAAAGCAGTGTCAAACTGCATTATTTCAGGGTAGATTAGACCTCAGTACTGAAGCTTGTTAAAGCATTTACTATTCTACAGAATATAATAAACCACATTAGTTCTCTTGTTATTTTGTTAACTCTGACTCAGATTGTCTTCTTTCACCCCGAATCAAGGGGTGGTTATACTTACAAAAAGAACACAAAGCTAACACAAACTTGTCCACATTAAGGGGTCATCTGGACACCCAGAAACCCAATCCAGGAAAGAAGAGAATTGAGAGAACAAGGGCAGAAAGAGTGGCACATTCTTAGGAACTGGAGTGTTAAGGCCAGCACAGACTCTTTAAAGCAGGGGTAGGCAACCTTTCCCCTTTAAGGGCCGAGGGACTTCAGCTCCCAGAATCCCAGGAGCTATTGGCCAACATGGGACTATTGGCGAACATAGCTGAGGCTTCTGGGAGCTGAAGTCCCTTGGCACTTAAAGGGGAAAGGTTGCCTACCCCTGCTTTAAAGCCTCCCAGCCATTGAAAAATCTTACTCTGCCCACTCTTCCAGCTATATCTTTGTTACCATAAAGGCTGGAAACTTGTATCTTAAGGATGAGATTGTCAGGAGACACTCAGTGACTGATACGACATATTTGTGCCTTCTCCAATTTTGGGTGACAGTCTTCCACATTAATTTAGCTCATGATTTTGTTAACTGGGAGATAGTCCTATCATCAGTCTGATTCACAGAACCTTTATTTTCATTGCATTGCATTGCATTTTTCTTCCAATATGAGATGATATAACGGAGGGACATTCTGTTACTAGAGGACGTGCTATTTGCAGCATAGTCACTTTGCATGCCTGTCGAGAGGGTGGAAGGTCTGTGGAAAATCACACACGGTCTTCTGGGTCTTAGTACAAAGAACCTTTTAATGCTATTATGTAAGCTTGTGTATTCTGTTTTTTTTCAATGGTGTAATAAAAAATTGCTTCTGTACGCTTGCTTCTGTAACAGAACTGACGTATGCCTCCTAATTCAATTTTTTTTTTAAAAAAAAGAAACCTTCCCCTTTTTCAGCTTTTTAATTTCCATGTTGCATGAATGACCATAACAATTTAGATAGCTTAAGGCAATGGCACATTTGTTCGGTCGGCCAGAATATTCACTGTCCAATCGGGTGGTGATTTCATGAACAGAGCACGGTCCTGAGTGCCTGACAAAGATATGACCTGACAGTTTTACTGTCATGCAATGCATGGAGGCTTAAAGAGGAAGGAAGAAGCAGACTCTCAGGCTTCCTAAAAGGAAATGATGCTGCAGATCCACCTCTGTCTGAAATCTCTGGATGCTGCCACAGATAATACAAGGCTCTTGTCTCCAGGAGGAGCAGCTGCATCTGTTTTACCCAGCTCTCGATTTTTTCTCTTTCTCACCAAATATGTATGTGTATTTTTATACACACACAGGTTTAACCAGAGCTTTATGGGATTTTTGTGCATGTATATACAGAGAGCGTGGAACGTTATTTTTCTGGACTGCAATGATCAGAATCCCACATAATGAATGGGGGATTCCTAGAATTATTCGAAAAGTGAAATTTTCAGATTCTATGTGCATATATATATATGATCCTTCCCCTTGAATGGAAAAAAATCTCTTGATTTTTTTTAAATTTATGCTAATATCCAAGGCTTATTACATTGTTTCAAAAGGAAGTTGTTATCACAAATGCATACCTATTTAGGATTGCCCAAATCAATCCATGCCAGTATGGAATGAATATCAGTGGCTGTTAAACCAGATCCACAGAGTTGCTCTCTTAAGCTTGCAGTATTTTTTTTTAAAACAATTTTTCTGTTCTACAGAATAGCCAGCAGGTGAGGAAGAACTTTCACCTGTGTTCTTCAAAATGGGAATAGGTTGCTTTTGGGTCACTGTGTACACAGAGACAAATGGGATGCATACTGACATCCCCCCTCCCTTTTCTACTTCCTGAATGTTTTAGCAGTGCAGGTAAGCAGTTGTTGCTGCATATTTTCTGCTTCAGTTGTACTTTATTCTAAAAATGCCAGGAATGATGGCCTTAGCTCCTAGGTCCTAGAGGCATTTTCTGTTGCTATGGTGAGTAGTTTGCATATCTCATCCTTGTGTAAGCATGATGGAAATTTCCATTCTAGTTGATTTATATTCATCCCTCCCTTTTTTAAAAACTTTATAATAATTTATTTTATTTCTCAAGTATGCTTTAATCTACATGCACTAAGCTTTTTTCAACTTCACCCCTATATTGTATGACTTGTAGGGCATTTCCTCATCCCAGAGAGAATTCCAATGACTCCCTTTCTAAGGAAGACATTTCAGTTTCCCCTGAATGAGGTCAGTCTGCTGACAACTTTCTACATTTACCCTCTGCTTTGCTATATCATGGGTCACCTTTTTTTGTTCCAATATATCAAATAGTTTGGGATAAAAAATACTTAAATGGCAAAAATCAATACATATATTTGTGGCTGCGGGTGACAGCTCTGCAGAATGATTCCACTGTAGTCTCATTTCTGTGTGGAATCTGCAACAAACTGTGACTCTGGGTGACTCAAATATCCCTTTCTAATATATAAGGCTTAATAGGTTTGTATAAAGTGAGATCTTCATGCAATTCCTCAGCTACACTATTGCTTTAATGAGGTGATTAGCCTTGAGATCCCAAGGATGGTTTTGAGAGGCATGCTGCAGTTAGATTTTGCTAAGCAGGATTGGCATTGACTGCCTGTAGAACATTTTGGGAACAGAACTGCTCTAAGCTTTTTGGAAGAGGAGCTGGGTATAAGCATGATAAATAAATAGCATGAAGCTGCTAATCTTCCTCCAGAGCTTTGTCCAATCACTGGCTTCCAGTTCTATGTAGTACAAATGATTTCCTCCTTAATCCTGCTTTGTCTTTATGGAAATAGGACTGCTATAGGATCTGGATCACACTTGGCAGTTTCATTTGCCACTCATATTGCAGCAAAGACAACCATTGAATTTTCTATCTTCAGCTCAGGCTGGGAGAAATAGTTGTGTGTGTCTTTTTGATGCTAGCTGTTGAGGTATAATAAAAGTATATTGATGCCTGTTTAAATGAGGCAGTTCTGATTTGTATTGTGAATGTGTACCAGAGAAGTTACACTTTGGACTACAGCTCCCAGAATCTGTCATACTGGCTGGGTATGGATATCATCATAAAAATAACTTTCTCAAGCTCTGTATTGTGATAATAATGGACTGATGAATAAATGTTCCCCATTTCAGCTGATCATATGCAGGGATAGGTTTTGGTAGACCGCTGGTTATAAACTGAGACCTGTAGATCATTTCCCTCAGCCCCCATATCCTTGCTTACAATTACAAAACTTGCTCAGATCCAGATGTAGTACTAAGTACTTTGAGAAATGACATTTATTTGCAAGCTCAGTGATTGCAAAAAATCTTTCTAACCAACTTAGGGGTGGCTAGATTGGGGTTTTTGTTAGTCTTGCATGTTTTCCATCCCCTTCAAATGTTTGGGATCTTATTATATATTTTGTACATAAAGAGGCCCTCCACATCCACAGATTCTGCATCCATTGCTTAAAATATTTTTTTTTAAAAAATTCCAAAAAGCAAACCTTGATTTTGCCATTTTAGATAAGGGACACCATTTTACTACCCCATTGTATATTATGGGACTTGAACATCCAAAGATTTTGATATCCATGAGGGGCAGTCCTGGAACCAAAACCCCAGCGGATACCAAGGACCCACTGTATTCAGGATCACTTAACAATTACTAATCTGCTTGCTGTCCTGTATGCAACCTTGTTTAAGCTCATAAGAAGGTGGATCTGTCTCCAACACTTTGATAATTATAGCTGCTCATTTCTACCTTTTTATAGTAGCATCTCTCCCCTCCCTTGAGATGAGCTGCATCAGAAATTTACATGAAAACATTGTGAGACTGATCAGTTCATTAGCCCCTTCCTTAGTAATCCCTAGCCCTAAATATATCTTTTCCCCCATTCCTCTGTATGCTTTCATTACTTCGAGACCCCATTCCCAGATAGTAACAGGCAGTAGATTATTTGGTTGCATGTTGTTGTTGTTGTATCTCAACTGCTTCCAGTTTGGAACTCAGAGCCGCTTACAGTAGATAAAAAGTTAAGCATTCTCCCAATATAAAAGTTAAAAAGTGATCATGCTATCTAAAAAAATTAACCACAGCCAACATATTTGCCCACAGATCACATGTTAGTACCTTTTTAACAGTACTAACTTGGCAGTAAATGGTTAGAGCTGTAACGTGTGCAGTTGCATTTTGCTGAATTTTCAAAGACCAAGCACTTAAATTGAAGTCCTAACCTTAGTTTCACTTTGTAGGACCTTATCTCCAAATATTAAATAATTGGTATACAGTTCACTCCCTTTTCCACCCTTTAGAACAGGGATAGGCAACCTTTTTGAGCAGGGGGCCGGGTTGCTGTCCCTCAGACAATTGTGGGGCCGAAGCAAAAATAAATATTTTTTTTAAATTATTTTTTTTAAAAAAAAAAAATATATGCATGCATACTCTCTCAGCCCCAGAAAAGCCATGATGGCAAAACCCCTGTGGAGATTTTGCCAAGAAAACCCCAAGAACAAGTAATAACAACAATAATCAATATCATCATGGCGGGCAGCTGTGGCAGCAGGGGTTGTCGGCGGCGGCGGCAGGACCAGCCTGGGGCCGGTCCAAAGGCCTCGGTGGGCCGCATCCGGCCCCTGGGCCGCAGGTTGCCTACCCCTGCTTTAGAAAATAGCAGAAGAGATTGGAAGAGGAGATAAATTGTATCTACCGTATATACTTGACTATAAGTTGTCCTCATGTATAAGTCGAGGGCAGGTTTTGAAGCCAAAATTATAGCTTTTGATATGACCCGTGGATAAGACAAGAGTAAAACCTAGGGGCATGTAACAAAAGATCGAAAAGATGAAGCAAAGGAAAGCAATGCCAAAGAACTTAAAAAATTCCAGCAGACATAACTGTATTCACACTAAAGGTTGGATGGATGACAGAATAGAAGGGAATCAGTGCTTCCAGAACAGATTATGCTCTTGCCTTTCACCAGGAGATTATTCCCTTTTTATAAGAGTTAAAATATAGGACTTACATTGACCCATGGATAAGTCGATCCAGGTTTTGGGGGCCAATTTTTTGACTAAAATTTCTAGACTTATACATGAGTTTATACAGTATCTGCATATCCTCTCCTAATTTACTGGGAAATGTTTAGGACAGGGGTTGGCGAGTTCCCCTTACCTGGGGCCGGGCCGGGGATCCCTGGGTCTTCCACGGGCTGATGGGGGGGGGGAAATGGCGGCAAGCACACTCGTCCGCCGCCACGCATGTCATGGCCGCCATTTTATTTTCCAAACTGGCGGCCACAACTTGTTTGCGTATGCACAGTACTGCTCATGCGCAAACGAGTCATGGCCGCCATTTTGGAAAACAAAATGGCGGGCACACGCACACAGCAGTGGTGGGGGGGTGGCGGCAGGGGGCGGTTGGCAGGCCTCGGCGGGCCGGGTGCGGCCCATGGGCTGTAGGTTTGCCGACCCCTGGTTTAGGATCATGGGTGTTAAATCCAGTTATATTTTTTCCAGTTATATTTTCTCCCCTCCTTCATGCTCTCAGAATCTACTTCAGAGGGTTGGGAAGCAAACCACAGCATGTTTAGAGTGGGTGGTGGTGGTGGTGGTGGTGAGACTAGAAGTCTGAGTGTTGTTGGATTTTGCTTTGCATATCAGAGAGAGACACCATGATGTAGTGGTTTGAGCATTGGACTGTGACTCTGGAGACCAGGGTTTGAATCCTTACTTGGCCATGGAAACCTATGAGGTGGCCTTGGGCAGGTCACATTCTCTCAGCCTCAGAGGAAGGCAAAGGCAATGGCAATCCCCCCTTTGAACAAATCTTGCTAGGAAAACTCTTATCGGTTTGCCTTAGGGTTGCCATAAGTTGGAAACAGTTTTCCAACAAGAACAATAATCAGTGGTTCATTTTTACTTTAGCATAATAATCAGTGGTTTATTTTTACTTCACCAAAAGTATTGTTCTCTTTTAGAAAGGTCTTAGTAATTGGTAATTCATTTCTGAATGACCGATGGCTGTAAGTGGAGCAGTACACCACTCCTTTTGATGAAACTGGCCTGAAAATTCCAGTGTGTCAGCTGTGTTAGTGTGTTTACAGCAAAACACAAGAGAGTCTTGCTGCATCTTTTTTTTTACAGTAATGCCATCAGCAGTTTTTTTCTTTCAATACATTTATTTAGGATTGCTTCCAATGCCTTGTGTAAAAGCATATAGATGCTAGCTTGTATGCATATGTTTTAATTTGCCAAATATTTGTATTAGAATAGACCATATTTCCCCCTCCATGAAAAGAAAAAAGAGGGGGAAGGTTGGCAGTGATTAGTTAGTAATCATTCCGATCTGAACTGTACAGCATTGCTGTGCTACAGCTCTCAATTACTAGCTTACAGGTTTTTGTTTGATTTATAATCCTACTATTTAGCATTTTGCTGTCAGAATGGGAGCCCTTATTCTTGTCTCCAGCAGCGTCCAACCATCCTAGCTGGCTGGCTTCAGCTGTGCATGACTTTAATACTACTTCTGATAACAAAGCGCCACCTACATAGGAAGGCTTTGCTGCTGCTTTGTGCGTGGGACTTCTAAAGCATCACAATGACTGGGTATATGCACATGCGTCATATCCTTCCAACATTTCATAAATGAAAATGAAACACATGTGACCAAGCTTGTGCTACACATGTGGTCAGGATGGCAAAAGGTAATAATAAGGAACATAAAGGTTAGGAGAGGCTGCAGCATTTTGCTTTTCCCTAAAGGGACCAGATTCTGTCTGATCTTGGAAGCTAAGTGGGGTTAGTTCTGGTTAGTACTGGATGAAACTGTAGGCTGTATTTCAGAGTAAGGAACTGGCAAAACCATCTCTTGAGTATTGCTTGCCAAATCGCCGCCATATAGTATATGATTACTATAAGTTGACAGGCAACTTGAAGGTGTGCACACACGCACACACACACTGGGTTGGTTAGGATTCTGCCCACTCCTCTCTTACCCCTATCTCCTATTAACTGAGTATTTCTGTACTTTGGACTCAGTTTGCAGCAACTGGTGTAGGCTAAGGGCAAAGGGGGGAAAGTGAGAGGGGGATAGAAAAAATAAAGCTTTTAAAAGCAGCTGAAAAAGTGGGACAACAGAGAATTAATCAGGAATGTCCCTATCAAACTGGGACAGTTGAAACATAATGATGCACATGTGTGTGAAAATGTTTATTTTTGTTGGGGATCTGTAAATAATACAGTGTGGTTAAAGTGCTGTGTTGGGACATGGGAGGTCTCAGTTCTGGTCCCCACTAAGCCTTGATATTCACTACGTAGGCATGGGCTGGTTGTATTCTGCCTGACCTATCTCAAAGGATGGTGTTATTACCATGAAGTGGCGAGAAGACAAGGCATGTATACCACCTTTATCTCATTGGGAGAATGGCAGAATATAATTGGAACTGAATGGCAGAATATAATTGGAACAAACTGATAAAGAATGGATAGATTCGGACATTTCGTCAGTTCTCCACTAAGCTGATATTCTTGAAGGTGGGCTTTTAAAAATAATAGTTAGATTCTAATAATATGTATGCCTGTAGCAGTAACCCTATGTGTGCTTCCACCCCCCCCCCAAGGGATGGCCTTCCCTGTGGACCTCCTGGATAACTACAGTCATGAAGATCTGGAGAGTTCTGGAGAAGATTATCTTTCTGATCTTAGATGTGGGGATCCCGAAAATCCAGCTTTCCTGTCTCTTGGCAGTAATGTCAAAGTAAGACTTGGCAATGAAATTGTGGTCTTTGCTCTTTTATGTTCCTGTTCACAATGCAATTTATACAATTTAATATTAATTTCTCCTCCCCAAAGCCTTTTACTCTCCTGCATGCTGTTAGATAGATAGGGAGGGTATATTTGTTTGTTGTCAAGTTGGTTCTGACTCATGGATGAGACATTTCCAAGAATCCCTATCTTCCACTGCCTTGCCCAGATCCTACAAGCCCTTGCCCATAATCCCCCTGATTGAGTCTATCCATCTGGTCTGTGGTCTTCCTCTTTTTTCTACCTCTATCTTTCCTAGTATTATTGTTTTTCCCAGTGATCTGTGCTTTCTTATTATGTGACCAAAGTACGATAGTCTCAACTTGATCATCATTGCTTCCAAGGAGAGCCCTGGTTTGATCTGTTCAAGAGCTTTAAAAAGTTACTTTTTTAAAACCACAGCTCCAACCCGCTATGTTGGCTGTAAGATTCTGGGAATCATAGTCCAGAAAAGTAATGTTTACAAGCTCAAGTTACACTTCCTAGGAAGTTAAAAAAAGAACAGCACAGAAGAGTTCTTTTGTTTCTATCACAACAACAAACAGTTAAGCCTTCATTCCTAGATCCAGCCCTCAGTCCTTGATTAATTGATAAGTTCATACACAGCAAAACAAAAGGAAGGCCTGTTGTGTGTGTGTTACCTTTGGATGCTCTAGTTAGATAAATGACTGTATTGTCTCTTTGTTGCATATTTAAATGCTTTCTGTGCTAGCAATTTATAACAGCAGCAGCAACAACAAAAAGATGGCAATTGAAAAATGGCAAACTTTTTTCCCCCTCCCAGATTCCAATTTGTTTATCAACGGTAGGCTTCGTTCCCATTTATGGTGGAGAGGAGAGGCACAAAGTCCTTGCGTTGTTTGCACCAGAGGATTCACTTGCAGGTTTTGCTTACATCTTAATCTCAGTGTTGTAGTGTTTTGTTCCAAGTTGTTATTTCTCTTTGCTTGTACTGTTTCTGACCCTTAACCTGAAGATCAGAAATCATTGGACTTTAAGAATCATGATGGATGGGAATGAAACTACATTGAGTCCACAAATATCAGTGGCTGGGAGAAAGCTTCTCCTAGTTTGAGCTATAATTTTGGAGTCACTGGGCAAAAAGGCTACTAGTCCAGTGCTTCCCAAGCTCTCTGATGTGATGAATTTAAAATTATTTTTGTTCATGTGCCTGGGAAAGGTACCATATCTGTGCCCATTGTTCTGATTTCCTTGCAGCCCTAAGGGGCTTTCTTAGCAAGATTTGTTCAGAGCAGTTTATCTTTGCCTTTCTCTGAGCTTGAGAGAGTGTGAATTGCCCAAGGTCACCCAGTGGGTTTCCATGGGCGAATGGGGATTCAGACTCCGGTCTCCAGAGTTGTAGTTCAGTGCTCAAATCACTACACATACTGGCTGTCATTAGCTACAATTATTTCTTTCTTTCCTGAAAACTTAGGGACTGGCACTGGTATGCAGACCATCACATTAGTGTGCTAGTCCACATGCCAGTATTGAATGGGTGGCTTTGTAGGCTGCCATGGATGGCATAATTTCCCATTTATTACATGGCTATTTTCCAGAGGATATCTTGGCAGCTGGATGATACAGTACTGTCATGTCCTTTCCTCAAATTTTGTAAAGTGGAGGAGTCTTCCACTATTAATGGGAACATCAAGACAGTGGCTTGGTTTAGATATAATAGGAAACCATCATCGATTGTTACAAACACACGTCTCATAAACATGAGTCTCATGCTTATACTTTCCTCTTATTTACATAAGAGGAGTAGACCTAAAGTTTTAGTTCCTGGGTGTTCTGAACCACAGTGTCCTATTCCCAGGTTTAGATGAACTTAAACGGTGTAGTTTAGAAAGATTCGGAGCTTTAAACCTGTTCCCTTCATGCATAGCCAGGATGAGGATGTGGAGAGGGACAATATGTGAAATCCAAGCAGGATAACAAGATACCATAGTTTGTTGTTGCATCCAAATTAGGTCACTTTTTTAGAAGTGACATTGTGAAGGCCAACCAGCTTCCTCTCACCCCACATTGCTTCCTAGCTGACCCTATCTAGTCCATGCCTTTCCAAAGTACCTTCATGAGTTTCTTGGAGGGTGGTGAGGAGGGAAAGGGCCTTTGCTATTGTGCCCGCACATATACATTTTGAACATTATCACTTTTTCAGTGCCCCAACATTATACCTTTTTCAGTACCAGCATAAAAAGTTTCTTTTGCCAAGTATTTGAGGGGAGGTTATTGGCCATGTAAAAAATATTAGCCTCAAATTAATTATGCCTATAATTTGTTCTTAGAGAGGGAGGAGGTATTGCTTTATGTAATATGAGTTTTTATTATAATTAAACTTGGTATATTTTATCTGTAAGACTCTTTTTGTGTGTTCCATGTAGAACTAATTAATGGTTGAAAAAAGGAAGATTGTGGAAATTTGAGCTATAAGTGGCTACTAAAATCTGGCCTGAAGTGGGGTTTCTGCTTAAGGAACATTGACTGCCCCACTGCTTCCTAAGAAAGTAATTTAATTTGTGGCCAAATGCTCTGACCAACATTGATTCTGCAGTTTTGCGTAAAGTAACACTTATATTAGTCACAAAGAGTGCTTACTTGTTTCTCCTGCTTTTGACATCAAGAAAATTAAGATTAATTTTTTTTACCCCTCCCCATTTCATAATCCTTTTTTCTCATTCAAGCTGTTGCTCTATTCCTTGCTGATCAGTGGTGGACCATAGATGATATTTTGAGAACATCTGCTCCTTCTAGAGAAGGACTTCTACGGGTATGTATTGTTGTTTTTAAATTTAAATGCGTTTGAGTACTGTTTTCAGACTTTTTTGGTCATTTAACTTCAATAGAGGAGATATGAAATGTATTCAGAATGTGAATAGCTCAAATTTACTTGTAATACAATTGTGTGTGCTCATGTGGGCTGTTTGTTTGATTTGTGTTTATGCTACAAATATATCAGCAAGCAGTTAACTCTACTAAAAAGCACACAAACATTGCAAATTTAAGAAGGTCTACTGATGCAATGAAATCATCTTCTTCCTTGGTGTATTCCTATAACATTTTCCAGATATCATGTAATTTTTTTTGAAGCACTTGTACTATTTCTCATTTTGAGTTTCTCAAGGTTAATAAAAGAAATGCTCATTATACAAAGTATGACTTCATCTGAGTTCTGGTTGTTGTTGTGTGTCTCCAAGTCATTTTTGCTCATCCACAGGGTCTCCCATGAGTCGAGGTCGACTCGAGGGCACATAACAACAACAAAGACAAACTATCATATGGTTTTCTTGGCAAGTTTCTTCAGAGGGGGCTTGCCATTGCCATCCTCAGAAGCGGAGAGTGTGTGACTTGCTCAAGGTCACCCAGTGGGCTGTTACTCTTGAGTAGGGAATCAAATCCTGATCTCCAGGGCTGTAGTTCAACACTCAAACCACTACACTGTATCTGTGGGAACCTTTATATTTGCTAGTATCTTTATGGTTTAGATCTTTTTGGTTTCTGTTGTTTAATTGAGCCCATTTGAAACTAAGGTTGGGTTTTGCAGTAAAATTGAATTAGATCCTTGTTCTCAGAACTCTATTTTGTCTTCACTGGTTTATGTCTTGTCATGTTAGTCCTGAAGTCCTAGCTTTGTGTGATGCTTCTAGTGTGTATTTAATTAAGGCTAATTTGCTTTCTTATTTCTGTTTGATAAATATATTCCACAATGGTTACCATATGTGCGTCCATGTGTTCATGTGTGCATGCACACGCATATGCAGTCATATTGTTAAGAATTATCTTGTTCCTGATTCAGCACCTAACTGCTTGTTTTTAGATACTGAATATTAGTTTTTGGGTTGAGATTAATAGGAATAGAAGGTGAAGACTGGTCTTCATTGCATTGGAATACAGTGACATCCTGTAAGGCTTTGATCAAATTGGACAAAAAGGGTGAAGACAATCTGTCTAGCAGAACTGTTGTTTAATTCTGATGCTTTTGGCTATATTCTAGGTTACAACCATCAACAAGTAGCATGACTTCAACAACTAGTAATAACAACTATTTAATGTATAGGCCCCCTTTCTCCTGGAGTTAGACCCAAGGCGGCTCACAAAAAGAATCAATTAAAAATGCGAAACAATTAAAGATTATCACATTCAAACAGTATAAAATAATGTAAAAGTTATACAAAAGATAAAATAAAGCACTCCCTAGAAACCTCCCTGTAAGCAATATACATGAAAAGTCTGTGTAAATAAAAAAGGTCTTTGCCTGTTGGTGAAAGGGGAACAGGGAGGGGACCAGCCTAGCATAGAGAATGGGAGCAGCCACTGAGGGCCTTTGCAGACTGCCAGAAATAGTGCAAATTGAGTCCACTTTATCTGCCCTGACTCATTGCTAGGGAATCATAGGAACTGTAGTTTATTGTGGCACCAGAGCTCTCTGACAGAGAAGGCTCAATGTCTCAGAAAAAATTACAATTCCCATGATTCCCTAGCACTGAGCCAGGGCAGTTAAAGTGGACTCAATTTGCACTATTTCTAGCAGTCTGCAAAGGCCCTGAGGGCCCTGAGAAGGATCTTTCCCTCAATCTTACATATCTGCACCAAGCAAGCCCAGCACCAAGAGAAAGTCCTCCCCTGTGGATCATAAAACTGTGAAGTTCATATAGGGAGATACAGTCTTTCAGTCTTTCAAGACAGTCTGGCTTTGATTCAGGGTATTTTGTGTAAGAGTTAGGGCTCATTAGCATTCCCTTCCCAAAACAATAGTAGCTATAAAGTTAGAATGGTTAAACCATTTCAAATCAGTTCACAGTGTTTCTGTGGCCTAGGATGTTTTAATATTTAATTTACGTACTAAGATTTATATCTTACCTCTGTGTTTGATTGATTGGTTCATATTCTCCTTTGTGTTTTATACAGGTAAAGTCCATTGGGGAGAGAGTGGTGCTTTACGTGCTAAACAGAATAATTTATCGCAAACAAGAAATTGAGAAAAATGAATTCCCCTTCCTTTGTCATGGTAGCCATGATTATGCAAAGATTCTATGGAAGAAAGGAGAAGCTATTGGCTTTTATTCTGTTAAGCTTCCAGGTAAGACCATCCTTTAAAATAAAGCTACCAATAGTCATTTTGATGTAAGATAGACAGAAACAAACCCATCTTTTTACATCACTGGACAAGAACTTTAGCTATGATGGTGACTGGATTTATGTATATCCCATCTTTTTCCCAATTTGGGACTCGCTGTAGTTTCCAACTCTTTAAAAAGACACCATATTACTAGCGGAAAACATCATAGACTTGGAACAGTTGCTAAGGAGGGTCAAGGAAGAAAGTGCAAAAGCAGGCTTACTGCTGAACATAAACAAAATAAAAATAATAATCACAGAAGATCTACATAAATTCAACCTAGATAATGAGGAAATTGAAATAGTTAAAGACTTTCCACACCTGAGATCAAACATTAATTGGAATCGAGACTGCATTCAAGAAAAAAGAAGACTAGGGGAAGGACAGCCATGAAGGAACTAGACAAGATCCTAAAGTGTATAGATACATAACCGAATACTAAAATTAGAATCGTCCATGCCATTGTATTCCCCCTCACTATGTACACATGCGAGAGCTGGAGAGTGAAGAAAGCTCACAAAAAGAAAATAAACTCATTTGTGCTGTGGTGCTGGAGAAGAGAGATTTTTTTAAAAACCCACAACAGTATTTAGAGCACTTGCAGGCATATAATAGAGACTGTAGTGGATTTGTCACAGTTCTCTCTTTGGACTCAGGATTAATTTCTAAGGAAATGGGTTGTCAGGAGCAACAAATTATAGGGCCTTGATGACAGTTGGAAACTTGATATTTGGCCAGATGGACTTCTCCTCTGCTTTTACTTGCCAATTCTTGAGGGAAAGCAGTAAGCAGGTGGCAAAGTGGGGTGGAAGGGGAGTTGATATCCTGGTCTTTGTGAATAAGGATACATTTCAAAAATGTATTACTTCCAAAGTAAATGTATTATTACTTTGAGGTATTTTAAATTATACCCTCTCACTGGTTGCTTTTACAAAATTATCTCAAGGAAATTTAAAATGCAAGCAAGAATGTGTCCCCTTTCATTGTTGCCATAAGAAACTGGGTTTGGTGAGGATAAGGCACCATAGTAGGTCATTGTGGATGTCACTTCTACTTGTGTCTGCTGCCTGAAATGTTCTGAAGCAGAAAGGTGGGCAAGATGTGGCCCAAAGATGTGTTTGTGGGCTTTAAATCTTCCAGGCTCCTTGGACCACCATCCTTTTTCCTTTTTACGTGTAAGTCTCTAGGGGCAGCAATTCGCTTTTTCAATATATCATTGTTTAACATTAAATATATATATTCATTTTTCTAAACCAGAAGTGGGATTCTGTCCATTCTGTGATTTTTCTTTGGTTTTTGGTGGTCTGTGCAGGCCATGGCAGATTCTAGGGGCAGAATATTGCTCTCCAATCCTGCTAATCTCTGCTCCAGGAGTACCAATTCTTATTTAAAACAGGGAACATCCAGCCCCCCTTCCTGTTTTTTTATTTTATAGCCATGATTCTGGATTCATGTAGTGGTGGTGGTGTGGCCTGCATTGGATCCTGGAGCTTGTGTGCCCCATGCTTATGTCCAGTTATTAGTCCCTAATTAGAGTAGATCTACTAAATCAAGCTGTTGACATAAGTATTGACATACATTTGGTGACTGATTTAGTTGATTTACTCTAGTTGACACTAGCCATTGGATTTAGGCCAGGGTGTTTATGGTAGGAGTAAAAAGGGGAAAGCTGGTTCTTGGCAGGGTTAACTAATGCAGAATTTAGATCTAATTTGAACCCAGAAGGGAAAGAATTAGTAAACTAAAGCACTATTGCCTTGGTAGTAGTGAAGGGCATGTTAGATCACTTTTATGTAAATCCTATTGGTTTGATGGATTGACTCTAATTAGAAGTAATAATTGGATTTAGTTTATAAATTTCAAATTCTTGAGTCATCCATTCCATAATTGTCAAAATTATATTATCAGAATGGTTCTGAAATATATGAAGAGCAAAGTAAATGATATGTTTAGCCTTCTTTCAGGAAACAGCATGGGTACACTAAAACTATAAATCCATCCATGAATGCTAATCAGAGCTGCTGTTATGATTGCAGGAAGCATATGTAGTGCCTTTCTTACCCAGAGCTACCAGCTTCCAGTCCTGGACACAATGTTTGTGAGAAAGAAACATAGAGAAAAAGACTTTGGGCTATTGATGCTGGAAGATTTTGTAGATTCCTTCACAGAAGATGCATTGGGCCTCCGGTTCCCACTCACATCTTTCATGCATGCTGGTAAGTCCAGAGGCATCAGAGCTGCTATATCTTTTATATATATATATATTGGCCATAAAAGAAGGGTAAGAGTGAATATACACACACAAGTGATATATCTGACACAAATTAGTAAATGTTTGTGCAACTTTTTTTTTTGGAAAGAATTTAGCTTGCCAGTTTCTTACATTCTCTCTAAATCTAGAATATGTACCTTTTGGATAAAGGTGTGAAGTATATTTTTGGGAAAACAAAAGAGGAAAGGGAACAGAAGATAGCTATCTCTTGAATGAGCCTCTTTTCCATGTATCTGTGTTAAACACATGTTGAACTTGTTCCTTTTTTTGCTTTATATTTTTTCCAGCTTGCCAGAAATACTTTGAAAGGTACCCTGGGGATCATGACCTTCTGTGGGAAGTTGAAGGAATAGGTCATTGGCACCAGAGAACACCTGTAGCTAGCATATTGCAGAGAGAAACTTTAAAATACAAAGGTATGATGGCTTCAGAGTCTAAAGAAGGTTGGATCAGGCAAAAGATAGATCAGTATTTTTTGCTGATCTCCATATGACTTACAGTAGAATGACCAAGATTTCTGATTTCCAGTTGTCTAAGAGAAGCAACAAGAGGCCTCACTTTGCTTCTGAATTAGGCTAGTTAATAGTAATAATGTGCCTTTAAGTCTGCTTGGACTCATGGTGGTTTGGGGTTTTGTTTTTTTGCACTGGTTTATTCAGAGGGGTTTTGCCATTGCTTTCCTCTTGAGCTGAGAAAGTATGACTTGCCTGAAGTCACCCAGCTGAGCAGGAATTCAAACTGTGATGCCCTGGAGTCTTGGTCTAAAACTCAAATCACTAACTACACCATTCTGGCTCTGAATTAGGCTGCTGAAATCAAGAAGAGAAAGAAAGGCAGATTTATGTGTGAAATAACTTGTGTATGAAAACTCCTTTCCTGCTGGGAAAGCCCTAGTTTTTTCTGGTGGTCTTCCATGCAAGTACTAATGAGGTCCTACCTCGCTTAGCTTTTGAAAACAGATGCAGTCAGGTATATTCAGGATGGTATGATTGCTGATCATAGAAATGTTTTTAAAAGAGTATTACCTCTTCTGAATTTTGTAATAAACAGAAGGCTTACTGAAAGAAAGTCATATTTCCCAGAATGAGGATGGATTTCTGCAGACTGCTATGCACCACAGCTTAGCAGATGAGCAAGCAACTGGATCCAGTGAAATACAGCAAAATGTAGGTATATAAGCTGCTTGTATTGGATTATTTTAGAATTTTGTGCTTTTGTTTAAAAAAAAAGTTGCATGCCACTTTTAAATTTCTGGGGGACATTGTATTAAAAACCATTTTTTTCCTTGAAATCCATTAGTGATACCTTTATTGGCCAGTACTTCTTGCAAGCTTTCGAAGCTCGCTTCTTCATCAGGCAAGTTCCAAACCAAATAGGAGAAGAACAATTGGAGATGTTAGTTAGATGCCTACATGTTGTTTCAGTCTTTAGCCAAGATGGTGTATGGTGGGGAGGATATTTTTCTCCTGTTTGGTTTGTAACATCTTGCCTGATGAAGAAGCCCATGGAGCTTCGAAAGCTTGCAACAAGTATATTGTGCATTTTGGTTGTCCAATAAAAATATCACTGATGAATTTTTGTTTGAATTTGCTAAATGGCCAACACAGCTCCCCCTGGATGTTTTCCGTTTTTTCTTGAATATCTTCTATTATAGGGGTGGGCAACCCAGCCAAGGTTATGGTCATGTTTGCCTCTGCAGCCCCTGGGGGGCTGCACAGGAATAAAAAAATCACTCTTGGTTTGGGGTTTGGTTTATTTTCAGCTCTGTGTGTGTGTGTGGGGGGGGTAAGTGAGGCAAAGCCATTTGATTTTGCACTAGTTATATGGTTTGGGGTGTGTGTGAAAAATCACCTTGTTTAGGGAAAATGGGACACTAGTTTGTAACCAGTGATATATTCAAGTCTTTTACTCCAAGTCTCGAGTCAAGTCTCAAGTTCTTGCAAGATACTTTCAAGCCAAGTCTCAAGTCTGGGAGTCAAATTTAACAGAAAAGTTAGGAAAAGGATTGAATATCCTGGCTGATTATTGGGGAGGGGGCTTGGAAATCCAGGGTGGGAGCTAGCAAAGAGTTGGAGAGGCAAAGGAAAGGATGAAGAGGAGTCAGTGAGGTTGCAGGCTGGCTATGTAAATGATAACTTGAGCAGCACAATATGAGTATATCAGGAGAAGGGATGGGGCAAGAAAACTGTCATGGACTGTGTAGTTGGTGTGTATGTAATAATAATAATAATAATAATAATAATAATAATAATAATAATAATAATAATAATAATAAATTTTATTTTTATCCCGCCCCTCTGCATAGCAATCGGGGCGGCTCACAACAATTAAAATACAATAATTAAAATACATTTAAATATCCCGATCCCTCCACCCATCCCTCCCACCCCTTCCTTTGTGTTTCCCACCCCTTCCTTTGTGTTTCCTTCCTTTGTGTTTCCAAAGGAAGAAAAGGAGGTTGTTGAAATAGATCAATGGGGGCAGGGAGGGCAAAAGTGTGCAGTTATTTCATTTGGGTTGAGGAAGAAGCAGGAGGAATATGAGAGCAAATGGGGAAACTAAACTAAAGGTTTGGCTTAAGGACTGGCTTGAGGTCTGCTTGGCAGCCTGTGAAAAACACTTCCCACGTTCAGGGGGCAAGTCTTGCTTGATGCTTAGGAAAAGCATTAGATGATTCTTCCACTTCAAGCCTGTTGCTGAACTCTCTGGGGCAAGTCTTGCTTGCCGATAGGAAATGTTTTAGAAGACTGCTTCTCCCCCAAGACCAGCAAATCGGTAGCTAAAAAATTTCAAGTCTCAAGTTGAGTCGAGTCCAATTCATGTCACTGTCTGGCTCAAGTCTAAGTCAAATGACTGGAGTCTACATCACTGTCTATAACTAAAAACTAGTGTTTGGAATTAAACCCCAAGGAATAGGTGAAGTATTG
>CM034703.1:41682913-41696408 GCA_020142125.1 Phrynosoma platyrhinos
ATTATTATTATTATTACCACAGTTAGCAGTTATTCATTTTCCCATCCTTCAGGCTGAGAGCATGGCAGATACAGAAGTGCCGATGGAAGAGGAACAACAAGCAACACAGAGGAAAAGAGGACTTGTTCAAAATGCAGATCCCATTTCAGGAGCAGAGAAGGAAGAACCTCCTAATAACGGCCTTTCAAACTCTGTAGCCACTGAGGCACCAGAAGATACCATTTCTGAGAATGTGTCTCCCAACACAACCTCTTCTTTAGAAGAGCAAAGTGAGGAGGGAGGGTCTGACTCCCCAGAAGTCCCTGTTGCTTTGGGTCAGGGGGCTTTAGTGATGGTTGAACTGGAGGACATCTCATACCAGCAGCATTCAGATGGGCAAAAAACCCAACTGGATGAACAGTCTGAAGAGTCAGCTGAGCCAGCATCAGAGAGAGCTGCTGATAGCAGTTCAGAGGAAGTGGAAATTGAGGTGCCCATAGTGGACAGGAGGACCCTACGAAGAAAGGCCAAAGGATATAAAGGACCACCCAAGAAAAAAGGAAAGCTAATTTGAAAGGAGAGCTGCTGTTACTCAGAACAATGTATGTGTTCCTTTTTCTTTTTTAAAGTACAAGCTGAATGGAACAACAGGACATACATGTATTCAGACACTGGTATCAAGCCCCATTTTCGTTACTTGGCTATACATTCTGTGCATTCACTCATTATCCAAGGAAACAAAGGTCAGGTATGGAGGTACATGATCTATATTGCTTTACAAAATGTGGAAGTATTTTAGCACAGTGACTTTGCATCAACCATATTGGAGGTGTTGAATGACCAAGCAAATGCCATCGTGCATTGTAATTATTGCAATATCTGATTTGGCTCAGTTTGCAAACTGTTACATAGAATAACTATGTCCTTAAAAGTGGGTCAAATAGATATTGTCTAATGCATGTCACATGCTTCTTTAATTCCTGGGAGGTAACCTTGAGACATGGGTAAGCAATCTTGTGACCTACAGATATTTATTTTGGATTACATCTCCCATCAAGCCAGCTAGTGCTCAGGATTATGGATACTGTACATCCAAATCTGGAGGGCACTGGAATGCCTCTTCCTCCATTGGGAGTGGAAGGCAACCCAATCTTCTATTAGCTTGCTCTGCATGGTGTGGAAGGATTAATTACAAATTTGGGCAGAACAGATGTTGCAATTATAGTTATCTTTAACTATCATAAAGCCTGCATCATTATTTTGTAGTAAATTACTCCTTGGCAATAACAAAAATTGAAAACATATGGAACTATTTGTGTTTAGCTGTGCTGCAATATTTCTCCTCATTTTCAGTTCTTCATGGATACAGTAGCCCGAAATCAAGTGTTGTATGTTCCCAGTGTTAGATCAGCTAACCCTAGATTTTTGGTTCATATTGGAGTCCCCTGCTTATTACACCTGTGAATAAAGATTGGTTTTCTTTCACAAATTAAGATCCTAATATAATTAATAGAATGAGTATAAATTAGAATAGTAGCATAGACATTGATAAGAATCTTAAGATTTATATGATTCCACTTTTTTATAAGTACTGTAGTACAATTGGCAAAGTTTATAAATAATAGCCTAGATCCAATACAACAGAACCTCCTGCCACTGGAAGTCCAGTTCCAAAGGGTTACCCAGCCTCCTAGAACAGGTTTTTAGGATGGAGAGGGAGCTGCAGTGTGAAAGGGATATCATTTCCTCTTCTGATTCTACTGATGGAAGCATTTCTATCAGTGGATATCCTCATTGAGTTTAGGCCACTGTCTTAAATTAGAGACTTCTTTTTTAGTATATATATATATATATTAATAAAAAGCTTCACTTGCATAGCTTTGAAGTGTTTTAATTTAAATCTTAGAATTGGTCTATTTTGGCTTTCTGGTTGTACAAACTTTCTGGGTATTTTTTAAGAACTCAGTTAATTACTTTTTAAAAACTTTTTGTCTTAAAGTGCTGTCTTTTTTTTTTAAAGCATGCCATGAGAAGTTTTGGATTTGAGGTGTATACAAGTGCTGAGTTAAGCTTGCATTTTCAGGATGTTGAGCTTTTTTCTACTGATGTACATTTTGTATACTGTGGATTAGGAGTGTTTTTGCAGAAGTGTGTGTTCATAAGAAAACATACTCAAATGTAGTATCACCATTTCTAATTCTGATTAACAGTTTATGTCTCATAGTACTAAGGTTTTTGGATTTTTTGTAAATTGGACACCTTGACAATTTAAAAATAGTCTGCAGTTTTTGCTATTGTGTAATGATTGGAATTTTCAAGGGTGATGAGGGTTAAATTGCAAAGAACTGGTGTACAGTCTTTTTAACAAATACAGGATGTGGCCATTAGATGTTTTGGGTTAAACTTTAATAAAGTAAACATTTAATGAAACTTTTACAGTACTTGCTCTGTAAAATCAAAATTATGTTTGGTGAGGTGACTAGTCTGTATTCTATAACAGCTCCTGCATTGATAGTCATTAGAATGTCCTGAATCATTGTGTTTTCCCCAAGTCAGACATTAGTCTTGTTACACTTAAGGCTACAAAACTTTCTTCCAAGTCAGTTTTTCTTTTTCTTTTGTAACTTAAAATGTCTGTGATGGGATATCTCATTACCAGCTGTTCTCAACACTTCTAAGGTCTTGTCGTAATATTATGAAACTTGAAGGAATTCTCATATTAAAGCTGTGACTTTAAGAACACCACTGTTGATTGCTTTTATGTAAACTGGAAAAGTTTCCTTTCACAGAAACTTTAGATTTTTTTCAGTTATTCTTAATTTACTCATGTATAAATCTGATCACAATTAGTCTGCAAAATGTATCTTTAAAATAGCCCCATAGGAGAACCTAGAAGTAAACTTAATGTTAACTTAAAGAAGATCCATCTGAGGAACACTGAGCCTGAAACTTTTTTTCCCTGAGATCACATTTTAATGATCTCTCTATAAGCATCCCAGTTAAGTATCAGTTACTTTTAGCCACTTGTAAGAAAAGTACTGTATTAGTAGAAATATTTTACTGCAACTGTTACTAAACTAGAAATGTCAATGCTGAAAGAACAAGTTTGTAAAACTGAATGAAAACATGACAGAATAGATGTTTTGGAGGGTTTACTGTTTAGCACTGATGTACTAATAGACAAAAGACTTGTTATGCCTGCAGAGGGAAAAAAAATAGACCAATTCTTTATTAGGAGTTGCAACAAATGTGATTAAAACATGCTGTGTAGTGTATTGCTTACAATTAAAAAGCAGTATTATCCATTCACTTCTCATTTTAGGTGCAGGTTAAGACCTAAAGTTATGTGAACTTAGCTGTATAGTTTCTTGGAGCTCGCTATTTGCTCAGATCTTCCTGTCCCTTCTAAATGTCAAGTTGTGCTTTACATCTTCTGGACACATCATTTGCAAAAGGTTTAATTTCATGCAGAACAACTTTGTTAAATAAATTGCATTAAAATATAGGACCTCATCTTGTGTTTAATAAAATGTTTTAAGATTTAGCTCCACATACTTCTTCTGTGCTTTTTGTTCATGCTTGTCATTATAAGAGTTCTCAAAACCAGAGTCTTCATCTTGTTATGCAACCATAAACAGCATATATTCAGACTTCAAGTCCACACTCATTTTTCATTATTGTTACAGGACTGAATCTCTAGTTAAAGGGAATTGCCAGAAGTGTGGCATGAAATGTTCTGTGGATTTGTACTGTTAATAAACAGCTTGATATGATGCTGTCTTACACTAATGTTCTGTTCAATGTTTTCTAGTTTGTCCCTTTATAGTGTGTATTGTTGAGTGTTTCAACAACAATTAAAGTTATTTGTAATTTTCTGACTGCTTTCAGTAGTTTGCAAAGATGTTGATATACCTTGTATTATTTTTCCACAGAGGATTATGTTGCTAAACTGCAGGGTGACCACTAAGCTCATCATGATAACATTCCTGACATTGAGTTAAGAATAACCTGGCGGTTAATGGAAACTTCACTAGCAGGATTATGCATTGAGAGTAAAATATAGCAAAAGCCTCCCTTGGACAGAACAAATTCTTCAGTCAGTAGACATATGAATTGGTCAAGTTTGAAAGGTGGTGACCTTTGCCAATTTCCTCCTCTCCCTATAAGCCCTTGAAAATAGATGCTCAAAGGAAATGGGAACCTTAGGAGCTGGCAATTGGAGAAATGTCTTTTCTCTCAACAGAGGTGTTCTCAGAAGAACATTGCTTCTCTGGGAACTCTGTTGCTTTGCTTTCCCTTCGCTAAAACGATTTGCTGGTATAAAAATTAGACTAATGAAGAAAGGATTTTCATCCTGTATCACTACTTGTGTATATTCTCTGTTGCTGCTGTAACAGGTGTCAGTTATCAGATTCATCCTGGCTACCCTCTTCAGGTTAATCCTCATCCCACATGCCTTGAATTCTGCCTTTCTTTTTAAGCAGCATTCTTTCCCATTCTGACTGTACCTCACCTTTTTTTGAAAGTAGTATCAATAAGCCACTTCCCCTGAGTCAGCAACATATGGAATGAGGCTTTGGTCCAAGTTGGTGTTCTTTATTTTTGGTAAAGGAAAAAGAAAAGCCAGTCCTTTCTGTTCAGCTGCTGATGCTTTGATACAAGTTCTTTTTCTACAAGTATTCTGAGGCAGTCTTCCCTCTTGCTTGAGAAAGCTACTGTGCCCAAACATGCTGCTTATACAAGTAGAACGGCATTAATACACCCATCATTTTCTGGATTGTTTGTTACTTGTGCATATTTCCCTGAAAGAGGGGGGGAAAAGTGTGTTTAAGAATGATTACTAAAGTGGACTTTTACATTTCATTTCATGAATGACACAAATGTATTGCTTATACTGCTATATAATAAATGCAACTGGAACATATATAAAAATAGTAAGTACTGAAGGCCAGGATACTGTATGTGACTTATTTTATAGCTGCCTTCATGCACTGGTGGGGGAGGGGAAGCAGCTTTCTATCTGAGGCAGAGGATGGTCTTCCCCATTTGTGCAAGGACAGCAAGAATGTCCATGGCACAACACTGCAGCAAAACACAGGCCTTGAGACATAACTGTAATTGGGACCCCCTTACCAGGTGTTGCTGTGTTTCCTGAAAAGGGGTGGAGAACCCTCCCCAGTTGATAACACAAGTGCACTGATAGATCTGCCCTCTACCAATGTGCTCAGTTGGGACCAAAGTTCATGGAAGGCTAGCACCAGGAATGAATGAGTCAGCCCTGGGTCCATCCTGACAATATAAAATAGCAATAGCAATGGCAAGTACATTTCTATACTGCTTATCAGTGCACTTAAGCACTCCATAAGCATTTTACAATGTGTAAGCTAATTTCCCCAAACAAGCTGGGTACTCATTCTAGTGACTTTGGAAGAATGTCAAGTTGAGTCGACCCTGAGCTGGCTGGTAATGAACTCAGCCTTGTGGTTTGTGAGTGAGTGGCTGCAGTATAGGCATTTAACCATTGTGCCACCAGAGCTCCTAAAATGCAGTAGCAGGGAAGAGCAAGGTGTCTTCCTACCTGAACTTGCACCAACCAAAGTAACATGGCATTAAGTTGTGTTTTGGTTACTTACTTGAAAACATCCAAAATAAGGTATGACTTAGGCCATAGGAAAAACACCAAAAATGTTAAATATACACCAATTTTGGAATTGATTTAAAGAACTATGCAGCAGGATCCAAATGTACCAGAAGGGAAAGTGTCACATAGTCAATGCTGAGAAGCGCACTCTAACATCTGGAGGGCCACATGAGTACCACCTCTGCTGGGCAAAGTTAGATAAGAGCAGGCTATGAAGATCCCAGAAAGTATAGGGTAATTTAATGTTTGCTTCTGCCCTAAAGTGCTGTTTGTATTATGAGGACATCTTCCACCAGCATCATCTTTAAACCCTTCACATAAAATGTAAAATAAAATTTGACCTATGCCCAGTTTCACCCAGGATCATCTTTCCCGCCCAATAGTATTTAACATGTACAGCTTGTGAATAGTATTTGGATACTTACCCCAGACCACTTTGCCTCCTTGAGTTACAAGACCAAGCTCACTGACATTTACTTCGATGACTGTGCCTTTGGTAATTACCCCCAGAGATGTATATAAGGGAGAAGAGGGATTCTTTTTTACGCCAAGGATAGGTAGACAAAAAGTGGCTTTAAGTTCAGGATGTGTTACATGGGCCTTCTTGAATCGCAAACCCTATTATGTAATAAAAGATAAACAAAATATCAAAGCAAATCAGATGAAAAGTGCATTTCACATTATTGTTGAAAATACCCCACTTGTTTTACTTCACTGAGGTTCCATCTCCACTGCAGAAATACTCCAGTTTGACACCACTTTAACTGTCAAGGTTTAATGCTATGGAATACTGGGACTTGTAGTTTGCTGTGGCACCAGAACTCTCTCTGAGAAAGTTGTCTCAAAACTATAATTCCCAGAATTCCATAGCATTGAGCCATGGCAGTTAACGTGGTATCAAACTAGATTATTTCTGCAGTGTGGAAGGAAGGTAATTGTAAAACAAAGCATACGTGGGTACTGATGAACCAAACTATGAAAGCATTTACCATTGGTCGAATGAACCGCTCGTATTTTGGAGGTTTGCGAGTAAATCCGTCCCCAACAAAACACACTTTGGTAACCATTCTCTTCCATGCCTTCTTCTTCCTCTTTCCTGTACGGATCACTTTGAGTACTTCTGTCTCTCCCTGGGCACGAACTTTGGGTACAGGAACTTCCCATTTTCCCTGGGCGGAGGGGAGAAACCAGACAGGATTGTTAAGAATGCAGAAGATGGGAAATGAGAAGGATGAACACAAGATTAATTAACTACATATATTTAATCAATCTTTGTAAGACAATCTATTCTTAAAAATAAGAATTAGCCACCATTTATTTTTAACAAAACAAAAATGTTACTATAGTTGTGCTACAGTCAGAAACTATGGGGTTGGCTCAGGCAATAATCCTTATCAGTCTTTGCCTCTCTGACGTCCTTTGCATGTGCTAGAGGACTAGTGGGACAGCTCCTATCATGCTGAGCCTTGGAACAGGCAAAACTGATGCATTGTTTCCATTTGCTCCAAAATTCAGAAAACTGCCTTCCCAGTGCTCAGCTCATAATGGATATTGCATTTGGTAGAAATATATATCACAGTGTTTTTGCCTCCTCTAAATTCAGCGTAAGAGTACCTTCTTCTGCATTTAGAATAGAAAGGGTTGATAATCTTTTCAATAAAAAGCTTTGGAGCAGGCAAAAGTTTCCTACTTTAGCACACTGTAAACTTAAAAGACCCCACCTCCAATTCTCTATAATCTGCAGGGTACACAAGGATCTATTTTGTTCTGTGTCCTGTCTACTCAAACATTTACTCGTAATAACAGAATTTATTCAGGTCCATAATTATCTTAAGTAAGGGGTTGTGCAGACTGCCCCTTCCCTTGCTGGATTGGGGCTGTGGCAACCACATGTCACGGCCCTGATTTGGCCTTTCCGTGGTGCAAAAAGAAGCCACAAAAAGCGAATCCTTTTTGTGCCACAGAAAGGGCATTCTACCTGTAGCAGCAGCAGCTTTTCGTCACTTCTTCGGCGAAAAGTGCTTGTAGTTTCCCTTAGTTTCCAGGAATTTCAGTTATATACACAATTAAGTCCTGATACACCACAAGACATTATTGAGCTTTCAGGATATGATATGCACCCTCAAGTTCCTGAAGAGCACACATACCACTTAAGCCAAAACATGTTTTGTTTTTGTTGAAGCTGAGCAGTTCTGTGTTGTAGACACATATCTTTGTATGTCCTCAGAAAATGGGAAAGAGCACCCTGCATGCACTGAGGGAATCAGGGAAACTGCTGGTCAGTAAAGAAGCCAATGTGGGGTACAGCCTATTTTTGATGGGAGGTTTGCATCTTACATTGCTCCTGGAGGGCCATGTGGGTGCTGTAGCCAAGTGTCTTGGTTCAGCTGTGGTTTGTATATCAGCTGTACCCTTTGTGTAGGAAGTCTCTTCTGATCACAGTGATCCATGCCTTTATTGCCTCTAGGCCACTGTAACATGTTCTTTATTTTTCTTTATTTATTTCATTTCTATGCCACCTTTCCTCTCCATTTTTGCCAGATTTTTTATGAATCATAGCATTGCTTGGGCTTGTTTTAAAGAATGGTCTGTTCTTACTCATATTTTATTGCGCAATCCTGTATGTATTGTAAATTGATTTGGGTGCTCTGATAGGGACCCAAATCAACATATACACTCATCCCTCCACATTTGAGGCCTTTGACTTTTGTGGATTTGATTATTCATGGATTTTATTAATATGTTCTCGCTAGGAATTTAGGTTCTCCAGTGCAACTCTATGTTCAACTTTAACCAAAAGTCACACTGAAGAACCTAGAGATTCCCAGAGACAACACTCCACTAGGCATTTGTAGCTTCTCCAGCGCAATTCTATGGTCCATGTCTGACAGATATTGCCCACAGAGTTGCACTGAAGGACCTAGAGATTCCTAGAGAAAGCATAGTGTTTTTGTTATTTGCAGGTTTTCCACATTCATGGGGGTCCTGTGCCCCTAACCCCAGTGAATGTGGAGGGACAAGTGTAAATACTTTCTTAAAGTGCCATAAAAGAATATTAGGGTTACTATCGAGCAAACCACTATCTTTTACTTACATCTATTACTTACATCTATTGTCAGTATCTATTATTTTCATCTCTTACTTACTGCTTTCTCTTTTCGCTTTTGTTTGATCATGTTGGAAAGAACTTTTGCTCGAGACTGGCCCTCTCTGTCCAGTAGGTATGCTGGCACAGCTCCTTCTGGGGTCTTGTCATCATTCTTCTGTTTGGTGTTTCTCTTTTCATGCATCTTAATACTAAAGGAATACAATGCATATATAATAACTTTCAAAAATAACAAAAGCAGTGATTAGTTCAGCATCAAACAGTTTAAGGGAAAAAATACAGTGGTCACACTGCTCTTTTAAGAGAGGGAAGTGACTGAATCATACAAACAGGAAAAAAGTGCAATTAATAACAGTTGACTAGTGATGAATTTTCCGACATAGGGCCGATGCACACCCATGCCACGGCCCCGATCCTTCCTTTTGTCGCCCCAAGAGCCGGTGTCAGGGTGTGGTTGGGGTGGCTGGTGTGCAGCTGCCCCACCCCAACTCTACCCCCAGGCTGGCCCTTTGGGCCCATAGTTACATAGAGCCAAAATTATTTATCAGAATCCACTAAAGGAAACAAATAAGTTTCAAGTACTACCCATGATTCCTATTGAGGCTGGATTCTAAATATACCAACAATTTGTTACACTAATTTTTTTTCAGCTATACATGAGTTCACTTACGTCTTTTTCATCTGTATCTTCTCTGCATGCCGCTGCTTATGATAAAGCTTGGCTTTCAGTCCAATCATTTTCTTGGCCTTCTTTGAGCGCTCATGAGCCTCACGGCCCTCTTTCTTTCTTTTCTTTTCATGGTAATCCAAGCGATAGCCATAGCGTTTCCGATGTAACTCAATGTACTCGTTTTGAGGCTATAAAGTGCATGTAAAAGAAATATTTAAATAGTCAATGAATATATATGCAAGCTTTTCTTTTCAAACATATAATGTCAAATTAAGCAGTCAGCTCATCTATGAAATACTTTTGATTGGCTGCTCAACATTAAAGTAAGACTTGCAATTCAAGCAAATTTATGAAAAACTTCTTATTTGTGTAACCACTTGAAATTATTTACATGAATAAGGAGTTTTTCATAAATATGCTTGAAATGCACATCTTAGATTCATAATCATTAGTCTAGAGAACATAGTACTAAAGTTATTTGAACTTTAGTACCAGCACGCTGTAGTAGTTTAAGTGTTGAACTGCAACACTGGAGAACAGGTTACATACTCTCAGCCTGGGAAAACCCTGATGGTTTTGAGTCCAACAACTGGAAAGCCAAAGAGTAAATAGGGAAACCTAGGACTAAACTTGTAAGGAATCGTATACAGGATTACTACTGGGTGGTCAGTACAAATCAAGATTATTTAGACAGCACCACAAAAACACACACACACAAACCACATACATTAGTCCACAGTCTATTTCATTTTCTGTACTTTTATCTTTCTTCTCCCAGCAGAAGGGTGTAAAAACCGCAAACTACTAGGCATTTGAATTCCCAAGCAGTTTCAAAAGGAAGCTCCAGCACGAAACAGATGAATTCCAGCTTATAAAGATGTCTGATTCTATCATCTGTGACCTCAGTAATGTGATTCAAAACACAGTAACTAATTTTGATACCACCAAAAACATTAAATAAAAAGAGCCCCAGTGGCACAGTGGTTAAATGCCTGTACTGCAGCCACTCACTCATAGACCACAAGGTTGCGAGTTCAATACTAGCCAGGGCTCAGGTTAGACTCAGGCCTGCATCCTTCTGAGGCCGCTAAAATGAGTACCCAACTATTGGGGGGCAATGAGCTGCAGATGGAAGTTGTAAACCGCTTAGACATCCCATAGCGTGATATGAAGCAGTATATAAATGAAGCTGCTTTGCTTTGCTTGCCAGAATACTTGTATAATCATAACTGATTTATGAACATTGCTATAATGCTTTTGCATTTTCTTTCCCTCCAGCCTCACTGCTAAAAATCTAACTGCCCAACATGAGCCAAATGTGTTTATTTCAGTTTGGAAAAATTATTTTTGGATTACAACTCTCAGACTTCCCTGGCCAGCATAGGCAGTGGCTGTGTAAAAACATTTCACTTATCTCTAGTCTATGAATACTTATCTTCATGTGAACACCTATGCTGTAATAAATGTGTTTCAGGTGCAACAAAACATTTTGGTGGTTTTGTTACAACAGACTAATACATGCGGAAGAGAGTAGATTTCTCTCTGTTCCTTTCATTAGACAAACTAATAGGTGACTCTGGCTTCAAATATTTTGTTCCTGCCTTTCCTGTTGATATACGTAATATATAAAATACAGTTGTCCCTTTCGATTTGCAGGGATCCGTTCCACCCCCCCCCTTGTGAATTGGAAACTTCACCAATATTGGGGTCCTATTGATTTCAATGGCTGTGCACAGCACCATTTTCTTCCCTCCCCACTCGCTGTCCACAAAGAACAAGAATGTGGACCCCAAATTCACGAACGGGGAGTGACACCTGTAAATATAAAATAATTACATGGCAAATGACTATTATGAAGTAAATCCCATCACACATCAATTATGTAGCTACAATTATGTATGTTATTATGGCAGAGAAATCTGCTGTCAACGTCTGTATATCACTCTTTCTGTGAATGCAAAGCAATCTTGTAGCACCTTTGAGACTAACTGTGCAAAATAAGTTGTAGCATAAACTTTTGTAGACTTGGCCTACTTCGCAGGATGCATGGTGTGTAAATGGAAAGCTTCTGCTACAATTTCTTTCTCAAAGTTAATCCCAAAGGTGCTACGAGATCTCTTTGCATACTGATATTCCACACTAACATGTCTTATCTTTCTGAATTCTCTGTGTGTTAACTTACAGAAACACCATGGATTTCATAGGGTTTTCTTAACCAAAGAATACTTAAGGTGTTTCTGCCAACTCCTTTCTCTATTTATATATAAATTTATATTTATTTTATATTTTATTTTGTGTGTGTGTGTGTTGCTGTTAATTCCCTGAACTCATTGTGAACCTGTGGATGAGACATCTCCAAGCCCTTCAGTTTTCTACTGCTCTGTTCAGATCTTGTAGATTCAGACCTGTGGCTTCTCTAATTAAGTCCATCCATCTGGCATGTGGTCTTCCTCTCTTTTTACTACATTCTACCTTTCCCAGCATTATTGTCTTTTTCAATGTTGTGCTGTCTCATGATGGGTCCAAAGTACGACAGTCTCAGTTTCGTCTCCTTGGCTTCCTGGGAGATTTCAGGCTTCATCTGTTCAGGAACCCAATTTGTTTGTTTTTTTTGCTATCCACAGACTCCTCAGCATTCTCCTCCAGCACCACATCTCAAATTAGTGAATTTTCTTTTTATCCATTTTCTTCACAGCCCAGCTCCCATATTAGCACATTGAGATGGGGAATATAATGATTTGGACAATTCTGACTTTAGTGCTCTGTTGTATATCTTTACACTTTACAAGTTCTTGTCTAGTTCCCTCATGCCTGTCCTTTCCATTCCTAGCCTCCTTCTGATTTCTTGTCATGGGGTGAAACAGACTGCAGTAAAGGGGCAGCTCTGTGCCGCCCCTTTGAGCACTGGATCAGGACCGTGGCAACCAAATACTGCAGCCCCAATCTGGCAATTTTCCACCTCAAAAAGAAGCCACAAAATGCCCTCCCTTTTTTAGCCGGCAAAAAGCCGCCCTTGCCAGGCGGCTTTTTGCTGTTTCTTCAGCACAATATGTCTAAACGCTGCGCCACAGAAATGGTGTGACGCTGCCCACTGTTTGGCTCTTACTACTGGTTTGTACAGGCTTAGTATCTTTTCTGATCAGTGTGTGTGTATATATGTGAATATGTGTATATGTCTCTCTCTCTCTCTCCACACACACACACACACACACACAGGCCAACGTGGTTTACTAGTCTGAGTTCTGGACTACGACTCTAGAGATCAGGGTTCAGTTCCCAGCTCCGCCATGGCAACCCAGTGAATGACCTTGGGCTCTCTCTCAGCCTCAGAGGAAAGCCATGGCAAACCCCCTCTGAACAAAAGGCACACAAAAACAACAACTATACACACAATAGATAGATAGATAGATAGCGTGTGTATTATTTATTTATTTTGGAGTATTTATACCCTGCTCTTCAGCCAAAAGGCTCTCAGAGTGGCTTACAAATGGTTAATTAGACATTTCCCTGCCCTCAGGCTTACAATCATGCTCTCTCTCTCTCTCTCTCTCTACACAGACACACACACAAATATTTATAAGTTTGTGTGTATACACACATGCACAAACAAATCTCTCTACATACATGTATATTGTATATATACACACATATGTGTATATATATTTATATAAATAAACACATATTTGTATGTTTGTGTATATACAAACAAATCTCTCTACATACGTGTGTATACTCTATACACACAATATGTGTGTGTGTGTGTGTATATATATATATATATAGTGTATATTTGTATGTTTGTGTGTATAGACACACAAACAAATCTCTACATACATCCATGTGTATACTGTGTGTATCTATACACACATATGTATATACGTATATACATACATATACACGTACACAGTATACATATATTTGTATGTTTGTGTGTATAGACACACAAATCTCTACATACATACATCCATGTGTATACTGTGTGTATCTATATGTGCGCACACACACACATAGAATACACATATATTTGTATGTTTGTGTATAAGCACACAAATCTCTACATCCATCCATATGTGTATACTGTGTGTATCTACACACACAC
>CM034703.1:41699470-41717151 GCA_020142125.1 Phrynosoma platyrhinos
CTCTCTACATACTGATTTTACAGACTAACATGGCTATATCTTTGAATCCTCATTTTAGTGTTGTTGTTGTTGTGTGCCTTCAAGTGATTTCCAACTTATGGCGACCCTAAGGCCTATCACAGGGTTTTCTTGGTATGATTTGTTCAGAGGGGGTTTACCATTGCCACCCTCTGAGGCTGAGAGAATGTGACTTGCCTAAGGTCACCCAGTGGGTTTCTGTGGCTGAGCTGGCAATTGAAACCTGGTTTCCAGAGTTGTAGTCCGATGCTCAAACCACTATGCCACGTGGGTGTAAAAACCCATTGGGGCACACCCACACTACAGAAATAATTCAGTTTGACCTCACTTTAGCTGCCATGGCTCCATGCTACAGAATTTTGGGAACTGTAATTTGTTGTGGCACCAGAGTTCTCTGACAGAGAAGGTTCACAAAACTATAATTCCCAGAATTCAATAGCATTGAGCCACGGCAATTAATGTGGGGGTCAAACTGGATAACCTTGGACAAATCACACTCTCTCAGCCTGAGAGGATGGCAATGACAAATCCACTCTGAAGAAACTTGCCAAGATAACCCTATGATAGCAGTTGCCTTAGGGGCTGCCATAAGTCAAAAATGTCTTGTAGGCACACAACAACAACAAAGCAAGATGGTTGAGAAGAAGTTTTATTATTAAGGAATATAATTGAATTGAACACGCTTGAAGCTATTAAATGAATTTATATATATGTAAATATGATTTTGTTAATAGAAATTATGTTCAAAGAGGAAAAAAGATTATAAAGTTGCATTGAGTAATGAATGGGATATTTTTTGATTCTATGGGAGTGCCATTGAATTGGGGAGCTAGGACAGATTTGGGAGTGTGGTTAGAATAAGGGTTGGTGCGTGTGACTTATATGTAAGGATACCTGAAACTGTCCATTATATCATGATCTAAAAATATTGGCACCAGCCTCATATTTGCTAGTGTTGTATAATGTGATATTAAACTTGCTAAAATTATTTTTCATAAATTATCCAGAACTTTTTGTCTTTGTAGTGTATGTACTGCAAAAAAGCCAGAATTCTAGCAGTAAAATGTGTTAAAGGCTGTTTGAAACTTCAGAGAAATTACAGTTATCCAGCAGGTACCTTTTACACAATATCTTTTAATATTTTTGTTGCTCATTCCTATCCATTGTATTGTTATAGATAGAAAGCTGTAGAAAATATATTTCAGAGTAGTATTGTAGTATAACCTTGCATTTTAGTTTTTATATGTCTGAAAATAGATCCTGGAGGTATTTTGCAGTTGAGGATAACAAAATACAGAGTTTATAGAATTCTGAAAATTTAATTGTATTGTTTTATTAAATGTTGTAAGCTGCCCTGAGTCCCAGTCCTGCGAGAAGGGTGGGATATAAATATAATACGCCTGAGGGTAGGGAACTATTTAATTAACCATTTGTAATTTGTAAGCCGCTCTGAGAGCCTTGTGGTTGAAGAGCGGGGTGTAAATACTCTAAATAAATAAATAAGAAGAAGGAGAAACAACTGAAATAGGATCTTACTTTCTGATTGAAATCTCCAAAATTCGAATTTTTCATAATATCAGTTTAAACCAGTGGTTCTCCATTATTTTCTGTCACGCCCCCCCTAGGCAAGAAGAAAACATTTCGCGCCCCCCCCGCGCGATCACATGGGCGGGTTTGGCCAATCAAAATAGAGCTACTGGGGCCGCGCTGGGACAATCTCCCTTTCTCCAGCTGTAACGCGCCCCCCTTTATGGAGCCTCGCGCCCCCCTTGGGGGGCGCGCCCCACTATTTGAGAACCGCTGGTTTAAACTAAGGGTGGGAATCCTGCAACCTTTGATGTTTTTCCTCTCTCCCAGCAGTAGTATTCAATGTAGCCAGTGGAGGGAAATTCTGAGAAATGTAGTCCCAAAACATCTGGAGGCCTCTCTCACTTGAGGGATATTTGGTTTCTCTAACTAAACACAAAGGGGCGAATCAGTAGATATCATTAACTCTTCTTGAGCTGATTTGGGAATAGTGTGTTTGCCTGCCCGCCCTATTTCTCTCTAGTGACAGTGACCAATGTGACCTCACATGACTAGTCTGAAGAGGACAGTCCCCCCAACATTTTGTATACTTCCTGAACACAGGTCATGTTGGATAGAATTGCTGGGAGTTATAGTGTAAAACATCTAGAAGGTGTCAGGTAGGAATAGTCTGGCTTGGCTGATCTACATTTAGGCTTATCATGCTATCTGCAACACTCTCCAAACATCAGACAGTTTCGCTGTGGCTTTCTTCAAGCTTATATTAAGTTTCCAAATAAATAGGTGCTTTAGTTTGTCATGGCATAAAAAGTAAAATGGTGGTGATGAGAATAAGGAATTTGGTAGCACCTTTGAGAATAACTGGTTTATTTCAGCATGAGCATTTGTGGATATTAATCCATTTTTTCATATTCACAGCATAGGTCTTTAAGTATAGTGCCACAGTACAGCGTATAGGCAATTGTATGTTTACTGTATATAATTAAATACCTAGTATTGTACTCCAGCAGTGTACCTGAAGAAGTGGATTAACATAGTACAGTTAATGTGAAATTGTACATAAATACCTGGGCTATAATATTGTACTCCATTAGTCAGTTTGCAAAAGTGGATTGATATCCATACATGTGCATGCAGAAATAAAACAGTCTCAAAAGTGATACTACTTTCCTTGTCCAGCCATTCTTGTTTTCCTTTTTCTTCTTCATATGAAATTTCCCTATTAAGTTTAATTGTTGCTGAGATTCTATAAGAAATAAGGTTTTAATATGTGTGACTTCTGAGGAATTTTCAGCATACTTGCTGTATTTTCTGTTGAGTGCTTTCAAAATGTGTTTTTTAAAATCTTTTAAGGATAGTCATTACAAAAATAAGTTTCCAATTCTGTGGTGGGGGGGGGGGAGATAAATCTAGGTATTTCTTTGTAACAATCCTGAGCAAGTAGTTTCACTAATGGAGTTGATGGTCTTTTTAGCCTGAGAAAAAAAGGCAAAACCTGTATGTTCAGTAGCATACTCTTGCGCATTAAGAGCTGTGTGTGTTGTAAACAATATAATTTCTATTCTTTGACATATAAATGTCTGTTCTGGCCATTTTTCTGTGCTGCAGATGAAGTAAAATCTTTGCGCTCTATCATCACTCCTCCTGTGTCTAAGTAAGTGATTGCGACTTTGTATATGAGATCATAGAAATAATTTGTGGGTTATAAGTTTGGCAACCTTTCGTAACAGCAGACATTTACACCTGCAGTTGGGTAGATAAAGAAATATTATGGAGGAAACTAAATTAAAATTAGCAGTTGAGTCAGTTTATGGAATGGAAATATTTTAGTTGATGTCAACACTTTTTTTCCTGTCTAACTTCTGATCAATTCTTCTTTGGAAAATGCAATGAGATCATGGGGAAAATATGGTAAAGATCCAACATTTTTTAAAATGATGTAGTGAGGAATTAAGTATGTAGAACATAGATGTAGAACCTCCTGCCTGCAAGCTTGATGCTACATGGGTTCCCTAGCCAACCAGCTATGCAGGGGTAGGCAACCTTTCCCCTTTAAGGGCTGAGGGACTTCAGCTCCCAGAATCCCAGGAGCTATTGGCCAACATGGGATTATTGGCCAACATGGCTGAGGCTTCTGGGAGCTGAAGTCCCTCGGCCCTTAAAGGGGAAAGGTTGCCTACCCCCGAGCTATTGCCTTATAAACTGATCCTCATCCTTCCTTATTTGAAATTTGTGATTTGAGAAAAGGTAGAGAAAGAAAGATTTTAGACAAGCCACCCCTAGTCACCGCTGATCCCTGGGCTTCCAGGCTCAGCGCTGAAATACCCCCGAACTATGAACCTGAGTTTTCAGGGGGAATGTTACCCCATCTAACGCAGGCTGAATCCCTATTCCCAGATCTGTCTTTCAACGGACCAGGAGCACCTCCATCTCGTCTGGATTAAGTTTCAATTTGTTTGCCGTCATCCAGTCCATTACAGCAGCCAGAAGCCAGTTTAGGACAGAAACAGCTTCCTTGGAATTAGGTGGAAAGGTGTGATAGAATTGAGCATCATCAGCATACAGGTGACACCCTACTCTAAAACTCTAGATCAGGGGTAGGCAACCTTTCCCCTTTAAGGGCCGAGGGACTTCAGCTCCCAGAAGCCTCAGCCATGTTGGCCAATAGCCCCATGTTGGCCAATAGCTCCTGGGATTCTGGGAGCTGAAGTCCCTCGGCCCTTAAAGGGGACAGGTTGCCTACCCCTGCTCTAGATGACCTCTCCCAGAGGTTTCATGTAGATGTTAAAAAGCATAGGGGAGAGGACTGAGCCCTGAGGGATCCCACAGGCCAATGGCCAAAGAGTCGAACAGGTATCCCCCGGCATCACCTTCTGAGAATGCCCCTCCAAGAAAGAACGGAGCCACTGTAGAACAGTATCTCCAAGCCCCATCCCAGAGAGGCGACTCAAAAGGATACCATGGTTGATGGTATCAAAAGCCGCTGAGAGGTCCAGCAAAACCAACAGGGACACACTTCCTCTGTCCAGTTCTCTACGTAGTCATCCACCAAGGTGACCAAAGCTCTTTCTGTCCCATGAGCAGGTCTAAAACTAGACTGAATGGATCGCATTCAAAATTAAAGTATTCTGAGCTCAACAATCTGTGTTCGTCCTTCAACATAAAAATCCTCTTCTGATTGTCTAATTTAGGGATGAATGGGAGGATGAGACATTTTGTTGCTGCTATTGTTAAATATTTGAGAGTCAGAATTGTTAGCCATCCTACTGCAGATGATATGGAGATCCACCAGATCCAGATCTGCCTTCTGTCTACTCCTAACTCATAGCAATGTATTTTAAAATTGTGGTCCTGTTACCTGTGTGTGACGTTATCATGCCAGATTTACAATAGTGAGCCATTGTGCTATGGCCTTGACTAGAACTATTTTAAAATTTGTCTGACTTGTTTCTTGATTACCTCATAATTATGAGGACTGACATGTTTTCAAGGGTTGTACGGATTGAATGTTCAGCTTGTATAGAGATGAGCAGAGTTGTTCTTTTTATATGTTATTTGTAAAATTACAACAATTGCAATAACAAATATCTAGATGCTAAGTATTCACTTTTTTTATGTAGAATCCGCAACATTGGCATCATGGCTCACATAGATGCAGGAAAAACAACGACCACCGAGAGGATGTTGTATTATTCTGGGTACACAAGAACCCTTGGAGGTTAGTAATGTGTGAATATATGTGTGTGTGAAATAGTGAAAGTCTGTGTGAATATTTAACTGAATAGTAGCAAATTCTGAGATGATTTAAGATCTTTTTATGATCTTAGTTCATAGAAAATATGTTAAGGTGTTTTAAGGTTCTGTCCTGTCCCTCTGGTTAGGCAACATTTTACAAGATTATTTTTGCAGGCTGCTGTCTGTTTTGTCCCTTATTTCTGTTGGTTTTCACTAGCTGGGTTGAGTCCCTCGTTCAGCTTCACAGAGCCCATGGACCAACTACCATTACTGTGCAAGTGAGACTTAGGGCCTTTACAGACTGCCCGAAATAATGCAGCTTGAGACCACTTTAACTGTCCTGGCTCAGTGCTAGGGAATCATGGGAACTGTAGTTTTTTCTAAGACATAGTGTCTCTGTCAGAGAGCTCTGGTGCAACAATAAACTACAGTTCCCATGATTCCCTAGCACTGAGCCAGGATAGTTAAAGTGGTCTCAAGCTGCATTATTTCGGGCAGTCTGTAAAGGCCTTTATTTGCTTTCTAATTGCCATCATCACCCATCTCCACTTAATGCTGGTCTGGTCAGTCCCTGTGCCCACGTGAAGGCCATCAGAATTTGCTGTTCTATGGACAAGAGCAGATTAGAGTGCAAAGATATTTCTTGGAAGCTCATTGAGGCCTGTTTTTAAACAAGGAGCTGACTGAGTTGGAAGGTCTTCTCTGGCAGTAGTGGTGTCATCTTGTAACTAAAGTCCAATTTCTAATCTGCTTTTTCCTCCAAGTCCCCATTCTTTTTATGATTTTGTCCTGTTACGATTTTTCTTCAGCACAGTTCTGTCTCCTCTGTACTTGTGCAGCATCCTCCAATTTGAATTTGTAGTAGTAGTAGTAGTAGTAGTAATAATAATGATAATAATAATAATAATTTATTACCCACCTCTCCCCATGGATCATGACATGGGACAACAACAATTAACAAACAACATCAGTTAAAACACATTGGTTAAAACACACATCAATTTAAAAGGGCAAATAAGATGTGCACATATTAAAACAATCCACATCTAAAATTCATCATTTAAAATTCACAATTTAAAAATCATCTTGATAAGCCTGCCAGAAGAGACTAGTCTTCAATGCTCTTTTAAATTCAGACAGTGTATGCACTTGTTGAGTCTCTTCAGGCAGGTCATTCCATAGTCTAGGGATGGCTGAAGAAAAAGTCCTCTAGTTGACAGTTGTCAACCTAGTCCTGACTGGAGTAAATGTCTGTATTAGTACCATTTGTTCAGCCTAAGTGCCTTGCTGTAGTCTAAGGCATTGTACCTCTGGCTGCATTAGTGCAAAGAAGGTTGGTGTTTTATGTATGTGGTGGGAAATGTGTTGCCTTCTAGATGCTGGACTTGCAAGCACAATGAATTGTGAGGGATGAGGAGTGTTGCAGTTCAACGACATCTGGATGACTGCACATTACCTGTTCTTACCTGATACAATTCAGAGCTACATCAGTGGCTTCTATCTAGCTTGCTCAGTCTTTGACATGGCACAGGGGCTTCAGACATTTTGTTTTCAAGGTGTTTTTTTTACCATGTTGCATTATTATTTTTTCTGATAAAATACAGTTGAAATGCTCAAGTTGTTTGACCAAGTTGAAAAGGTGTATATTCTTCCTGTTAAACAGATGTTGATGATGGAGACACTGTGACAGATTTCATGGCACAGGAGCGAGAACGTGGCATCACCATTCAATCAGCTGCTGTAACATTTGACTGGAAGGGTTATAGAATCAACCTAATAGACACACCAGGTACATTCTTTTGAGTGTGCTTTCTTATTATGACAAGAGAATGACAAGCTAAAGGAAAATGTGACACAATAAGTTCAGTTGGTACTGAAAATGTAGACATAATTCCCCTTAGATGTTCACCTTTGTGATGGATATATGCTATCTAGAATCAAAAGATGCATTTCATAATGTAACTGTCTAACTAGCTATTTGACAGACCGTATCTCCCCATATGAGGCAGTCCAGGCTCTGGGATCATCAAGAGAGACCTCCTCTCAATCCTACCACCAATGTAAGCACGGTTGGTGAGGGCACAAGAAAGCATCTTCTCAGTGGCTGCCCTTAGACTTGAACTCCTTTCCCAGGGAGGCCAGAATAGCTCCTTCCTTGTTGGCCTTCTGGCGACAGGGCAAAATCTTTTTATTCAGACAGGCTTTTAAAACAAAGTTTTTAAAGATCAGCCTAGGAGGTGTTATAATGTTTTAACAACTGTTTTAAGAGCCTTTATCTTTTTAAATTGCATTTTATAGAGCGTTTATCTTTTTAAATTACATTTTATTCTTTTATTGTGTGATTTGTTTTGATACTATAGTAGAATTCTGTTTGAATGTTTACTTCTTTGTATGTTTTTAATGGTATTGTTTTAAAATGTGAGCCACTTTGGGGCCCAGGTTTGGGGGGGGGGGGAAAGCAAGATATAATAAATATCATCATAATCAACATCATCTGATGCTCCCAAACAACATTGCTTGTTCTTGGATTATATATTTGATTCATTTGGTGCAGTGGCTTTTAGGCAGAGTGCCATTAATGAGAAACCAGGGAAATGTTATTAAGTAAAGAAATGTTGCTCTTCTAATCTTGTCAAATATCCAAAGCTTATGTCTTTATGATCTCTCTATGAACTGCCCTTTAGGTCATGTGGACTTTACATTGGAGGTGGAACGTTCCCTTAGGGTACTGGATGGAGCAGTGGCTGTATTTGATGCTTCAGCTGGTGTGGAGGTAATAATGAATGGGTGACGACTTTGCTTTGTATTAATCCTGTATATGAATTCTTGATCTTAATTGACAAGAATTTAGGACTGTATACATCCAAATACTATTCACAAGCTGTACAGTAATAGATAGTACAAGAATATCTGGCTACTCTAAACAAGTTCAAGTCTCCAGGGCCAGATGAACTACATCCAAGGGTATTAAAAGAACTGGTAGAAGTAATATCGGAACCACTGTGAATAATCTTTGAGAATTCCTGGAGAACAGGAGAGATCCCAGCAGATCGGAGGAGGGCAAATGTTGTCTCCATCTTCAAAGAAGGAAAAAAAGAGGATCCAATTAATTACCACCCAGTTAGCCTGACATTAATACCAGGAATGTTTCTAGAGCAAATCTTTAAACAGACAGCCTGTAAACACTTAGAAAAGAATGCTGAGATCACTAAAAGTCAGCATTTATTTCTCAAAAACAAGTCATGTCAGACTAATCTTATTTCTTTTTTGTTTTTGAGAGAGAGTCACAGACATGGTAGATGAAGGGAAGGCTGTAGATGTAGTGTATCTTGACAAGATTCCCCCATGATATCCTTGCAAAAAAGCTAATAAAATGTGGGCTAGACAGTGCAAACCTAAAAGTACTCAACAATGGCTCCTCCTGCAGAGAAGTGACTAGCAGGGTGCCACAGGGTTCTGTCCTGCGCCCAATGCTATTCAACATCTTTATCAATGACAAGGATGATGGAATAGAAGGCATGCTTGTCAAAATTTTAGATGGCACTAAATCAGGAAGGGTTGCTAATACCCCAGAGGGCAGGATCATAATTCAAAATAACATTAATAGAGAAGAAAGCTGGGCCCAAACAAACAAATTTCATCAGGGAGAAGTATAGGATAAAACACTATAAAAATGAATGCACAGGTATGGGATGGGTGACACCTGGCTTGACAACAGTACATGTGAAAGGAATCTTAGGGCCAATGCAGACCAGCACAAAGGGCTGGCCTGGGGCTGGAGTTGGAACAGGGAAGCCACACAGCAACTGGCCCGACTCTACCCTGACAGCATCCTGACGCAGTGTCCATACATGCTGCACCAAAAGGGTGCAAAAAAGCTGCAGTACTGGCTAAAAGGACGGCCTTTTGCTGCCCCCAAAAGGAGGATTGGGCCCACAGTGTGTGGTTCCTGCGGCCCCAATCTGCTGTCACAAACAGGCCATCTTTATCGGCCCATAGTTGACCACAGGCTGAAGATGAGTCGGCAGTGTGATGCAGCAGTTAAGTAAGCCATTGCAATTCTAGATTGCATCAATAGAAGTACAGTATAGTATAGTAATAATGGGCCCTTACAGACTGCCAGAAATAATGCAGCTTGAAGCCACTTTAACTGTCCTAGCTCAGTGCCAAGGAATCATGGGAACTGTAGTTTATTGTGGAACCAGAGCGCTCTGACAGAGAAGGCTCAGTGTCCCAGAAAAAAAATAGAATTCCCATGATTCCCTAGCACTGAGCCAGGACAGTTAAAGTAGCCTCAAGCTGCATTATTTCTGGCAGTCTGTAAAGGCCCAATATCACTCTATTCTGCTTTGGTCAGACCTCACCTGGAATCTTGTGTCCAGTTCTGGGCATCATGATTCAAGAACGATGTGGACAAACTGGAGCATGCCCAGAGGAGGGCAACCAAAATTATGAAAGGTCTGGAAACCATGCCCTAACAGGGGTAGGAAAACTCGGCCCTCTTAGGGATTTTGGACTTCAGCTCCCAGAAGCCTCTGCCATGTTGGCCAATAGTCTGGGATTCTGGGAGCTGAAGTCCCTCAGCCCTTAAAGGGGACAGTTTGCCTACCCCTGCATGAGGAGCAGCTTAGGAAGCTGGGTATGTAGCCTGGAGAAGAGAAAGTTAGGAGGTGTCATGATAGCCATGTTTAAATATTTGAAGGGATGCCATATTGGGAGCAAGTTTATTTTCTGCTGCTCCAGAGTCTAGGACCTAGAGCAGTGGATTCAAAGAGCAGGGTATAAATACTCCTAATAAATAAATAAGCTACAGGAAAAGAAATTCCACATCAACATTAGGAAGAACTTCTTGACAATAAGATTTGTTTGACACTGCCTTGGAGGTTTGCCTTGGGAGGTTTTTAAATAGGCTGGATGGCCATCTGTCAGAAGTGTTTTGACTTTGTTTCCTGTTGGCAGGGGGTTGGAATGAACGGTCCTTGGGTTCTCTTCTGAGTCTAGGATTCTATGATCTGTGTGCTGTCATTGAAGGAGAGAACAGACAGAAAATCAGTCTTTTTGGAACCATTCTGTAATGGCATAGTACATATGTTAGGGCAGTTCCTAGCTAAGTGTTATACTGCAATTCAGATAAGAGAGAATATCTACCCTGAGACCCAAAACTGCATCATGTGTGTAATGGCAGAAGACGCATCTTCTTGGCTCTAGTTCCAGTCTTATCAAGAACGCAAGCCAAGTAGTTTGCAAGCAGGGTATATCAACATTCATGTTTATCCACTGGTGTCAGAAAGCCATGCATCTCTGTGTAGTGTGCCTGAAGGCTTTACCTTGTGGCTTCAGTAACATGGCATTGATAGACCATGATTGTTTTAAAACGGTTTAGAAAAGTTTTTGGCTATCACTGTGAAGTGGCCCTTTGTTTACTGGAAAAACTTTTCATTAGCTCACCAAGAATGTTAGTACTGTATCATGGTGTGTTTTTAAAATCTTTCCCCATCCCTTGTTCATAATTAGGAGCTCTGTTGTTTCTGCCTTTTGCAAGAATATCAAACTCTTCAGCCTTATCTTTAAGGAAAAGTGCTCCAACCCCTTGTTTTTCATGTGCCATTTCTATCCATTCCTTATCCATCTCATTTGTGTCAGTCCTTGATTTCTTGTATCTGTCCTCATCTGCATTGTTCCTAACTCATTAGAAGCCATGGCCATTTGTGTACTCTGTATATCATGCAAAAGTGGTTGTAAGTGACAACAGCCGGTCAGCTGAAATGTGCTTGCTCTCTTTGTTTAGGCACAATCTTTGACAGTATGGAGACAAGCAGACAAACACCATATACCACGAATTTGTTTTTTGAACAAGATGGACAAAAATGGAGCAAGGTACTAAGATGGCTGTTTTTTTGCACCAAACCAAAGGAAGAACTGTGTTATGGGACTTATGAAGATGATTTCCAGTTGTCCGAGAGGTTTATAATTTAATAAAAGATGAGTGGTGGTGGTAGTGATGATGATGATGATGACAACGATGATGACAGTGATGATGATTTTTCTTACCCGCCACTCCCTATGGAGGGAAGTGGGGAACAACAACAGAACCAACAAATACACAACATCAGTTAAAACAGAACATCAGTTTAAAACACACATCAATTTAAAAGAGCAAATGAGACCCATACATTTAAACCAATCCACATTTTAAAAAAATCATGATTTAATTACTTATTGGCCTTTTGTCTAAGATCAAGTGTAAAAATTAATCATTCAAAATTAATAGCTTAAAAATAATCTGTTGTCTTAATTTTCTCTAAATGAATCTTACAAATACTCACTTTTCTGCTTGTTTGGGATGAGAAAAAGAATTACCTCCTGGAGATCAAAGATTGAGTCATCCTTGGGTGCCACAAATGACTAAAGTCTGCATCTGTAAACAAGAAAGACAAGAGAAAAGAATGTTGTGAGCTTGTATTTTTTGTGGCTATTTACAAGGTTGTTTTAAAAAATTGTTAAATAAGTTTTATAGGCCTAAATCCAATTGTTAGCCAACTGCAGTGGACCCACTGCTGAATGGTCGGTCAAGGGGTAAATCCCATTGATTCAGTGACTCTCCTGTAGCTGGCACTTGCAGTTAGATTGGACATAGACTTTAAAATGCTTGTTAAATACATACTAAACCTACGTATCTTGCATCAGAGTCTTTTTTAGTCACTGTATATGAGGCAGTTCCTTGTGCTTGCAAGCAGATTTCTGTACTAGTGAAAGCCCCCTTTGATAATTTATTATCAGGGGTTTCTTGTGTTTCAGCCTGTCTTTCAGATGCTCTGATGGCACATACTATATTGGGGTCATGTAGGACTGCTACTCAAAGGTTCCCCCATATCTGATTTAAATATTAATTCTTTATTATGTAGCTGAAAAACCATTTGTTTGGTGAGTGAGAAGTCTTGCTTGGTAAATTCAGTTTTCGGAATATTGCTCAGATGTAGGTGCTTTGGCCAAAGTGCTGTTTCCTATTTCTGGTGCCCTATCTGTCAGAGACTTGCAGGGGGAAAAGGGTAGAGTGGAGGGATACATAGGTTGGAAATAAGCATTTTTCACACTGAATGAGTAATAATTTTTCTTCAGCTTTACCCTTGCAGTTGAGAGTATCAAGCAGAAGCTGAAGGCTAAGCCTCTGCTCTTACAGGTAATTTATTTATTTATATTTATTCATTTAAATCTTTAAGAAGTTATCATCATTAAAAAAATTATTCAGACACTTGTTTACAAATTACTTTGATATATTCAGGTTTGACGTTTCCTTGAAACTACTGTGTCTTATCTGTGTGTGTGTTTTAAACACTCATATATAGTTGCCGATTGGAGAAGCAAAGACCTTTAGGGGAATAGTTGATGTGGTGACCCAGGACCAAATTGTTTGGAGATCTGCAGCTGATTTGGATGATGGAAAGACCTTTGAGCTGAAATCCTTGAAAGAAGTGAATGATCCTGACTTGTTAAGGAACGCAACCGATGCAAGAAATGCCTTAATAGAACAAGTAAAGTTCTGAAGTAAATATATAGAACACTTGATGTTTGCATCCAAAAACATGGCAAAATAAGGGTGGGTGGAAGGTGACTTTTCAGCCTCTTCTCAGTCCCCTATGCACCTGAAAAAGTTTTGCCCAAATATCAAAGGTCCCTCCGGGTTGGGAAGAGCTTTGGTACAGAGGGCTGAAGGGAAGGAGGGTTTGCCAGAATTTGGGCAAAGTCACACTTATTAAGTGCACAGCCAACCAAATTGAGGAGTGTCCTTTGATCCTCAATGGAAGACACATCAAGAAGTTGCTGAGGTAGAATGCTGGATGGAAGGAAACTGTCTCCTGTCTTCCTTTTCCTTCCACTGACAAGCCTCTGGACATAGGCCAAACAGTTTTTATAATATTTTGAGCTTCATAGAATTATGACAATTTATAATGAATTGTGAAAAAGTAGGTTACTTTTTCACAAGAAGAATGTTACACTGGCATAAGTGAGGTCTTCACAAAGAGCTAAGACAGAAAGTCATAGTGGCTTTCTGGAGGCCACAGAGAAAGATTTTGGAGGATAAGGCTATTAATAACTACTATTCATGCTTGCTATACATTGCCTCCAGTATCAGAGACATAGGGCTTTTGCAGACTGCCAGAAATAGTGCAAATCGAGTTCACTTTAAGGGTTAGGGTAATTGTTTTTTTTCCTGAGACATTGAGCCTTCTCTGTCAGAGAGCTCTGGTGCCACAATAAACTACAGTTCCCATGATTCCCTAATCCTAACCCTAACCCTTAAAGTGGACTCAATTTGTACTATTTCTGGCAGTCTGCAAAGGCCCATAGGCATCTTGTTGGTCATGGTGAGAACAAAATACTAGACTTGGTGTGAGCCACCACAACTGTTTGTATGTTCCTAAAGCATGTGTCATTAGAAACAGTTTTCCCCATAATACTTGTAATTTCATGGGAATCTTCTTGATTCCCTTACTTAATCAGACATTTTATGCATCATATTTTAATATATAGGTATGTACATGTGTGGGGAATATCATACTGCCCTGTGTGTTATTGCTGGCAAAAAAAAGTTTTTTATCACCTGTGCCTATTATCAATTTGTTGCTGCTTTTCGCCATGTTTAAATATATGAAAGATTCACACAGGGCAGTAAATTGCATGAATGTATTCTCCCGCCCCTTACACTTAATACATGACGCTATGTTGGGCCTTCTAGTCTCAGGCTGAAGCAGAACACAGATTACTGCTTTTGGCTAAAGCCACTTAAAGGTCAAGTCTGTCAACCCACTTCCTAGCAAACTTTTTTCAAACTTTGTTCATTAGTAGTTAAAAATTTTCTGCCAAGTGGGGCTGGTAAGTTGCTTTGCATTACTCCAATCACCAGTAGTGACCATTCTGGCTGGGAAATTCTGGGAGCTGTAGTACAGTGCCACTGTAGTTCTGCCAGTAAATGGTCCCGGCCTAGGCCAGGAAGATTTAACATTGTGTTGTTGTTGGAAATAATTGGCTGAGGGCTGCAGTGTGTAAGGTAAAGGGAAACTAGCCTTACTGAACGGGTTGGCTGCACCTGGTTGAGCCTTGTGAAGGGAGAAAACATTGGGGGCTACTTGCTGGCAAGAAGATAAATGTTGATAGGCTTACATTCATATTGGCTGCCGTGAACTGGTGTTGTGTGCTGTTTATTTCTGGCACTAGATAATTCTCATGTAATCCTTATGAAAGACCCCAGCTTTCCTACACTGTTGGCAGTGTTCAGGGTGCCTTGGGATTGTTGTTGTGTGCCCTCAGGTTATTTCTGACTTAAGGCGACTCTGTCATGGGGTTTTCTTGGCAAGATTTGTTCAGAGAGGGTTTGCCATTGCCTTACCCTGAGGCTAAGAGAGTGTGACTTGCCCAAGGTCACCCAGTGGATTTCCATGGCCGAGCTGGGATTCAAACCCTGGTCTTCCATGTTTTTGTCCAGTGTTCAGACTACACTGGCTCACTTAGGATAGTTTAGGAGTACTATTGATGGAGTATGTATAAATTTTCATTCTACTCTTCCACCAAGGAATTCAACGTGACAAACACCACTACAAAGAAACGGTGCAGTGGGTGGAGGGTAGTTAACAAGCTGAGATGGCTTAGTGTGCCTGGATCTCTTCTCCCTCATACTGCTCCTTATTTCAGCCTTGCAGGAACACCCTTTTTCTCCTCACAACAAACTTGTAAGTTAGCTTAGTCTGAGAGGGAGCAACTAGCCTAAAGTCACCAAGCGAGCTTCACAGTTTCTAAGTGCTAGTCCACTTGTGTGTGGGCAGTAGTTAAATTGTAGTCGTTCTCTAGATATACTCCATGCATGATGTTTGGTTTTTTGTTTTTCTTCTCCTTCTAGACACATTAGCCAAAAATGAAGTTGTTTTCAGTTAGCAATTGTAAGAGCTTACATTTTCACTTTGCTGCTGATTTAAAATTGAGAATAACTGATTCTAGCATTTTGTAAAATTTCCTTTTAATTGGTAAACTACTCCTTTAATTGGTAATTGGTTATCTTCTGAGTATAGTTAAACTGACTTTAAATATGTAACAACACGCATATGTTCTTTTTGTAAGGTTGCAGATCTGGATGATGAATTTGCTGAATTAGTCCTTGGCGATTTCAGTGAGAGTTTTGATTCGTTACCTTCTGAAGAGGTATGTGGCTTGGGTTATACATTATATCAGTTGGCTGTTACAATACCTTTAACTTTAATTGTACTTGAAGGATATTTTCCACTTCCTTTAGTGCTGCAAGAAATGCTCAGTGGTTAGTATGAGTGATAAGGTAGCAGACCAGACTGAATTGTGGATTGTTTCAGCAATGGGGAAAATGAAACCAATGTTAGGAAGCAACTAAGAGAAGATTTCACTTGCATCATCTTATTTACATGTTTAAGTATTTATAAGCTTAAGCTTAATGTAAACCTCTTGTAAATCAGTAGGTGCATGATATGTTATTAGTACCGGATGTAGTTAAGAAACAGGCAGTAGCTATCACCACTCCAAAATGTGACCAGGGGATGAATTTTGGCAAGTATAGTTTCTACAAATCTTGACTTGTGATTTAGGACAAACAAGTAGTTGTGGTTTAAAACAAACACTGATCTGTTTGGTGACAAGCCAACTTTATAAGCCCCTGGGTGGAGCAAAGGAAAGGGCTGTCTTATGAGTCTGAGGCTTTGCCTGCTCTGTGTATGTAGCACCAAACCATGGTTTGGGAAATCTGTGTCCCTCCAAGTGTTCTAGGACACCAGTTTGCATCAGCTCTTTTCACTTGGGCAAATGCTTGAGGATGTAGTAGTAACTCATTAATAAGTTGAGTGCCACAGGTTCCCCAGCCTGGTGTTAAACCGTGGCTCAGTGTTACATTGACATCAGGCTTTTCTGTTCCAGGCAGTTGGCAATTCAGTCATTAAATCAAAAATTATAAGCAGAATGCATAAAACCAAATAAAGAACAACATCTGCTGAACAGTATAAGGTATAACAGGAAATGCTTAAGGTGCAAAGAGTACAACCATAAGATCAAATATATAAATTCACAGCACTTTCAGGAAAGCTTTCTCAGTTTTCTGAATGATTGAATACTGTTGGAAAGATGATGATAAGGACTTGGAGTTTGAAAGAGTCTTGCAACCATTAAAATATACAAAAATAAACAATCAAAACAATGTATTGCCAGCATAGGCAATATGAGGAATAAATATTCAGCTGTTCTATGTCTACGACAGTTTGAGAACAGAACGTAGGTAATGAGAAATACTGAGAGTATTCTATATAAATCAAATAATAGATACCAAATAGAAGCTTGATATTTAACTCTTTGCTGTGAGTGTATGTTTCTGACTAGCATGTGTGTGTGCATGCATGATTCGTAAAATCTAAGAAATGGACTTTGGAAAGTAAGAGACACATGTAACCAGTAGAGAATTACATTTCAAGATGTAATTGAAGGTTAATCTTTGCTCTGAATAAATCCTTACATCAAGTTGGTAGTTTATTTGCTCAATTTAGGTCCAAAACACATTGCAAAAATAATCCAGTTTGAGACTGCTTTAACTGCCCTGGCCTAGTGCTAGGGAATTCTGGGAATTGTAGTATATTGTGGCACCAGAGCTCTCTGACAGTGAAGGCTTAATGTCCCACTACAGTTCCCAGAATTCCCTAGCATTGAGCCACGGCAGTTAAAGCAGTCTCAAACTGGATAATTTCTGCAGTGTGTTTTGGACCATAGATATCTATTAATAATATGAATCTTCTGCAGCTCCATTCTGCTGTACGGAGAGTAACACTGGCTCAGAAGGCTGTGCCTGTGCTCTGTGGAAGTGCACTGAAAAATAAAGGTGTTCAGCCACTACTGGATGCGATCACCCGGTATCTTCCCGCTCCAGATGAATGCAGCTATGATTTCCTGTGAGTAAGAGAAGACTTCATTTATTTAAGTGCAAAGTAGAAAATCTATGAAATAGAAACAATTGATTAATAATTAGAACAGAAGTAGGTTATGGGCTGGGAACCTGAGAGAGATCAAGACGGGGGAAGCATGCATTGCTAATAAGAGCTGGCTTGCTGCATTGTAGGTGTGTAGCTGTGGATTCTAGTAAGTCCTACATTAGGATCTGTCTAGGGAATGGGGGCTGGATTGTGTCCCTAATTTTTTTCTACTAAGTGGCTTTGTCAAATTAAGTGTCAAATTAACAATCTGTAAACTACTCTGAGAGCCTTTGTGGCTGAAGAGTGGGGTATAAGTACTCTAAATAATTTGTTGTTTCAACCTAAAAAATTGAGAATATATGTATATTTGCTACCCAGTGGACACCATCTTAAATGTTTGAATTGTTAGTAAATATGATAATAATAATA
>CM034703.1:41774033-41784256 GCA_020142125.1 Phrynosoma platyrhinos
GTTTTGTGTGGATTAACCAGCAGATTTGCCCCCGTGTGATAACGTCTACACTATGTATGGATGTGAGAGCTGGATAGTAAAGGAAGCAGATAGAAGAAAAATCAACTCCTTTGAGATGTAGTGCTGGAGAAGAGTGTTTAGGATACTGTGGACAGCCAAAAAGACAAACAGATGGGTCTTGGAGCAGATCAAGCCAGATATCTCATTAGATGCCAAGAGACTGATGAACTTTTGGTCATATAATGAAAAGGCATGGCTCACTGGAAAAGACAACAATGCTAGGAAAGGTAGAGGGCAGAAGAAGGAAGACCACATACCAGATGGATTGACTCAGTCATGGAGGATACGAGGATGGGATAGTAGGAACTAAGCAATGAAGTGGACAATAGGGGTTCTTAGAGGTGTCTCATCCACAGGGTTGCCACAGTTAACAACAACAAAACACACCAGCAGCCTATGTTATCTCAAAAGCTTGCATATATTTGTGCCCTTTGAGTTGCCCTAAGCATTACACAATGCCCTCCAATTGTCCTGATTTGGCATGGACAGAGGATTAGATTGTCCTGTTGTCCCACTTTTTCAGCTGCTTTTGAAGTCAGACACTTCAAGTTCTTTCTCCTCCTTCCCCTTTCTCCCTTTGTTCTCAGCTTACTTCAATTATCACAAACTGAGTTCAAAGTGCGAGAGTAGTTTGCATTCAGTTAACTCATCAGGGTGGAAAAGAGAAAAGAGGCTGGAGTCTGGCCTTCCCAGTGGGCTCAAGCAAAAGCAAACTACTGAAGCCTCCTTCTTCCTCATTAATTTGCTCAACCACATATATTTTAGTTTCATCTGTGAAATGTTGGAAGGTCTATTACTCTAAAATGGATTTTGAAATTTGTTTTGAGTTGCTACAGTGCAACCCAAAGATCATTGGATCCCATTGGGGAATGCAAACAGGGTGGCTTGGGGAAAATCTTGTTTTGTACTTCAGTCTGAATCCATCCTCCCACCCCTGCTTAAATTCTGAATAGGGAATGTGAGTGAAGTGCAGAAGTACGAAAATCCCTATTATCTTTGTGCTTTTCTTTTCCACAGAAAAGGGGAGTGTGCAGAACTGGAGTGTGTCTTTGTGCTCACCCTCCAGTGAAATCATCTGGCCCAGTGTCCTCAAATAGCAATCTGGTTCCTGGGAGTAACAGATTTCGTCACCCCAGTTTTGAGGGTTTTATTGTTAGTCCTTTACAATAGAATCTCATCACATGTCGCCTACTCACCAAACAAGTATTCCACATTGCACTGAATTACATTTCTACAAGGATCTGGGTACTTGTTGCTTCTTTTCCTTTTCTCTCCTCTTATTTCCCTGTGTTTAAAATTCAGTTGTTGGTAATTAATCAGAGCTGCAATCTAGTGGAAAAGGGATGATTTAAAAAACCCTTTCCCTGCATGGTGTAGTGGTTTCAGTGTTGAACTATGACTCTGTAGAGCAGGGTTTGAAATTCTGCTCAGCAATGGAAAACCACTTCCCTTGGACAATTTGCACTCTCTCAGCTTCAGAAGAAGGCAAAGGCAAACACCTTCTGAACAAATATTGCCAAAGAAAACCCTGTGATAAGTCTTAAGACTTTACGACATGGGGAAAATCCCATGCAGAAACAGGGTTTTAAATAGGAAAAACCCCACACAAGTGGGTAGATATTCAGACGATGTCGCTTTTAAACTGTGCTTAACCCAAACAGAAAGTAGTAAAAAGCTGCTTCTTTTTTCTTTTGGAAAATCTCAAAAATAAAAAGAAGCGGCTTTTGGCTACTTTCCGTGTGGGTTAAGCACAGTTTAAAAGTGACGTGTGTGAAAATCTACCCGCTTTTGCTGGTTTTCTCCACCTTTTAAATTCCGTTTCTGCATGGGATTTTCCCTCTGTGACAAGGGTTGTCACAAGTCAGAAATGACTTAAAACCACACAAGAACAACTTCATTTTACTTTTTAGCTGAACATCAGATCCCCCTTTGACCCTCAAGCCACTATTTGCTCCAGTTTCATAACAATACTAAATATTTTTAGATACAGGCAAATGGCAGCATTTGAGACTGAGAGGTTTTCAACAGAGAAACAATGCAGGTAGAGCTAACCCACTATCCTGTGTTGTGTAACCTGAAATAGTTTTATTGTTGTAAAAGACTGATCCATGCATTGGATTTTTTTTTAAAAAAAGCAATAAGATAATATCTAATGTAAGTCTTATAATTTCACACTGCAAGGGCAAGATTTTCTGACTCCCTTGGAGGGAATATGCAATAGCCCACCCTAATCCACAGTTTCACTTTCTGTGATTGAAACTACCTGGTTGAATTATCATTCAATTAAATATTCTTGGACCGGTCTATCATGGTCTGAAAATACAGTCACCCCTCCATTCTCGTGGACTTCAAGTCTGCAGTTTTGCATATTTACAGAGGGGCGACCTCCATTTAAATCAATGTGGCGTGTACTCCATGGTGCGTGCTCACGCACGCCAGTGGGAGTGCACCCCATTCAAGCCTATGGGGTTTGAATATTGTCAAGTCTCTGTTTCGTGGGGGGGGGGCGGTCCTGGAAAGGATCCCTTGTGAAAACCAAGGGCCAACTGTGGGCCTAAGCAGACTGCCAGAAATAGTGCACTTTAAATTGAGGCACTGCCCTGGCTCAGTACTAGGGAATCATGGGAACTGTATTTTTTTCTGAGACATTGAGCCTTCTCTATCAGAGAGCTCTGGCGCCACAATAAATTACAGTTCCCATGATTCTCTAGCACTGAGCCAGGGCAGTGCCTCAATTTAAAGTGCACTATTTCTGGCAATCTGCAAAGGCCCTGTATTACTGGGTTTGGTACTATCTGCAATTTCAGGCATCCACTGGGGATCTTGGGATATATCTCCCACAGATAAGGGAGGACTATTGTATTTGCAACGAGATGTTAGGCAGAAGGCTATTTATTTATTTACACACACACACACACACACACACACACATAATGAAATAATGAAAAAATTAAAACACAAATAAACAATCATCACATTAAAACACAGTTGAATTTTTTAAAAATATTTTGTTTGTTCTTGTATGCCTTCAAGTTGTTTCCAACTTTTTTGATGCATACAAGATCACCCAGTGGGTTTCCATGGCTGAGCAGGGAATTGAACCCTGATCTCCAGAGTCGTAGCCCAACACTCATACCACTACACCATAGTGGTATAAAATCATTCAAAAACAACAGTAAAGCACACCCACCCACCCCATAAAAAGGCTCCCTTAATATGTAACCAAGCCAAGCCACAGGATGGATGCCATTAATATCAATGAAGGCATTCTAACTTATGAACACTATTATTACTGTTTTTAATTTCCAGGGGAGGTGGCTCATAGCATCATGAAACTATTACACAGCTCATTAACAAATTGGACATAATAGAAAGAACAGGGTGTTGGGCAATCTAGTCAACTTTTTCCATTTGCTTTCTCACATTCCAAAGTGGGGTGAGATGTATATTAGTATACAGGTCTTTCTCAAACATCTGATAGTGCAAGCACAGTTTTACTTACCGTAATTGGAACTGAATATGCATGCTATCCTTTGAACCTGCCAATGGTTATGGGCAAAAACTGCATACTTTCAATGGAACCCCATTCTCAATTTTCCTGACTCCCTGTCAGAGTTTGGTAAGGTTTTTATAACTACAGCTAGAGTATCGTAGGAGCATATTGCACTGCTAAATAAAATGTCTTACCTCTCCTGAATTCAATTATTTTAATTATAAATTTTATTGCATTAAAAAACATACATAAACAAACATACATAAATACAAAAAATACAATTCATTTCATTCATTTAACCTTTATTAGGCATACAAAAACATATAAACATATAAACACATAGACATATAAACACATAAACATAAAAACAGATAAGTATACATACAAGACCTCCTTATAACATGTCTTATCTGAAATTCACAGCTTTTAGTGTACCGCTTTCATCAAACTTCCTTGATGTCTTATAGCTATCTACATATATATTCATTCTTTATCTACTTCTTCAACCTCTCCTGAATTCAATTTTAATTCAGGCGGCATCCGGATACTATTGCAGGGATTATGCTGCCTGGGTCCAGCCCTTTTTTTAAGTTGGAAAACTCCCAGTTTTGAAAAGAGGCATTCTGAGCGCCCTGGGAGCTGGGCTGGACCTGGGCGATGGATTCAGTGGCAAAATCCCTGCAATTGTACCTGGATGCCGCCCTAATTAAAATTGAATTTGGGAGAGTTAAGACATTTTATTTTAGTGGTGCAATAAGCTCCCTAGCCAGCATGACAACTGGAAAGCTCACCTCATACCTTCCATCTGTACTAATTTAGAAGGGACAGTCTCCATTAATTCTCTGCCACTCTCCCTTTTCAGCTGCTATTAAAATATCCCAGTTTCTCTCTCATCGCCCCACTTTCTCCCTTTGTCTTCAGCTTACTTGTTGTTGCAAACTAATTTCAAAGAGCAAAAGTAATTTGCACTCAATTAACTGGAAGGGGAGAGAGGAATCCTACCCTTCCCAGTAGGCTCAGGTAAAAGCAAACTGCTCCAGTTTCTCCTAGCTTGTGTGTTCCTACATAATTTTGGCTATCTCAACTGCACATGTGTTGCTTGGCCACATGTGTTCCAGTATGGTGGGGGAGGGGTATGTTACCTCCATATAGCTACATGCTATTTGTTACGAAGCAGCAGCAACAGAAAAGTTGTCTGCAAAATTCTAGAAGGGGTAACAATAGTCCTGCCCCAAATTATATTTTTTAGACTAGAATTAGTTTCTCCCATTACTCCAATGTGAGGAGGCCAAACTGACTGGAACTGTAGAACAGACCTCTGGTAGGGTAGACAAAATATTCATTGGAGATGTTTGAGGTTGGTTGCCAGTACCATTTGGTATCTTCTTCCTGTTTTGTTTTTTTTAAAAAAAAAACTGTGTATGGGAATTAAAAGGTGTTAAGGAGCAGACATCAATGGCTTAAGAACAAAATAAAGTTTTGATTATAGGACTCTGAGGGAGCTATTCTAATTTCTAGGATAGTCTCAGAAAATAATGGGGATGAGAAGAGGAGTGGAAACATCCCTAAGAGTATCTGTTAACATCACAGAGAGGTCAAGATGAATAGATAGAGAGAAAGATCACTGCAGGTCAGTCTTACTATCTAACCCTATTACTTTTGTCCTCTATGAGGCATTAACTCTTTCAGTGCAGAGCATTGTTGTACTTCCAAAATTTACTTCATACAACAAGACTATAAAGTAAATGTCAGATAGTTTCTTTGGAAAGGTCTTTCAGTTGAAAAAGTACCATCCCTGAAAATACCTTCTTGTGATTTCTCATCTCACTTCATTCTACAAAAGGCACTTCAAGGAAAGATTCAAATTATTACCTAGAAGTCTGGGTAAGCAAGTATGAGAGCTGATGCTCATTCAAGTCACCTTAGGACATCTTCAGGTGAATATCAACATTGCAGCTCTTCCATCCTTAGAAAATGCTGTGGTGGTCACCTAAACAGAGATCATAAAATGATAGAGTTGGAAGAGACCACAAGGGTCATCCAGTCCAACCCTCTGCCATGCAGGAACTCAAAATCAAACCAATCAAATGCACAGGTTTAAAATAAAATCCTAGAATCTAGATCATTCCTTCATTCCATTTATTCATTCAGTTTGAACCATTCCTTTTTCCTGGTATGGGATGCAAGGTGCCTTAGAATAGGGAGTAAAATAAAGTACAGTAACATTTTAAAAGTCTAAAAGCCACTAAACAAATAGTCTTATTAGAATATTAATTTAAAACAGCATGGAATACATTTAAAATATAGTTAGAAGATCAGAAGGATTGTTGTTGTGTGCCTTCAAGTAATTTCCGACTTATGGTGATTTTAGGCAAAACTTTCACAGGATTTTCTTGGAAAGATTTGTTCAGGGGATGGGTTGCCTTTGCCTCCCTCCAAGAATGAGAAAGTGCAACTTGCCTAAGGTCACCCAGTGGGTTTTCATGGCTGAATAGGGGTTGAACCCTGGTCCCCAGAGCTGTAGTAGTCCAACAACACTCATACCATTATACCATTATATCAAACTTGTTACAGATAGTAGATCCAATAAATGACCCTTCTGTCTCAACCCATTAAGAGTTGAAGGCCTGTTGAAATAAAAAGGACTTCACCTGCAAGAGACAGCAAGCTTCCCATGGGACTGGGAACAGTCACCAAGAAGTCCTTCTCCTGTGTCCTCATCAAACATATCCATTATAGTCATGAGAATGAAAGAAAACAGAGAAAACTCAAGCAGGATCATATCAGAAGATATAGGGTGCATATACATTGTAGAAATAATGCAGTTTGACACTAATTTTCCATGGCTTCACCCTACAGAGTCCTGGAATTTGTAGGTGTAGGATACTCTATCCTTGTAATATATTTAATGTTGCATTCAGAGGTTGTGGTACAATCTCACAAATACATGCAGCTTGTAAATAGGGAAGTGTTCCTTGAAATAAGGAACATGTGGCAAACTGAACGGGTGCAATGACGATATTGGAGGTAGCTTCTTCTCTTTGTAGGTTTCTTCCATATGCAGAAAGCTGTGAACATACCAAGCATGCCTATATGATCGTGGGCCGCCATCTGCTTTGCCATGCTGTGGTAATGTAAAACCACCATAAAGCTACATTGGTGACCTGTCTGAGACAACTTTACATCTGTTTTGAATGTAAAGAACATAACAAAGTAGCCCTAAGTGTATAGTTGAATCTGTTCAATATCTGAAGAGTTTAAAATGGTGACAGATTGCCTACACCTGGTCTACCAGTTTCCTGCTGATATATTTTTCCAAAGCTATCCCATGTGGGCACTCACTATCTGGAGACTTCTAATAAGAGGGTTAGGAAGATACAGTGCTCAAAACAACTTTAATGCTGCCATACGTAATAGCTATTCTCTCTGTTCCACCACCCTTACTGGTACATGGTGGGAATAAGGGAGAAGCCCTCCTTGGAGGTTGAACCCAGGCTCTGGTATTCCATTCATAGACATCCCTTCCCTTCCATAGGCAAGGGAAGATCTTTTTGTTTTATCAGACCTTTGAAAGTTGATTGTTCGGGGGGGAAAGGGCTTTTCAGAATGTGCTGTACTGTTTGTTTGTTGTTTTCTTTTCACTGGCCACACTTTTAACTTATTTTAATTGTTAGTGTAACTGTATTTTAAAATTTTGTATGATACGAACTTTAGAGTTGTATATAGTTTGAACTTTGTAAGCTGCCCTGAAATCCAGACCAGGAAACAGGCAAAATGTAAGTAAATTTAATAATAATAATAATAATAATAATAATAATAATAATAATAATAATAATAATAATAATTTATATCCCACCCCTCTGCAGAGCAATTGGGGCAGCTTACAACATTAAAATTTCCATAAAATACAATCCAAATCCAACCCCAGATGACCTCAAAACCCACCCATCCTTAAAAAGGTATTAAACAATATCATATTTAAAACTTACATAAAATTTACATAAAGCATGATGATGATGATGATGATGTAATATCTCCATGAAACAAGCGAAAACTGAAAAATCTCTAATGAAGAGGCATAAACTGTGAATGCAAGGAATTTCATCTCCTGCTGTTTCTTGGTTTCCCAGAGGCATCTGGTTGGTTACTGATGGAAACAGGATGCTGGACTATAGCTCCCAGAACCCCCATCTAACATCATTTCTTAGACCTTTATTCCAAAACAACAAAACAAAACAGAAATGCCCCCCAAGTAATACTAGATTAATTATTTTAGTATAGCAGGGTTCTGCTTATATATTTTTTAAAAAGATTTCCCCACCCTACCCCAACTCTAGGGTTCTTTAATATCCTAATGTAGGATGGTGAGGTGGGCAGTGTGGCATAGTGGTTTGAGTGCTAGGCTACAACTCCGAGAGACCAGGATTTGAAACTCGACTCAGGCATAGAAACCCACTGTGTGACCTTGGGCAAGCCATATTTTTTTTGATCCTAAGGGAAAAGCAATGGCAACCCCTTTCTGAAAAACCTTACCCAGAAAACCATATGATAAGAGTTGCCATAATTTGGAGCCAATGTGAAGGCAGAAAACAACACATTCTGGTTTTGTTCTAATTGACACTTGAGTTGTTAATGCTGTGTATAGATCTGATATTAGAACAATCATAACAAACTACTTAGCAGATTCTAATAGATGGACATTCCACCATCTGTTCAGAGGATTTTTTTTTTTTTGAAGAACAAAATGAGAGATTCTGGGAACTGTAGTCTGGAAATTAATTTTGCCATGCTCTGGTTCTCCTATTCAGTGCTTAATGATACTTTCTCATCACCAAATCCCTAGCAAATCTAAATGAAAATAGGATGTTTAAGCAATGGGATCCAGAGTTCATATCAAATCCTGCGAAAGCCCTGAACACTGTCAGTTTAGAAATAAGCCAGAAAGAAATTTAGGAAACATGCAAAGATTAACTCACTTAAAAGCTTTTTCTCTACTGGAATGATGAACTTCTCAAACTAAGGCGTCTTGCCAAAGCTAGCAGTTTTATAGAACCAGGTATGCCAACAGCCCTTTATGTCACTTGATACCTCCTTCTTCCAGCAGCTGGTAACATCTCATCTTCTAGAACAGGAAGCATTGACTTTCTGCACTGGTACTACTAAAGCACAAGTGTGAAAGGAAGAATAGCTTCTTTTGCAAGGTTACTGCAAAGATCACAATATTAATATGTGTGACATGCTTCAAACATCTGAAAAAACTAGAAAGATGCTCCTGGATGATATAGTAGATTTTCTGCATGGGTCTTTCAATGTGTGATATAAATACTCATACAGAACAATTGCTCTTCAGCTGTTCATTTTGCTTCCATAAACACTGGAGCAGTGGTTAACATCATCCGCTCTGTTGTTATTTTTCTCATGTTGGAGATGACATGTCTGAAGGGGGTAAGTGCCTGCTTACACCGAAGCTCTTCAGGTAGGCAAAAGCCCTAGAAAGTCAGGGATCTTGTTTGCATGGAAAGCCGACCCATGAACATCTCTGCTTTGGACATGTCACATTTCCTTGTGAATGCAATGGTGAAAGAGCTGACACTAGATGCTTTTCTGCTTCCATGTTGAATAAAGCATGGTTAGTTGCTACAAAGGAAAAAGAGTGGCTACAGAAAAAGAAGATGTACTTATTAAAGAATCTGAAGATGTATTTTCACTGTATGAGGTAAGAAAAACTACTATTCAGAAGCACATTAAAGTTTTATGCACCATTTGTAGTGAGCCAGATGATCTACTCCTCTGCTCATGAAATCCCTCCCCAGATTGTGACCAGATCTTTTACTCTTCCATGGCTAATACAAATTCCAGGTGAAGCTGGATTGGAGCTATGACATGTGGGGTTGGCTAACTCCCTCCCCCTTCCTTTGCACTGTGGCCCTGATTTGAACACATCCACCCTCCTTTCCATCCACCATGTTTACTTTTAGCACCTTCAAATATCTCCAGTGGTTTTTTTTTAGTATGCTCCTCAACCTAATGTTCCTCATCGTGTGTGTAGATGAGGAGAAGGTAAAAATGAGATAAGCTCATGTTGTAACTCATTCAGAATCATTAGCAGAGAGTTGGAAACATATCCATGTTAAATATTCTTCAGCTTGGCAGGCACATACTTTATTGATCAGGTTTGTTTTGACAGTCAAATGAATCAGTAAGGTTAACCCTCCAAGTAGGATGAACTACAGAAATGCATGTTGTATGAACGGTGAGCTGTGCTGAAAACAAAAAGCTTGCCAAAGTTCAGCTACGTTCACTGCTTAAAATCTGTTCTTTCCGTGTTTGTATTTATGGCTTACTTCTGATTCTTGCTATTAGAGCTAGCTTATAGAGCAGGCTTACTTCTGATACTTGACATTAGAGCTAGCACATGACATTTTATTGCTTGAGATAAATGACAAAATGGTGCCTCATTTTTACCCTGCATAAAGAAGCCAGATAGATGGAAGTTAAATTTTTTACTTTCAACATTTGCAATAGACAGTGAGCTAATTAAGGGAGAACTGAGACAGCTTGTGCGGCATATTGATCTTGGCCCTCCAACAAGGAGGAACAGTCAGAAGATCATCACTGCTGTCTAATGACAGATCCAGTCATAGGACGTTATCACACGTGGGCCAGAAAG
>CM034703.1:41789235-41807212 GCA_020142125.1 Phrynosoma platyrhinos
TTGACCAGGAAATTATCCTGCTGTGTTCTGCATTAAACCTTAGAGAATGTCTAGAGGCAGAACTGTGTAGGCAATCAGACATCCAAGTACTCCAATTAGCATTTGGAGCAGTTATTTTCTGGACTACATCTCCCACAAATCCTCAGCCTTGGCATGCTGGCTGGGGGATTGTGGTAATTATAGTCTAAAATAGGAACGCCAAGTTCTGTTTGGGATTAAAACATATACAGAGCACATTGGACATGTGAACTTCTTTGTATGATAGTTGAAACTAGAACATTTCCAGCTGAAAGGGTCTTAGGTAACAAATGATGAGGGAGAAACTTGTCTGAAATCAATGGAAGCCACTGCCAGGATGGCGCTGTTGTTGTTGTTGTTGTTGTTGTTGCTGTTGTTGTTGTGTGTCTTCAAGTCATTTCCAATTTATGGTGACCCTATCATGGGGTTTTCCTGGCATGTTTCTTCAGAGGGGGTTTGGCATTTCCCTCCTCTGAGCTGAGGAAGTGTGACTTGCCCAAGGTCACACATTGGGTTTTCATGGTAGAGCTAGGATTTGAACCCTGACTTCCTAGGCCTCATTCCCACTTACAAATAAATCAGCTTGCAATCCAAATTGATGGATCGGTTCAACCAGTGGAGCATGGTTCAAGCCCCATTGAAACTAACGGTGCGCGCACAGGGCTGTGCGCAGGGGCGCACAGCTATTTTAGGTATGGCAGTTGTCCCCGCAAAGAGTGAGACTGCGGACCTGCGGAGGTACATTTGCCCCAATTGCATTTTCTTGTTGTAAAATAACCCACTTGTTGTTCACATTGACTAATGAATTGATTCAAAATGGACCCTCTTCAGTGGGTCGCTGATCACTGATCATGTCATAGGAAATTGATTCCGATCCACATCTCGTTCACACTTGTGCTGAATCGATTTATTGCAAAAGATGCAGAAAAAATAAGCGTAAAAAAGATGTGTGTTAAATGGGTCTAACGCAGGGGGCCCCTTGCCAAACCACTTCAGCGATTCGGCTCAAGTGCAAACAAGGGTCATTTAAATTACTTCAAATCGGTTAGCAAACCAGTGTATAATGTAGTGGAAATGAGGCCCTAGTGTCCTAGTCCAATGCTCAAACCTACACCACACTGGTCCCACAGATCTATAAAATTTTCCTGATCCAGTGTTGGCACTGTTGCTGAAGCACCTTTTCCTGCAACACTTAGGACCTTATCACACGGGGTCTAAAGCAGATCTAATCCAAAGGGTATCCGTCGCTAATACATATTATTTCCCCGTGTTTACACACGACGTTACACCGAAACTCGACAGAACCCGGAGCTAATCCGTATTGTTTCTCCGTGTTTACACACGACGTTGCACTGAAACTCGACAGAACCTGGAGCTAATCCGTAATGAATTGAGATCTTTTGACATTCGGTTTTTTGGGGAAGTACAAGGGAGCTTTCGGAATCATTGCGCAATGGCCGCGCAGGCAAAATTCAGTTCATTTCGGTATAGAACTGAATTTATTCTTATTTCGGTTACTTTTCACTTCATGGCCAGCGTGTGATAAGGTCCTTAAAATTGGCTCTACAGCTCTTTGTCACTTTGACATTGCCATCCATCTGCTGTCCAGGCAGCTGCTTTTGGCTGTCATAAAAATACACTAAATTTACAGCTATTACTATATCAACCTTTTCCTGCTGCTGTTTTTAGTGTTGTGGTGGTGATGGTGGGGATAGGTATCTGCAGGATTTTCTGACTCAAGTGCTCAGCCTTGGTTACTATACATTTTGACTTCAGATCTAGAGCCACCAATTGCTTTTTAACCTTAGGCAACAAGATATCTTGAATCTGTCCTATTGGGCATGAAAGATGAAAGATGAAAGAAAAAAAAGAGGGGCTAATAAAGGAGTCCTATTGATGGGAACATCATGAGATGTTTGAATGAGCATCTTTCCCTGTATACTCTTGCCTGACTGAAATATGCTGGAGGAACCTACTCTTGAGCAGGGGTAGGCAACCTAAGGCCTGGGGGCTGGATGCAGCCCCCCAAGGCCTTTGGACCGGCCCCAGGCTGGTCCTGCCGCTGCCGCCCCCCCCCGCCGCCTGCCATGATGATATTGATTATTGTTGTTATTACTTGTTCTTGGGGTTTTCTTGGCAAAATCTCCACAGGGATTTTGCCATGGCTTTTCTGGGGCTAAGAGAGTGTGCATGCATATTTTTTTTAAATTTTTTAATTTAAAAAAAATATTTTTATTTATGTATGGTGCTTCAGCCCCCCCAATTGTCTGAGGGACAGCAACCCGGCCCCCGGCTCAAAAAGGCTGCCTACCTCTGCTCCTGAGTATCACCGATGGGAGCAATACATTATGGGACAACACAGGACAGCCCTCCATTTGAAGTCCTGTTGGTGGCAATGTTGGTTTCTTTCTTTCTTTCTTTCTTTCTTTGCAACTCAAAACATGACTTTGTATTAAAGCCTTTGAGGCCTAATTTGCTTTTCAAAAGCATATGTACATGTTTTAAACGGTTTTGGCCTTTTAAATTGCTTTATGTTGTTAACACAATATGGTTTTATTCCATAAATTCTGTAAAATTTAAAAAGTATTTTAAACCTGGAATTGTCTTAAATAGTTTAAATTGTTATACTTGTATGCTGTCCTTAGATTTCACAATAAAGGGCAGCCTATAAATATTCAAGTACATACCTATATATGCTTACTGTAATCTGCAGTGGAAAATACAGTAAAAGCAAGCCTGGTTATTTGAGAGTTACAAGGGAGAGGATCTGACATCTAGAAGGGTGTTTGGGCTACTGTATGTAGGAAATAGCATGGGAAAAGACACAGATATCGGTGTGGATGAAGAGAATGAAAGTGAGGTTGCAGCTCATCAGTAGAGCTCCTAGATTTTACCTGCAGTCCTTCCAGGTGTCTCTTGACTGAATCCCCCGAAAGCCACTGTTAGCATATCCTCCAACATTTCAGAGATGAAAACTGGGACACAAGTAACCAGGCAACATTGTGGTCAAGACAAGCAAAAGATGGCAAAACTGAGGGAGACACACAAGTTAGGAGAGGCTGCAGCAGTTTGCTTTTGGTTGAGTCTACTGGGCAAGATTCTGTCCTCTCTTTCCTTTCCCCTCTGCTGAACTGAGAGCAAACTACTTTTGCACTTTGAACTCAGTTTGTATCAATGGAAATAAGCTAAGGACAAAGGGTGAAAAGCAGTAGGAGGAAAGAAAAACTGGGTGTGTATCTATGCTATAGAAATAATGCAGTTTGACAACTGAAAACTTAAAGTTAGAATCATCCAAGCCATTGTATTCCCCATCATCATGTGTGGATGTGAGGGCTGGACAGTGAAGAAGGCTGACCGGAAAAAGATCAACTCATTTGAGATGTGGAGCTGGAGAGTGAAGAGGACACCAAGGACAGCCAAAAAAGGCAAATAAATGGGTCCTAGAACAGATCAGGCCTGAACTCTCACTGAAGGCCAGATTACTAAATTGAGGCTGTCATACTTTGGCCACATCATGAGACTCACATTATTTCATGAGAATAATGCTAGAGAAGGTAGAAGGTAGTAGAAAGAGAGGTGGATTGTATGCCAGCTGGCTAGACTCAATCAGGGAAGTCCTGGGCCTGAGTCTGCAGACTTAAGCAGAGCAGTGGAGTATAGGGGGACCTGGAGATGTCTCATTCACGTGGTCACCATGAATTGGGAATGACTCAACAGCAGTTGACAACAAAGCAAAGGGGCATCTACACTGTAGAAACAATGCAGTTTGACACCACTTTAACTTTCATGGTTCCATCCTACAGAATCCTGGGATTTATAGTTTTGTGAGGCACCAGCACTCTTGGGTAGAGAAGGATCAAGACTTTGTAAAACTACAAGGTCTGCAGGAACCTGAACCTGCAGGACCTGATCAGAGAGGTTGAGAATAGGAAGGGCCTTTGCAGACTGGTAGAAGTAGTGCAAATTGAGTCTACTTTAAGGATTAGTGTTAGGGTTAGGGAATCATGGGAACTGTAATTTATTGTGGCACCAGAACTCTCTGACAGAGAAGGCTCAATGTCTCAGAAAAAAAAAAAACATTCCCATGATTCCCTAGCACTAAACCTAACCCTTGAAGTGGACTCAATTTCCACTATTTCTGGCAGTCTGCAAAGGCCCGAAGTCTTGGAGAAGTTTCAATCATAGGGTCACCAAAGGCAGTTAACAACAAACAACAACAAAAGCTGCCTTGAGTCCCAAACTAGGGAAAAGCAGGATATAAATAAACATAACATAAACAACAATAAAATAGTAGAAACATTAAAGCAAGCGATAATTGTGAAGTCGTAGGCTTTCATGACCGGCATCCATCTTTTTTTTTTGTGGGTTTTTCGGGCTATGTGGCTGTGTTCTAGAAGAGTTTCTTTCTGACGTTTCACCAGCATCTGTGGCTGGCATCTTCAGAGAAGCCACTTTCTCTGAAGATGCCAGCCACAGATGCTGGTGAAACGTCAGAAAGAAACTCTTGTAGAACATGGCCACACAGCCTGAAAAACCCACAAAAAACTACAAGCGATAATTATATAAATTCTGATTATCTATTGTTGCCACATTAAATTCTATGCCACTTTGTATACTTTATTTTTCGATAGTGTGTCCTAGAGCTTTGGCTTATAGCTAACCATTTCAACTAGAGACAAGAAAAACTACTGTACTAGGAAAGTTACTAGGAATTTTTCTTCCACTTTCATTCTTTCTAACCATAACCTGGGAACATTAGGGGGTGCTCTTGTTTCATTCAACACTCTAAAACAGAGTCCAAGGTACATTTTCTGTAACATTGCTGTAAGGAGAAGAAGGTCAAAGAAATACAGAAGTGTCCAACCATCTTTGCTCATTTGGGCTAAATAATCATCACAGTTAAAAGAGAGATATTAAAAAAATAAGAAATATTAAAAGAATATACATGCATACAATATAACATCAATACACTCCGGAAATTATTCAGTAGTTCTCCCTCAGATAATTCTGTTCTAGGTTTTGAAAACAGTTGAACTGCCAGGATCAAAATTACCTTAATATTTGCTTCATACCTGGATATTTGGAGGGGCTTATTATACCAACTCACTTTTTCATAATTATTATTTCTCTCTTGTATGATAACATTTTCTTTGGAGTTAGATTGCCAAGGAGAAAAAGAATAAGAAAAAGAGATGTAAGGACACAAGTCTGTTTAGAAGTAGAAGCCTTATACAGTACTTGAATCCCAGGGTTATGAAAGAAAATTGTGAACTAGCAATCCAAATATATTGTGAGACTGGGCCATGAATCTGATCAAATTCTATTCATTTTACTTGAAGCAATGTTAGTGTAAAATGGAATAAAGAAGATTACTACATTGGTATTGTCAATATGATGTATGGATAGTCCAGCTAAAATTCTAATAGAGAAATTCGCTTCTATTTTGCTGCTAGCTATAATTCTTGAATTTTCCTGATAATTGTATAGTGTGGTAATAATCCCAGCTACATGTCTGAGTTTGAAATATTCTTCTGTTTCTTTAAGACTAAGCAAGCCAGGATATGAAGTTATATTCTCTAGATCTAAGTAGGTCTGTAGTTCTGGGGCTGGCTGAAGGAGTGGTTGCCAATCCCAGGTCAGTTGATGGAAAAGCCAGCTGGTACCTGAAGCCATCCCAACTGTATGTTTTGACCAGTGAAACCTTTTACCCATGTTTTACCACAGCATATTTGGGGAATCTTTGGCCTATTGGATAGTTCCTGTTGGAATGCCTATAGTCCCTTACCATCAACCATACTGGGTAAGGCTGGTGGGAGTTGTAGACCAGAACACCTGGAAGCCCAAATGTTGCTCCACTGCTATTATATAGGTATTAGGAGGGAAGGGATGTTGAGGGAGATGCTTTCCATGTCCTCCCAACTGCAAATCAGAAAGATCATGCATGAAACATTTCTAAGTGAGACTGGGAGACAACTACTGTTTCTGCCAGTCAGTGGTGTCCCGACTTTTGGAGTGGGCAGGACTTCCGCCCCAGACGTCTAGTGGGGTTTCCGGAGATCTGGAGCCAGGACATTTATGAGGGCTGCAGCCGCACCTGCACAGGCCTGGGGAGCTCCCGTGAGGAGAGGAGGAGTCCTTGTGAGGCGGAGCAGTGCCCACGCAGGCCAAGACAATGCCCACGGGGGGCAGGAAGACGACTGGGTGTCACCCCCCTTCTGGGGTGTCACCCAGTGTGGTCTGCACCTCCCATATCACCGCAGTGACGCTACTGCTGCCAGTCACAGTAAACACTACTGGGCTGGATGGCCAAACAGCCTGGCCCTGTGGTATGTGCTTCAAGACTGGTTACTGTTTTGTTCCACACATGCCAATGCATCCAAAGAGTTGTGCATTATAAACTATGATACTGTCTTGCCGTGTTAGCTTTGCAGTGTGGTTGCCCTCACAAAGTCAATTCTCCATAGTTGGCTCCCACATCAAGCTGGTAGATACACAGATGTTGGTAAGTAAACATGAAGTGTGTGGGATCAGATGTATACTTTGACATATACCACCTTGATTTTTTTTTTACTAAAGCATTTATAGACGTTAAATCAAATAGATTTACCTCTTTTTCTAGCTCTTAAAATGCTCAGCATGTCTGTCTTATGAAAAGTAATTTTAATCACAGCACCCCAAAATCCTATTAGTGCACTATGCTAACAGTTGCACTTTTTCTAGGTCATGCCGCAGTGGCAAAGGAAAGATCACAAAATCAGCTGGCTCTGAGCAGTCTATTTCTCCACTGCCTGCTTGCTCTCCCTCCCTCTCTTCCTCCAGAACTGCTGTGCCCACAGCCTTTCTTTTCTGGCCACTATCACCAGCTATGTTAGCATAGTTGTACCAACATAATGCATCAACAGATTCCAGCCTATGTTACTAATCTGGAACATACGGCTAATGTTTGAGAAGAGGAAAGTCAACTGCACTCACAATCATAGAACTGTAACAGACAAGAACCTAGCTGGCATATATCTTTTCCTAAAAGTTTGTTAGAGCCAAGATATGTGCTATTTTGCAGAGACCTGTAATGTTGCTCAGCATTACTGAAGAAAGTCAAGGTAGAAAGTGCAAAGGCAGGTTTACAGCTGAACATTAAGAAAACAAAAATAATGATCACAGATGATTTACATAACTTTATAGTACAAAATGAAGACATTGAAATAGTTCAAGATCTGCCATACCTTGGCCCAGTGATTAATCAGAATGGAGACTTGAAGTCAAGAAAGCAGAAGACTAGGACTTGGAAGGGCAGCTATTAAGGAAATAGACGAGATCTTGAAGTGCAACGATAAATAATTGAATACTAAAGTTAGGATTGTACATGGCCTCATATTTCCAATTTCTATGTATGGTTGTGAAAGCTAGAGAGTAAAGAAACTGATAGGGTGTCAACTTGATGGCAGTTAACAACAACAATTTTTAACAAATAAAAATAAAATCAGACTTGAGAGGTGGCAACTGAGAAGAGAAAAGCAAACAGAACAGATGTGCTTAAAACATTTGTCTATTCAAAGTGGTCCTTCTAAAGCTATTTTTGCCTTTATGGGGACAAAAAAAGACATGGAACTTTGAAAAACCTGCCCAATGAAGGAAAGAAGAACTTGGTGTCTGAGCTTTAAACATTAATGCCCCACATCAAAAAAACAGAACAAAAAACTCCACAAAAAAACAAACAACACAAAACCAATGCAAAAACAAGAACAAAAGCTAGCTGGAGGAAGATTAAATATAGTACTCCCTTTCATATTAGCCATCCCTCCTGAACAGTGCTGTTCATTAAAGAATTTAAAAAGTACTTTGCTGAGTGAATGATGGACACATTTGCATGTAAGGTCTAGTTTCGTCCTTAAGGAAAATGTTTGGCAATGGGATTTGCAAATCCTAAATTTCAATACATAGTTTATGATGAACACCAGACAGTACAACCTATCATTTGATATGATGGGAGGCAATAATAGGACTGCTATCTAAACACAGATTTTCACACGGTCTTATGTAACCAATGCTTTCTGTGTGTATTTAAGTATCACCTTTACAGTCATCAAATACCTGCCTCATTATAAAGAGCAGGCTATATTGTTTTCATTTCCCAAACAGCTTTGAATTGAGCCCTTTAATTAGACCAGTACATACTCATACATTTTGCTCCCTGCAGATCTTTTCTTTCAGGTGGGAACATGTCTGGACATGTTCTAAAGGTCAGTATATTGCTGAACAGTATACAAACTCAAAATATTAACACTTTCCTGCTTTTATTACAACTCAGACATGTAATGTAATTAACAGTTAATCATCTGGTTTCCACAACTAAAGAAAACTTTCAGATCTATGAAGGCCACACAGTTTTATGGATTCAAATCAATAGCCAGTACAGATGCATTTTATTGATCCTGCCACAAAGCCTTTCAAAGCCCTGCAGCTAAATGTGTAAAGTTATTAGAGGTTAAAGCTTGCTACATCTAATCAATGCATAGAACACAAAGAGGATGGCCAAAATGCTGAAACTATTAGTCTTTCTACCACTAATGCACTTTCATAACCTCCAGCTGTCCTGATTTGGAAATGAAAGCCCCAGTTAATGCTCTGTTGTCCCTCTTTTAATTTTTGCCATTGTGACTGTACTTTGATGTTGCTTGGGCACACATGTCCTGATTTTCATCTGTGAGATGTTGGAGGATATGCACCTTCTTATGAGCCAGTAGTTTCCCTATTATTAATTTTGTGTGTGTGCGCGCGCATATGCCAACTTTGGAGATGGATACACAAACTACCAATTCATTCCTGGGGTGGAACACCTGGGGTGGAAATCTCAGACAATTTTAATTTACAGAAATGATTGTAAATGTTGTTATGTGTGTATGTGTATATGTATTTATTAAGAGTGGTGTTATTAATAGAACAAGAGATCACAGCAACATTTATAGCACTTGATGGAAAAGAAGATAGTGAAGCTTCTTTCTTAAGGTGTTTTCACATGGAAAGACTGCCTTTAGCTCTGCAAGGTATGACTTATAAAAGTTGTTAATGTAGAATAAAAAGAAATAATAGGGAGCCATTTTAAAGCTGAATGAAGAATATGGTGCAATGGCTAGCATTTTGGGTGTCAGTGTCAACATTTGTCAGTATGCAAAAGGATCTTATAGCATCTTTTGAGAATTTAGCATAGTTCATAAAATTGTCATGAGAGTTTAAAAAACAAACAAACCACAATGACAACTCCAAGGAAGGAAGGAAGGAACAACAGACTGCAGCTAGGACATTCCTGTCAGTTTTCTAATTACAAGTTGAACAGAATCAAAACTGTACATTGTGGTGATACCTTTATAAGGCCAACCAAACAGTTCAAATATTAAATAGAAGATGTGAGAGCTGTGGCTATTCCTGTCTGTTCCTGCCCAAGATCTTTCATGTATGTTTAGAGTCCCGTTTGCTACATAAAGTGGAGGAAAAGGATCCACAAAAACAAAAACTGGATAGATTTAAAGCCATGTAAAGCCACCCCTATTGCTTTGCAGAGGGGCGGGATACAAATAATAATAATAATAATAATAATAATAATAATAATAATAATAATAATAAAAAAACTCACAACTTGTACTTTTAATATATGGTACTAAGGAGAGGTGCAATGTATACATTTAACAAGTGAACAAATAGTTCTAGCTGTTAACATGGGAAATGGAGAATGTGCCTGTAGCATTGCTTGTAAAATTCCACCACAACTGAAACAAAGATCAAGATAATAACCCCCATTTTGTAGAGACTATGTTCTGGGTGAAAGACAGTGGCTTGATTCAAAAGATAGTGGCTTGATTCAGGCTACTGAGCCACCTGAACAGAACTGAATCCAGGTGCTTCTCAAGTCAAACTCTTGTTCACTGAACCTTGTGCTGGAATACTTGTCTAAACCAAGGAATGGGATTTCCATACTTTTTACACCAGTTGTACATTGATCTACTCCCATGATGGCAAACCTATGGCACACGTACCAGAGATGGCATATGAAGCCATTTTCTCTGGCATGCAGAGGGTGAGAAGGAGAAGGAAGAGGTACGTGCCTGTTCCTCCTCCTCCATGATGTCCCAGGCTTCTCCGGAGGCAGCTGAAGGCCAGGGATGGCGAAGGAGGAGGAGGAGGAAGAGGCGTGTGCCTGTTCCTCTTCTTTTCCACTTGCACCCATGACCTCCAGCTGTTTCTGGAGAGGCAGCTGAAGGTTCAGGAAGGTGGGGGGAAGATGTCCCGCTCCAGAAGTCCCACCCTGGAGGGTGGAAGTCCTGCCCCGGAGGGCAAAAGTCCCACCCCCAGCACCAAGTAGTACCCAGTGCCAGAAAGGCTTTTAGTTTGGGCACTCAGCCACTAAGATGTTCGCTATTGCTCGTCTAGTACAATGATTTCCAAACTCTGATCCTCCATGTATTTTGGACTTCAGCTGCTAGAAGCCACAGCCATCTTGGCCAATGGTCTGGAAGTGTGGGAGCCAAATTCCAAAATACCTGGAAGGCCAGAAGTTGGAAATCACTGGTCTAGCCAATTCCACTCAATTTACTTAAAGGAGGCAGTGGGTACTAGTATGGCAGTACAAAATCATGCCTCAGGATGATGTGTTCACTCCACAGAAGTAGTTCCAGTAGCTTCTCATTGGCAGTGAGTCAAACTTATCTTCCCTCATCTGTTATAGTTTTCAGTGCTGTAAAACATGGGCAGCTGGCAGAAATTATGGATTAAATCTAGTAATAGGGAAGGCACACTGAAATTAATAGACTTTGACCAGGATTTGTTAGACAAAGTAATTTAAATTCCATTGGTTTCAGTAGGTGTATAGTAGATAGGACTGTCAGTGGAAATAGCCCTTGAATTATCTAGAAATCTTTAGTAAATAAACTACTACATGCATACTAAGGGACAGAAGTGCCATTTCATAAAATATTAAATATTAACCATTTAATAAAATATCACCAAAAATATAACATGAGAAGAATCAAGTAACCATTTAAAAATGACTGCATATTACCCATCTTCCTGTGAATGCTTGAAATATTATTTGCATGAAGCATACAGATACTGCGTAAAATAAAAACAGTTTAGTCACAATCACAGTGTAGAAGCCACATAAAAAAACCATCAGCAAAAATTGATATGGCAGGCAGGCACTGACCATTTGAAGGGATGAGCAGTAGGCTTTGCATTCCCCTAGGGTAACACTATTAAGGCTGTTATCTGGCATTAATGAGATAATTCTAATTAATTTAAAGTGTGAATTGCTCAGAAAAGTGTGAAGCTAAATTATGTTTGAAGGCTTTTAATACATTTAACTCCATGTTGTTTACTTAGCAGTTCAAATAACTGTGTTAAAATTACTGAACACAGCAAAACACACACTGTGTATCTGCTTACTGGCACTGAAGACGGGACTTATATAGCCTATTTAATTATAGAAGACATCCAGTCCCCACCTTGATGCCCTGTAGACATGATGGACTATTATGCCCACAACCTTCCAGCCAATTATGTTGGGTAGGGATGATGGAAGTTGTAGTACCACACATTTGGAAGACACTAAGATGAGGAAGACTGTTATAAGGCCCAATGCCATATATAGGATGCAATAGTGCATCCCTAGTGTTTCTGTGTGCTGGCTACAGAGATCAGAAATTAGCATTGTTTTCTTGTAATGCTGATTTACAGATGTTCAAGCCATAGCCAACTAAAATAGGAATTTGATGACCATATATCATGGTGGAGGTCTCCAGTTTCATAGTGAGCATCCATAAGGGAAAAATACAAAATGTTCAGGCCTTCTCAGAAGACACAAAGGGTAGAATGACTTGGTAATCACTCTTGGGCATGGAAGAAAGTGGAGTTTATCCACGGGATTTGAGCGCTTCCCTCCCATGTGATAAACTCCAGTGAAAGGAAAATAAGGAAGTAGGACTACACAATTATATTTGAGCACACATGGGTAGTGGAAGTACATCCCTGTGGCACTGTGATGGTTTAAGAAAAAGAAATAAGTTTTGCAGATGTTCCTTAAATGACAAATCTGGGGAAGGATTTAGAGAACTTGGATTATAAATTGGTTCCTAGCGTTATAATGGGCATAGTAGTGAAATCCAATGTGTTTCAGTTACAGTTGTTGAGCAAATTAGAATCCAATGTCTGTGAAATTACGGTATGTTGACAATGTACACTGAGCAGTTTATAAGTCAATATAGTGTGGTATCTGTTGTAAGCCACCCCAATTGCTGTGCAGAGGGGCAGGTTATAAATAATTTTTTTTTATTATTATTATATTATTATTTCAATTGTAGTTTTTCTGCACTGATATTGTGACATTTTCTTAAAACAAACACAGAAATCTTGAAATGCATAAACTGTTCCACACGAGCTTTTATAGCGTTGTATAAAGTATGAGGCTTTAATACAAAATCATTTAGTTCCTTCTCATGGATGTGTTTGTTGTACATTCTTGCTGACCCATATTTTTTGGGAGGGGATCCTCTATACATTATTGGTATTAATGTCACCTATTAAGAATGAAACATTTACAGTATAATTTATATCCCATCAAAGTAGTTGACAATGCAGAGAAACATGAAATGGTAGATTTCCATATTTAGGGGACAGATGGAGAGAGAGAAGGAAGTTTGAAGAAAGGAGTCTTTATAACATCTGAGGGATTTTGCAAAATATTTATCTTACTCTTTCATCTGGCCATTCTGACATTATGGAGACACAAATTTGCATGTAATTTTCTGGTTGTTTGCTTAACATAGATCACTATTTTGTTTAAGTGGACTAAATTATATTGTTTAATTAGAAGAATACTCCTTTTTACAGAACATAAATGCATACTTACATCAAAGAGGCATTATAAGAAAAACTCTGGACTACATGATGCCTTAGGTTCTTTTTTATAATGACTTTTTTGTTCTTTTCATATATATACACACATTAAAAACAGTATTTTAAAATTGCCATATTTTTTCTCTCCCCCTTTTACACTCTAAAATGTTTTCCCCTTCTTCCTCAAGAAAGAACTTCTCAAACAACTAAGTAAAATTGTGAACTTCCTATTGAGGACATTTAAATCGTTTCCTTTCCTTTCCCTTCCTGTAGGGCTATTTTTAAATTCTAAGGTGATTTGCCACCTTTCAGCTGGCCCCAAGCTCCTACACCAGGCTTGGAATTTAAAACTCTGACTTAAGGGAGGGAGAAAAGCATGAGTACTCTAGTTGTCTGAGTGTCAAATGTTAAGCATTTTAGCAGCGCTAGCAAAAGCAGCAGCCTTCTTGAAAATTATTTAGTATATAGGTTGCTGAGGCTCAGCTAGCAGACTGTTATCCAAATTTTCTTCCTCTGGGATTGAAAGGTCATGGCTACTTTTCAATGCAAAATGCTCAAGGATGCTGAATCAAAACTCTTGCATGAGAGATGAATTCCCTTATGTGAAGTAGGGGAAATTTTAAATCAACTGCATATTTAGGTAATGTATCATGGACTGCTGTATAGGGTTAGCAAAATGTTTTGTGGAAGGCAGCAGAATAGCAAATGATGTTTCCAGTCACCCAAGTCAAGGTGCATAGTACCCAAAGCCAGGCAAGATCTTTCAAAATATTAAGCAGAAAATCCCAGGAGCACCTCTCCCTCTCCACAGAAGTAAAAATAAAACAACAAAGTAACACAAGGGACGTTATCACACGCGGGGTCTCAAAGCGGCAAGAAAGCGGCATGGAATCAATCCAGAACCATACCGGAATAGACCCCGTAGCATCAGACAAGAAAGCAGCATCATTCCGGTATGGTTCTGGATTGATTCTGGTCGCGCAAGATGTAATTCCTCTTTGAAAGAGGAATTGCAAAGAACGGGGATGATGCCGCAATGCCCCGGGGATGGTGCAGGGATGGGCGGGGTTTTGTGCGATGTCGTGTGATCACAGGGACAAAGGATCCGGAATGGGACGGGGATGGTGCGGGGATGGGACTGCTTTAGACCCTGTGTGATAACGTCCAAGGATTTGCTGTCTTTTCATGACTCTTGCAATCTTCTGCCTCTGTTGATACCCTTATTCAAGCCAACAGTAAGGTTGGCCTTGTTGTTGCATTTAGCAAAGCCTCATTTTTGTGCAAACATTATTACCTTTGCCCACTATCTCTTCTATAGAAGTGCTTGTATGGCATGTGTGTTATACTCCAGTCTGCTCCAATGTGTTAGACTTGAGAGAAACTGATATAGACACATGTACACATATGCAAAATACGCATCATCCTTCTCTAACTAGGTGCCCTCCAGAAGTGTTAGATTTCAGGAAGACTAACAAACACACTCCCATGCTAGTTGGTGAATTCTGAGTATTATAGTCATGTTTCTAAACTCTGGCAAAAATAGTGCCTTCATATCGTTATTTACTATTTTCTGAATCTATCACTTCTAAAGTCATTGGCATTAAAAATGAACAATCTTGCTGTGGAAGTTTGCTTTGTCTAATTATTTTCTCTCTCCTAGTTCACAAAGAAGTACAGTGGGCCTTTAGTATCTGCTGGTTTGGTTCCAGGACCCCACTTGGATACCAAACTCGATGGATGCTCAAGTCCTATATTATACAGTAAAATAGTGTCCCTTATATAAAATGGCAAAATCAATGTAATTTCATTTTGTGGATGGTGGATCTGTGGATGGCAGAATCTGCTGATACCAAGGGCTGACTGTAATGCATTAGAACTATGCATTACACCTTACATATTTGTCTCTGCAGAATAGTACTTTCATCACGCAACATAAAAGAACCATTTACTTTCATTCAAGCTCTATCAGCTATGGTCAGGGAAAAAGGTGGAGGGAATGAAGTCAATGCTTTGGTTGCAATGAAAACAACTGAGGATGCTATCACAAGGGGGAAATCTATAGGTTATCCCACACAAATCCCTCCCCAAAAAGCGCACTTACGCCTAACGATTTCACACGACGTTGCACAGAAACTGATATTAAAGTGGTCACAAAGTGGTGTTATCCGAGATCTTTTTACTTTCAGGAGTTTAGAGGAAATGCATTTGTGATATTAAAGTAATTGTGCATTTACTGTAGCGTGAAATTCAAATTCGCACAAACAAATCTCCTTTAAAGCTTTTTCCCAGTTTTCCCATGGTTCTGTGGGGCTGCTTTTACTTCCTGGTTTGCTTGGGTGACAACATGCCAGGCAGACATGAGCTTCTCTGCTTTTCTCTTTCTAAAATTTCCTGTCTGATAGTTGAGCAAACAGGCGCATTTCCCTCAAGCTAAAGAGTGACTGCAGAGTTGAAAAAACGAGGGGGAGGCTGAGGAAGGGAAAAGGTTTCCCATGCCAACAACCCACCATGGATAGGATTGGGTGGGGGTTGTTTTAATTTGTAAGCTGATCTTTGTCCCTATTTTTTGGGGGAAGTGGGACAGAATCCCTGCTCAGCCATGAAACCCACTGGGTGACCTCGAGCGGGTCACACTCTCTTAGACTCAAGGGTTGGCAATGGCAAACCCCTTCTGAAGCAACTTGCCAAGAAAACCTCAGGATAGGTTCAACGTTTTAGGGTCGCCCTAAGTCGAAAGTGACTTGAAGGCACACCACAAAGCAGGAGAAAGGGGGACCCCTCCAGTGAGTCAGACCCCAATTTGGGGCGCCTTGCTTCTCAGCCCATCCCAGAGCAAGAGGACCTAGGCTAGCAAGTAGCTGCTCTAAAAGGCAAAAAGGACATCCTCACAGCTGAAGAGGCGGCAGGCTTATTCCCTCGGCAAAAGGTTTGCCCACAGGAGGAGGGCAGGAGGAGGGATGCTGCCCTCTTCTCCGTCCGCATCAGGGGGACCAGAGGTCCTAACCCCAAAGGAAGGCTGTCCAGGACAGGACTCAAGAAAAGCTTTCTAGAAACACACACACACACACACACACACACACACACACACACACACACATGGAAATAGAAAGTCATGCTTCTTACTCCTGCTCCAAATGGAGGACAGTTTGACATTTCCTCCTGGAGAGGAGAGAAGGTTGAATGAAATGCAGGACTCGCCCTGGAAAAGGAGTCTGGTCACCCGAAAGCAAAACAAAACATGCCCATTTCTAGTACATTCACTTGAGCATGAAAGTTAAAAATGTCTTTTTTCGCTTTTCACTTAATTCCATTTTTATTCTAATTACGTGAGAAATGCTTTTGTGCAATTTAGCACTATTTTCGCTTTATTTTCGGGATGCTTTATTTCCACTTTGTTATCTCTTTAACCACGAAACTGGCCCCTGTGTGATAAGTGAGTGAAAGCATAATTTGGTAGCAAATGTGTGTGACATCAGTTTTTCAAGAATTGGTTGTTTCCTTGAATATTGAAACCAGTAGATCACAGAAAGTTTCACACAGAAGGAAAGGCCTGGATGCACAAGTCAAAAGGCCCTTGCTTCTCCCAGATTTGCATCATCCATACAGGCTGTATTGATAGCTGGACTGGCTGATCCTGGCCCAGGGCTAGTGGCCTGTGTTGTCAATACAAAATGATGCAGATCAATAGTCCAGGATCAGTCAGCCCAGATGCTGACCTGGCAGTCCTGGACTGACTGATCCCAAAGGGGCCTTAAACTGGGTCAAAAGACCTGCTGTTTGCCAGAGTTTTGTGGAAATTCAATAGTGACAACAGGGACACCACATTGTGCTGTGCACCTCTTACCTGCTGCTGCATCTCCTCAGGAGGCTCCCATCACAGCCTGCAATATTGGATGGGGAACTTGGAAAGGTGTGTGTAGCCAGGTGCCCTGTTTCTGCCCTTACAGGCCATGATGGAGGCCTTCTAAGACATGGAACTGGCAGCAAGTAAGGGGTGCATGGTGGCAGTGGCTCCATGGTGTAATGATGGGCAGGCATGTAAACACCTACCTGTCACCAGAGTCAGAGCCAGGCGCAGAATACCAGCAACTTGGCCTGTGGTATCCTGCCTGTTTGCTCAGACCCAAAATCCATTGTTTTGTTCTTTATCATATGGTAAATACCAATATATGCCTACTCCTGGCTGATGATGATGATGCATCACACATTAAATGGGATGGTGCCTTCTTATTTTTATCCGTTTTCTGTTTTCCCTCTGCGTAGAAAGCCTAATTCTTCCTCTGCTGCTTTTTGACATATTGAGGCTATACTGTGCTTTATTAGGTGCATTGCAAGTTGATTCTGCTCAACACAAAGTACTTTCCCCATAGTTTTTGATTACTGCTGTCGTGAAGGGAGATTTCCACTCTAGTGGTGTACCCATTGAATAAGCCAGTCTGCACATGCCCTTCTCCTTTCAAGAAAACATACCTCCTGATGAATAAAACCAAGATTAATTGTCTTAATTACACAACCTTGCCGTGTCATGTGACAGTTGGTCTACTATGTGTGGCTTTAAAAATAGATAATAGGAGCAAGTCACATTCTCTCAGCCTCAGAAGATGGCAATGGCAAAGCCACTCTGAAGAAGCTTGTCAAGAAAACCCTTTGATAGGGTTGCCTTAGGGTCACCATAGGTCGGAAATGACTTGAAGGCACACAACAAGAGCAGAAATATATGTATCTGAAGCCCAAGATTAGCCTTAGGCTCTCCAGTCTTTTTATACCTATGAATACCTATAGTTGTCTCTCAATGGGATGCTATATGAGGAAGGAAACGTCTATATAATTTCCTTGGGGTGGGGCATGGGGTCTTTCAGATTTATTGAATTCAACTCTATCAGCCACATCCAGTAATGCAACATTTCAGAGATGATGGGAGATGCAGTCCCACAATATCTGTAGGGTGACAGATTCCACATACCCCTGCCCTGAAGAGTCTCTCAGCTTCGTAGCTCTTAAAAGGTCATCAACAGAAGCCTTGTGCATGTGTTATTGCAAGTTTTGTTGTTGCTTGTATGGATATTGTATGTTT
>CM034703.1:41813246-41834801 GCA_020142125.1 Phrynosoma platyrhinos
CCAGAATCTGGTTTGAGAACACTTTAACTACCATGGCTCAATGCTATGGAATTTTGGGAATTATAGTTTGTTGTGGCACCCAAACTTTCCGACAGAGAAGCCAAATGTCTCACAAAATGACAGTTCCCAGAATTCTATAGCATTGACCCATGGCAGTTAAAGTGGTCTCAAACCGGATTATTTCTATAGTGTGGATGCAGCCACTAAAAGGAAGGCAATGCCAGACCTCCTTTGACTAAATCTTGCCAAAAAACCAACCAAACCAAACCAATGATAGGATTGTCATAAATCAAAGTTGACTTGAAGGCACATAACAACAACAAAATGAAATAGATAATACAGACTTCTTAGTGCTGGCCTGTAGATTAAAATTGCTGCATCTTGAATCCCTGCAGAAATTCTTCTGTCTGTAGGAGAGTTCTCATCCATTAAGGGATTCTTGCTGCTTGAAAGAGGGGGGGGGGGGGGTTTCAATGACCTTTGCCAATTTTCTCTTCCTCTGTTGTCATATAATCCCAGGATATGCTCTAGCAGGACAAGGGGATTCTCTGGAAGAGTGAAGGAGGTGGTAGCCCTGGGGGCTGCAGGTAGATAGGGTGAAATCAGCCCAGATTGTCTCCCCATCTTCTGCTGGAGCATGTTTTCTGACTAGAAGTCCACTCAGAGGTTGCTCTGGTTGATGGGATAAAAGTTAGATCCAGTCCATAGGCTTGCAGCAGAAATTGTTTTACTCTGAAGTGAATTATCCCAAAGGAATTACTCTGTGAGAAGCACAGGAACCTTTATCTTTTCTGAGATTAACAGTTAATGCTTTTCCCCTTAAAAAAAAAAAAGATTGAAATCAGTGAAGACTTCAAAGTCAGGTCTCTCTGTGTTTTTGTATGTACTTGCTGTAAATCACAGAGAATTGCAACTAGCTGCAAAGGTGAGGATGTACATCAGAGGTAGACTCTACTCATAACATTAGGAAAATTAAAGTTTTTAAAAAGTGCTGGGAGTAACCTGTGTCTGCCTTACCAGTTACATACCTTTTTGGTGTGGGCGGAACTGTCCTATCAGGATATCATCTTAATGAGCTTAATTTGTGGGTGCCCATGTTCCTTGTAGTATTTTTACATTCCTGAATGCAGTTTGCCTTGTTGCTCCTCCTGCTGTGAATCAAGGCAAGAGAATGTTAAAGTATGTTTAATCTGTGCATATTTATTGAATCATATGCTCTACAGGGGGAAGGTGTGAAAAGCCAAAGCTGTTTCCTCCCCTTCACTTCCCCCAGCCTGTCTTAAACTGCCACTGTGTATTGCTAGGGAAGTGGGAGATCTGGTTTGCCAAGATAAACCTGCTATCTTGAGCAATAATTTCAGAATATACCAGTTAAGAGATTTGTATTAGAAAAATACTTTATCCTTAGCTTCTGCTGGTGCTCCGAATTATATAATGATTTGCAAGTTAGACAAAAATAATTTAGGTTGCAATTCTATTGCTTTTCACCTAGGGGCAAAGCTTGGGAAAGGTTTCTGTTTTGGAGTACAGCTCCCAGAACTTCTCTCTTAGTTACTATAGCCCATGGCCATGCTGGTAGGGGTGGTTCAGGTTCTGGAAGTTGTAGCACTGACAGGAAGTAAATCCCATTGACTTCAGTGAAATGGACCTATGGGTAAATATGTGTAGTATTGTGGTATTTTAAGGAATTCGGTGGCTTAGTGGTTAAGATGCCAGTTCTGATGACTAAGATCGGAAGGTTGGCAGTTCAAGGCCTGGGTGCTACATGATGGGGTGAGCACCTGTCACTAATCCCAGCTTCTGCCAACCTAGCAGTTCGAAAGCATGCAAATGCAAATTCGTAGATAGGTACCACTTCTCAGTGGGAAGGTAACAGTGTTAGGTGAAGTCATGCTGGCCATATGATCACAGAGTAGTCCTTGGACAACACTGGCTCTTCAGCTTAGAAATGGAGGTGAGCACTACCCCCTACAGTCGGTCATGAGTAGACTTTCATGTCAAGGGACTACCTTTACCTTTTTATTGTGGTATTTTATTACCGCTTTTAAATATAATAATAATAATAATAATAATAATAATAATAATAATAATAATAATAATGCCTTGTATTGTTCTCATAAGACATCTTTATTGTTTATTTTTTATGTTTAGGTGTGGAAGAAAATGTCAGTCAGCATGCATGAAAATCGCAAGTCTAGAGCCAGTACTGGCTCCATAAACATATATTTATTCCACAAATCTTCCTATGCTGATAGTGTCCTCACTCACCTCAACCTTCTGCGCCAGCAACGCCTTTTTACAGATGTGCTTCTCCATGCTGGGAACAAGTCATTCCCTTGCCATAGAGCTGTTTTAGCTGCTTGCAGCCGCTACTTTGAAGCCATGTTCAGTGGAGGACTCAAAGAGAGCCAAGCCAGTGAAGTGAACTTCCATAATTCCATACACCCAGAGGTTCTAGAACTTCTCCTTGACTATGCTTACTCCTCAAGGGTCATCATCAATGAAGAAAATGCAGAGTCCCTTCTAGAGGCAGGTGACATGTTGGAATTCCAAGACATTAGAGATGCTTGTGCAGAGTTCTTAGAGAAGAATCTTCATCCTACTAACTGCCTTGGCATGCTGCTTCTGTCAGACGCTCATCAGTGTACTAAACTTTATGAGCTATCTTGGAGGATGTGCCTTAGCAATTTTCAGACCATCAGTAAAAGTGAAGACTTTCTTCAGCTCCCCAAAGACATGGTTGTACAGCTTCTGTCTAGTGAAGAACTGGAGACTGAAGATGAGCGGTTAGTTTATGAGTCAGCTATGAACTGGATTAATTATGATCTGAATAAGCGCCACTGTTATCTACCAGAACTGTTGCAGACAGTGAGACTTGCACTTCTGCCTGCCATCTATCTTATGGAGAATGTAGCTACTGAGGAGCTCATTACCAAGCACAGGAAGAGCAAAGACATTGTAGAAGAAGCAATCAGGTGCAAGTTGAAGATTTTGCAGAATGATGGCGTAGTCACCAGTTTGTGTGCAAGACCTCGAAAAACTGGCCACGCTCTATTTCTTTTGGGAGGGCAGACTTTTATGTGTGACAAGTTGTATTTGGTTGACCAAAAAGCAAAGGAGATCATTCCTAAAGCTGACATTCCAAGCCCAAGGAAAGAGTTCAGTGCATGTGCTATTGGCTGCAAAGTCTATATTACTGGTGGCCGAGGTTCTGAAAATGGCGTCTCTAAAGATGTTTGGGTGTACGATACGCTTCATGAAGAGTGGTCCAAGGCTGCTCCCATGCTAGTTGCACGATTTGGCCATGGTTCTGCTGAACTCAAACACTGCCTTTATGTTGTAGGAGGCCACACAGCAGCCACTGGTTGTCTTCCAGCATCTCCTTCAGTATCTTTAAAACAAGTAGAACAGTATGACCCCGTGACCAACAAATGGACAATGGTTGCCCCACTTCGAGAAGGAGTAAGCAATGCAGCTGTAGTGAGTGCAAAGCTGAAGCTTTTTGCTTTTGGTGGTACTAGTGTCAGCCATGATAAGCTACCCAAAGTTCAGTGTTATGACCTGTGTGAGAACAGGTGGACAGTACCAGCCACATGCCCCCAGCCATGGCGATACACAGCTGCAGCTGTTCTGGGTAACCAGATTTTTATTATGGGCGGAGACACCGAATTCTCTGCATGCTCAGCTTATAAATTCAACAGTGAAACTTACCAATGGACTAAAGTGGGAGATGTGACAGCTAAGAGAATGAGCTGTCATGCAGTAGCATCTGGAAACAAGTTATATGTCGTTGGGGGATATTTTGGCATCCAGAGATGCAAGACACTAGATTGCTATGACCCTACACTAGATGTGTGGAACAGCATAACCACAGTGCCCTACTCACTAATTCCCACTGCATTTGTGAGCACATGGAAGCATCTCCCTTCTTAACTGCACGTGTGCCTATACAGGTGAGAAACCACATCTGCCAGTGCAAGTGGTTGTTTTTCATTTGTACAAGTGTCAATTATAGTGCTTTTTTTTTAGTCATATGTAATAGTAAGACAGTTTGATGATATGGTGTCAAAAAATGCCTGAGTTATTTGAAATTCACTTCAGATTAATTTATTTTTTTTAGAACAAATAATGTTGTTTGAACTCCTTGAACCTATGGTGCATCTGTACTGTAGAAACAGTGTAGCTAAAGACTTTGAAAACCACAAATCCCAGGATTCCATAGGATGGAGCTACAGCACTTAAAGTGGTGTCAAACTGCATTATTTCTACACTGTAGATCAGAGGTAGGCAACCTTCCCCCTTTAAGGGCTGAGGGACTTCAGCTCCCAGAAGCCTCAACCATGTTGGCCAGTAGTCCCATGTTGGCCAATAGCTCCTGGGATTCTGGGAGCTGAAGTCCCTTGGCCCTTAAAGGGGAAAGGTTGCCTACCCCTGCTGTAGATGCACCCCTAGTGTGATTATACCATTACTTACCAAGCCCTGTTGTTTATATCCTCTAGGCTCCTCGTGCTTGCTTGGATATATGTTAAACTGAAATCAGTGGGATTCATGATAAATAATATATAATAAATAATATACTATACTTAGGACTATGAGGCAAGCAGGACTGCTGTTGACCCATATCTGAATGGATAATTATCATCTACTTGCATGGACCACTTTTTGAAAATACATTTCTCCTTTGAAGCTACATATTTACACCAAATGAAAATTCTGTAGGCTTGTGTAGTTGAGCTTAATGAAATCAGGACTATTTATAATATTTACACATAGAAAAACCCACATCTACTTCTGAGGAGGGAAAGAATGATGGTGAATCATGCTGACCCTATGCTTATTGGAAGACATGCCATTTGGTTCAAGTAATAATTTAGCCTAAGATTCAGAGCGTTTCAAAGCCCATAAATTCTACTTTATAGTTCAGTGCATTGGCCCAGATTTGCACCTGATGGTGTGAGCAGGTGCAGTGCTGGTGACTTCTACAGAATGGCATCTGCTTACAGACAACTCTGAATTTGAACTAGCTCATGCAGGTGCTTGTCCAGTTCTCTTGCTGTTGGCTTAAACTTTCTTTTGCTCCCCCCCCCCTTTTCTTAACAGTAGGTCAACTATGTTTTGGAATATAAATGTCACCCTTTTCCACATTTCCAAAATGGCAAGATTTGTATTGAATTCAAAGAAACTTCTCAGTCATTGTACTTAGGTTCAGAGTGCAAAGGTTTGCATTTTCCTATGCTGTTTTTTTTTTTAAAAAAACCAATGTTTTGCCCTTCAAATCACATACTTGCTAGTGGCTGGTCTCCAATCTGGATAGTCCATGAACTGCATTTCAGGTTTCCTAAATAGACTCATGCCTCTAGTTATGTCTGGCATTTTGAAGTTGCCTAATGGATCCATAAAGCCATCCAGGTTGTAAAGATTCTTTGGCATTATTCTCTTCTGAAGAAGAGACATTAGTGGAAAAATTAAGAGGAACTGGCTAAGTTGGTCTTGCAATAAAAGCAGGAGAACCTCTTTGTAACAAAGTAAATGACAAACAAGGAGAGTCATTTAGGAATAGCTATAAAAACTATTGCAGATTGGGCTATTGAAGTGCAAGTATATTAGCCATTATGGTTACAATGTTGCATCCTTAATTCCAGAGAACTCAGTGTAGGACATGAGTGATTTACATTTAAAAAAAAAACAAAAAACTTCTCTACAAATCTGTACAAGAGTCTCCAGTTCGGAACTGCAGTCATAATTTCTATAGTCTCTCCTCAGTGAAGTATTTTGGTCTTGCATCTCCTCAGCTGAGTCAAGTCTACAGTGTAGAACTTGGAAGAGTTATGTTTTGCACTACATCTCCCAGAATTTCTCAGCCAGCATTACTGAAAGTATTTTAGAGTTGTAGTCCAAAAAAGTAACTTTTCCAGCTTATGCTTAATACATACAGTTATTTTTCTTTGGCCCTAAACTTTCTTTGATCCTGGCTGAAGCCTTTACTGGCTAGGATTTGGTTTCTGCACAGTAGCAGTACTGAACAAAGATTATTCCCAAAGCTTTGTCTAAAATAACAAATCTGACTCATGTTGAACATCTAGTCACCTGTAACTCTTTCATCTGCATTCTTTCCCTTTGAGTTACTTTAAAGTGATTTATTATGTTTTCCCAATAATCCATCCAACAATTTTGTAAAGCAGCTTTCCTCAATCTAGTGGACATCCTGAGGCCCTCCAGATGTGCAGAGTTTCAGTTCCCGTCATCCCTATCCAGCATGGATATTGAGCACTCTGGTACTATATGTTGTAGTCCAATAAATCTAAGGACACAAGACTAGGGCAGGTTGCTATAAGGTATATCAGTATGATGCTTTCCCGATTTATTACAAGCAGCCAAGAAATGAGTGTAGTAAGGCTGTTAGAAGACTTAAACCTTTACAAAAACAAAGTTCTGGTCTCAATCCAGTCCTAGCAAACACTTTTTGAGAATATCCTGAATACTTAAGGCTAATTGCACTTTTCCTGTGCAACTCAAAAATTAAGCAAATACACTATGAAGTCACTCAGAAATATATAGTAAGAGAACTGGCAGAGCGAACCTTCAGGTCACACCATATTTTTTGGTATTTAAATGGTCATTAACAAATCCTTAGACTTAGGATTGTGCCAAGAGAACGTGCTCTTTCAGCACTTTCCTGAATTGTTCTTTTCATTACTATTATTACTGTTGTTATTTAGAAAATAAATGCATGTCATGTGTACATCCAGAAAGGTGCCCTTTCAAGTTAGGACACAAAGCCAGTATATTTCCTGTGCTGTTTTTCCCCCTTCAGCTTCTGTAATGTGTTAAGATAACTGGATGGATGTAGCATTATACCAGCAAGCACTGGGGCTGCATAGTACATATCGAACAAGTAGTGTGTTTAAAAAAACAACAAAAAACTGGCTCCTGCTGCGAGGGAGGTACAGAAAGGAAATTACTTCTGATTATGCTGTGTTTTCATGGTGGCCCCAGCCTGACAGCAGTTAGGAAAATCTTAAGTCTGCTTTCTCTCCTCCCTCAGATTTGTGGGCTGTCTCTTGAAGTGGGTTACACATCCCTCCATGAAGAGAAGAAAGTGAATCTATATATAATCTAGCCATCATGACTAGAGCCATTATATTGGCTTTAGTGGTTGAAGCAGCGGGAGCAAAGTAGCACAGTGTAATGAACTTGTAGAAGACTAACCAACATTAAACACTTTTTTAAAAAATAGTGGAAGCATTGAAATCTGTGAGAGACAAGACAGCAAAGGTTGCAGTGTTAGCTTGACTCTGTCCCTTCTGTGCTGAGCTTTTGCCCTTCACCTTGAATTCATGGATACATCAGGACAGAAAGGATTTCAGCAGCACACATGTATATTCAAATAAGTTGCACCAGGTTAACTGGAGCAGTTTTGCAATTACAGCAGCGGAAATCCCATCAAACTTTGCCATCAAACTTTGCTTCATACATTCTGGCAGAGCTATTAATTGCTACTTTAAAAACCAGCGTGGTGCCTGGTTTGAAAACTGGCTGTGAGCATAATGGAGTGAGAAGGTGGAGAACGGACGCCAAACTGTGGCATCCAAAGCCAATATTTTGCACTGAATAATCAACATAACAGAAAAGGCTTCAGTGGGGAGGCACTGGAGCATGCTATATTGTCACATGACAAAGCACAGCGAAGCAGAGTTCTGACATAATGAATAGCAGAAACCTTTTAAATAAGGGGATTAATATGTCTGCCATTCATATTCTGAATCAGTTCTATTCAGGATTCTGCATGGTTAACAGGGCATTGGTTGGGCAATTCTCTTCTCCAACAGGCCGCTTTCCCTCCCCTTCTTTTTTTGCTAGTTTGATTTGGCCCTGGACCAAAGTGGCTTATCCTGCTACTTCTACCCAGGCAGCTTCTTTTTTGTTTGTTTGCTCAAGAGAGGCTGCACTAGATGTCCCTCCCCACCCCATTAGTTCTGACTCTGCCATATTATCTGTTGGTTTAGCTCAGAGAAGAGAGCTTGATACTGAATTAATCTATTATATTCAAACACTGTTCTCCCCCTCCCTGGGCCATGTGAGAATCTAGCTTTTAGTTTTATTCTATTTTTTTAAAAAAAATTAGTTAAGAAAATCAAATGGTAGTTGTTGCACAGATCCCTGAAAGAGACATTGCTAGATCTGGCCTTTTGAGAAAAATCTAAACAATATATTGTTTCATCAAGGTTTTCTAATTCTCTCCCCTCCCCCCTTTCTTTTCTTAGTTTATTCCATTATTTGGTCAAGAAACATTGGAGCCAACTGTGGAGAAGCGGTTTGAATGAAGAAAAAACCTGTTCTTTTTCTGTTCCTGAGTTTGAAGAAAATCTTCTGCACCTTCTGAATACATAAGGCTGGAAATGAAGGAATAGGAGGGGAATATTGTCTTCAGTATATCAACATATGGTTTAACTGTGAATGAATGAGCCCATGATCTGGTCCCTATGCCAGTAATTGTGGATTAATGTCAAGTTTAATCAGCCCTTTTAAGGAGGGGGAGGTGGGAGGGAGGATAAACTGAACTTTCCAAAGCTGCACAACACATCACAAACCTCAGTTTTCAGGGACTTTGCTGTTTGTGTGTGTAATTCGAAATGGTTGTCACCTCTCTTTGTGATAGTTTGAAGCCTCAGCAGCAGCTGCAAAGGGAAGGGGCAGCAGTCTGGAGCAGCAGCAAGATGTATATCTTTGTGAATGAAGATGCAGTGGTATCCCTTGCCACAGAGATGAGCTTGTTCTCCTAGGCAGTGCCTGGAGCATCCATCTAAATTGCCAAGTTGTGGCAAGTGACTTTCTACTTGCTAAGGAGCAACAGCTCAGCTGTATTCAAAATATTTTTTGCAGCATTTGTGGGTAAAAGGGAAATGACTATTCCCCTCTGCATTTGATTTCTTGTATTTATTAATTACAGCTGTCCTACTTGTTACTTGTTGTAGATATAGCTATTTATTGTTCAGTGCTTGCATGCCGATACAATGCCTAGAATTGTCTTCAAGTTTTAAGGGCTTATGTGGATTCTACGGTTTATTTTGCACACTCTGTGATCTCTTTGACTTGCTCTACTGCACAAGAAAAAGGCTGAGTAATATTGGGGGAGAGAATAGGAGAATGAGGCAGAGGTCAGAAATGGAAGGATTACAAGGTAGCATCTTAAATTACATATGTACTGAAGGAAGAAGCCGTGGAGGTCACATTCTCAGGCCACTGACTCCCCAGGTTACATGTGGTGTGGGTTTGCCAATAGTTATCCCTGTTACACTTTGTTTGCCTAGTCATGCCTTTTTTAATGAACTCATCTGGAAACAGCCAGCCAACTTTCTTTTTTGTGCAGCCTCATATTGCTACTGGAAAGGGAGAATGGGGGGAAATGGCCTGTAGAATTTCTTTACATAAAGCCCTCATCTTGGCATTATCCACTATTTGTTTTATTTATTTATTTATTTACGAAGGTAGGAGGTCTTCATCATGCCCCCCTTTTTTTGACCAAGTGAAGTCTTCCTCATTCAAAGATAAGAAACAAGATGAATGGGGGCACACTTGTTTTGTTTTTTTAAAAATTAACACTAATTGAAATGGTTCATCCGTTTGGATTGAAATGGTCTTAAACTTTCTCTGGAGTTTATCATACGAGAGGCAAAGCACCCAAATCCCATGAATAAATGGGCTTTAAATCCTATGACTATCCCGCAAATGCGGGATTGTTTTCAGACATACTGTGCGTGTATTATCCTGACATTAATCTGTGAATAAAGTGGCAAAATCGTGGCCCTTTTTTATTTTTGGAAAAAATTCTGAAAATAAAAATTGACATGATTGTGCTGCTTTATTCACGGGTTAATGTTGGGATAATGCTGAAGTCACCTGACGTTGTCTGAAAACAACCCTCTTTTTGCTGGCTATTCACAGATTTAAACCCTGTCTATTCACAGGATTTGGGCGCTTCCCTCCCATGTGATAAACTCCTCTTTCTACCTCCCCAGTCAGTTGCATGCAAGATCTGGAATAATGACAAAGATTAAAAAACTTGTTGAATTATCAAACATTTGTATTTTCATTAATTAGGAGGTTACACTTTCAGATATATAGCTGGATGTATTTCGTAAAGGACTCCCCAGGAATTTCAAATGCTCCCTTCCTAATTTATTTTCTTAATTTACTCTTACTTTTAAACCTGTTCATTCCATTCTTGGTTTTACCCAAGGTTTTTGTGTTTTGTTTTTCCAGAGTTTTACTTATGCTTTAGGTAAAAATTTATTATAGCCCTAACAACATAAAGCTGCCAGTCCTCTATTGTGGTTGGTTGTCTTGTGTAATATTGTAGAAGCAAAATGGTTTTCAATTGCATGCATGCATGTCTAAAAGGAGTTATAAACTAATGCCTGCCTACATGATGGTGATGATGTAGCTAAATTCTTGATGGCTTTTTACCATATAGAACAACATTTTAACAGAGTTCACAGCACAGATATTTAGATGTACAGTGGGGCTGACTCCTAGTACAGCCTTCTCCAGCCTTGTGCCTTTTAATGTGATGGATTACAATCTCCATCATCCCCACACACCAAATAACATGACCAAGTTGGTTGGAAGTGATAGGAGTTGTAACACATTTGGAGGGCACTAGATTAGAGAAGGGTGCAGTATGTTTAGGATTTCAGCCTCAAGTCTTATGAGAATTTTCTCGTGCTCCCATAGGCTAATTTTCCTGACTTTTGATATATGCATTTCTTATGTATTATCTTTAAATAAGAAATGAATGTATGTGCATTCTTACAGATAGTGAGTTGTGGTCCTTAGCATGGTTAGCAGAAAGGTGTTTTTTTTTTAAAGAAACTCTAAATTACCTGAGTTTCTACATGCAGAAGTTTGTGTCACAAGCTACTGTTTTGATTTGCATGCTTTTCACAGACTCTTGCATTTTCTTATGTTACAGCTATAAAAGGAGGGCTGTGTAAGGAGTTCCCTTCTGAACTCTGATTCAAATGTACCAAGTGACTGGGATGAAGGAAAAGGCAAGGTCTTGGTAGGACATTGCAAGGTTTGTTTACACTCAGGCTACTCTGATGCCTTTCTGTTGGTGTTGTTCTTCAGGGGCAATGTACTCCGTACAGCTGCACTGAAGTCCTGAAGAAGTGGAGATGTGATTTGCTGGTGGCCACTCTTTGCTTGAGGCTTCACTCAAATGTTAAGACTCATTCTTTAAGAATCGTTGCTGTAGTTTTCTGTAACAGCACGGCACAAAGCAACAACATACCATGCCAAGAGATAGATTTGCTAAATTTTCAAAACCCAAAATGGGGGGAAAGCATTAGAACCATTTTTTAAAAAAAATCCAAACCCCTGACATTAAATTCAGATTCTATAAGGACTTTCCCAGTACAAACACTTTAATCAAAACCTGTTGCGCAGTTGCATTGAGGTTGGAGCCCTCTTAGTTCTTTCAAAGTTTACATGCAAATAAAATAGCTCTAAAGCACTACTGAACTGTGAAAGTGGTGTTTTATATTCACTTAGCACAGGCATGAATCTCAAGGTGTTTTGAGTAAAGGGTAAAAAAAATTCCTTTGTTTTCTTTGTTGAGCGAAGTGACGGAACTCTGTCTGCAGCAGCTCTCTATATAGCTGTCTAGCTTATGACACAAATCTGTTTTGTAATACCATCCAATTTCCTAAAGCGTCTGAAGTTGTATTTCAAAGCAGTGGTTTGCTTTTAAGTCCTTGGATTTAATTTCTGTGTACAAGTTGAAGGAAACTGAAAATCAGGGTGGGCCTCTAGCCCTGGAGGCAAATATTTTGGGCTCCCCTTTTTTGAATTGACATGGGAATCCTGGCTTACTACTTGGCGATTCCAGTCAGAAAAACAGCCCACACTTCTAAGACAAATGCAATTCACAGTAGAGTGCACACAAAAAACCTTGGCATAAGACAAGAAAGTTCTTCCCATTTTGTGGGCTGGTTGCTGTGGAAACATATAACAAAGGGCAGCCTACCACTTCTGGTATAATTGTGTAGTCCCCTTTTCTCTAGGCCTGACACCTGTCTGAATAAAGAGTGATTAGAGCTGAATAGTGTCCCTTGTCTGGCAATTGAAGATGCGGTTCACGTACAGCAGCAACAACAACAACAAAAGTGAAGAAGTAAAATGTCTATGTTGTGTCTTTTTGTTTGCTACTACATTTTGAAGTTTTGTAAAACTGCATTTTTTTTCACAATGTGAAACTGAAGGTCAATAAATTATTAGAGATTTTCTCTTCAACAAATGAGTTCTGTGATTCTCTCTCCTCCCCCCTTTTTACTTTCAAAAATGCATGGATCCATTTATAACTCAACCACCTTAATAAAAAGGGCAGCCCCAGGAAGACGTTCCCTGGTTTGTTTTAAATATCTGCTTTAGTTACACTTGGAATTCTCTCCTTTGTTCTCCCTTGTCACTCTTACTATGAACTAGCTCTGAAAGTTCAACAGCTAAAATGACAGGCGCTTTAAGACACCGCTGTGGACAGGAAATGCAAGGGTTTGTAAATCCCCTCCACCTCCCAGCTCTTGAAGCATGGCTTAGGGACTGATATTACTTCAGAAGAAGTTGTGCAAGTCAAATCCTGCAGAATTATTTCTGAAGATTGGGGGGGGGGGGGGGGGATAAGTGATTTTTAAGAAAATATATGCCATTTATTTATTTATTTATTTTGCAACGTAATAGTACTGAATTGGATCCAGATTTGGCTAAATTTAGAGGAGACCCATGAAAATCAGAGGCAAGTTACATCATGACTAATGTAATTCAGGTTGGGTTTTAACCGGTCTGCTGTTAGCATGAATTAATCTGGATCCAGGTAATAGTACCCCCCTCCCCAGGTTCTTAAAACATTGTGTTGCGTCTACATGTAGGTTTGTTATACTGCAGTAGGAAACTTTGGCTTCTTTCCCATGGCAGAATCCCACCTCCCTGAACAAGCTATATACAAAGAGGTGGGGACTTTGCTGAAGGGGTATCTCCAAAAATCAGAAGGAAAATCCTTCCATGAGCAGAGTCCCTGCATCTGTTTTAGTCAGACCTTGGATCCAGTCTATAGGAGTCCCAATTCATGAACAGACCTTCCCTGTTCCTTTCATTAAGACCTCTATGAGTGTGCTCTGATCCTAGTATATGCCTGTGTTTTTAAATAAATTTAACAAGGAGAATGACTAAAATTAATGTATAGAAATGGAATATGTGCAAGGTTGTTGCAGGTTTCAGTTGATTTACACCCCAAGTTACTGGCTTCAGTACCCTTGCTGGTAACATTTCTAAAAGGCAAGCACAACACAAGAGTACCTATGGCTGTATCAAGATCCTTTATGCCTGATGTATCCATGTAGTTACATCAGTGGGTACATTGTTAAATAGTTGGATCATTGTATATGCATGAGCGCCTACAATAAAGGCAGCAGATCCCATCTGATATTGGAAGCTAAAAGTACCTCATTTTCCTGCGTATAAGACTACTTTTTAACCTGCAAAATCTGTGGTTAAAGTGGGGGGGTCGTCTTATATGCCGGGTATAATGATAAGAAGGATAGAGGTGCTAAAACTATATTTTGACTGGAAAAATGGGGGGCCATCTTATACGCCGGGTCCTCTTATACACCGGAAAATACTATGTTTCCATTCAGCCATGATCTACCTAACTTACAGTAGCACAATACACCAGGAGAGTTTCACAGCACAATAGTCAAAACCAAAAGGGGAGAGAATAACAAAGTATTCAATATCAAATTATGTTTGCATTACATTTGCACCAGCACCTTGTGATGAACATTAGAGATATCTACTAACTGTATACATGTATATAAATAAAAATTACTCATACAAAGTCCAATAATTCATGCAAAGTCCAGTATATATTCCAGTTCTTCAAGCTCTGCTGTGGAAAACAGATAACAACAGTTAGAGGTAGAGAGAATCACCTTCACAATTGGTACATAAAGTTCTGTAGAGTCTTCCATCATGAAGTTCTTACTTCTATGATGAATTGCGAATCAGTGGCAGTCAGTAAGAGGCAATATTTCATATAGGAAAAGGTAGGTAGCAAGGACAGCTACCTCCAGAGTTGTACAGTTGTTTTGATATCAGAGTCTTCTTCAGTTGATACAATAAACATCCCAGCTCTGGAATTCAAAGTTTTAAAATACAGTTTCCAACTTGCTTTTCCATTTTTCTAAATGCATAAAATTAACAATATTAAATCCAACTTATCTTTATATAAAGGAAACAATTATATTTACCCTTTCTGATGTAACAAGCTAACCTCTCAAGACATAACTTTTTACATCTAGCAAAATCAGTTTGTGCTGTCTATTGTATCTGTAGGTGATATTATACATTCTCTTACTAATGGTGTTCAGGTGACTCTTTCATGTTACAACTTCTCTTAAAGATACATACAGATAAACTTACATCTATACTAATAAAATCTCCCAAACGCAAAAACCCTAGGATCAGCTGAATCTCAATGTCATTAATGTGCAAACACATAATTCATTCTTAATTCAATACAGTGATAAAAACACTCAATACACTAAAGTAATACAGTATTCTGAGTAACAAGAAAATTTTGCAATTGCATGGAGTTCAGTGTTAATCACAGAACAAACTATTAACAAATATCTCCAGAGTGTTTAGGGTTTATGCTAACATCCACAGAGTCACAGACTATACTTCCTCTATAAGAAAACTGGTAAATGTAGACATTCATTTAGACCATGATGCAAATAAGACACGTATTTTGTCCAATTGATATTGGAAGCTAAACAGGGTCTCCATAAGGCAATAGGTGATTTAGGGCCTAAGCAGACTGCCAGAAACAGTGCACATTAAATTGAGGCACTGCCCTGGCTCATTGCTAGGGAATCATGGGAACTGTAATTTATTGTGGCACCAGAGCTCTCTCACAGAGAAGGCTCAATGTCCCAGAAAAAAAATACAGTTCCCATGATTCCCTAGCACTGAGCCAGGACAGTGCCTCAATTTAATGTGCACTATTTCTGGCAGTCTGCTTAGGCCTTTAGTGTGCCTTCAAGTTGCCTGTTGACTTATGGTGACACTATGAATTGCAGTACTAACTAGAGCTGATCCTGCTTAGCTTTCAAGATCAGACAGGATTTGGTGCCTTTCGGGTATGTAGGCCATCATTATATATAGATTGGATATAGATTGCTTTTTTAATATACTATTTTATTGGGTTTTGGAAGTGTGCACCTGCATTGGTAAGGCTGTTATAAAGCTTGCTTTTTTTAAAAAAAGTGCACATACATACATTGGTAATACAGACACCTGTAGCAAATCAAATGCACAATGCTGTGCAAAATTGTGACACTGGTTCTCATACAAAAATTAGACCCTGGAAGGTTCTCAAATCTAGATAGAATTTGAATGAGTTAAATTTCAGAAGTATTGCTAGTTTAAAGGAAAACCCTGGGGATCCAAGCAAAATATGCATGTTTAAAACCCAAGTGATTTCAGTGGAAGAGAAATTAATTCATTCATGCCCTTCACTGAAGTAAGCTTGCAGTTTTTAATTTTGATTGAATTATGCCATTCATCTCTTAACCTTCAATGAAATTGGAGCATGTCATGTTCTAAGGTAATATTATCCCATCAAAGTTAATAAGGGTTTTGGCGTTGATAGTCGAATAAAGGTTGAGCTCAAAGCTGGGTAAACACCAGTTTCATTGCAACATCGTCACATTCTCATACAGGTTTATAAGTAGGATGAGGAAGTGTTAAGTTTTAGTTTACTAAGATCCCTAGAACATTTTTTCAATCAAAGAAAAAAAAAGCCCATTGTGATGAACATACCTTTGTAAAACAAGAGAGCTCTACAATTCCTAGATGTGGTCAGATGAGAATTTGGAAAGGTGATTTTATAACAGCTTTAAAAAACAAAAATAAAGGATTAGAATAATACAGGATACTAGTAGCTTGACCTTTTTAAGATGCCACATTACCTTCACATAGTTCTATATATCTGAAAAAAGAAGGCTGCCATTCCTCTTACAGGGTGATTAACAATTTCTGAATATTTAACAGTGAATAGTACCAGGTTATGTGTAAATTCTGCAAGTTGAGTGGAATACTAGTATGTTTGGACTGGACATGCATTAAAAGTAGTGGCAGGCAAACTCAGAAGAAAACGTGTGTCAAATGCCCTGCAAACCACCTGGAAAGGAATCAGAAAAGATCCCAACTGCTTTCTCTCTATCTCATATATATATGAGAATGATTCAATAATATCCATGGGTACAGACTAGCTAAGGCAACCCCCAAAGAGAGAGAGAGAGAGAGACAGACAGTCAGACAGAATAAATCTTGTTCTGAAATATACTTTACCTGCTCTTTCCCCCCAAAATAATGATGCATAGCATTGCTTTCACTGCCATTGTGGGAGTAAGCAACACAACTTCCAAGAAAAGGATTCTTCGCCAAAGGCAGGAGAAAGCCAGTATTTTAGCCCAGGTGATCACAGTTCACAAAACCTGTAGTGGAGATTGAATATACCTTAGTAATGTTAGGCTGTGTCTTCTTTTGCTCTGGCTTTACTTACCACATGGGAGGAGAAGAACTACTTTTCTCACATTATCTATATGGGAAACAACCTCTCTGAAGAGGAGAGGTTCCTGTTCATGGGCCCAAGTTTGGGGGAGGAAACAGAGGCTATTAAATAACTAATTATCCCACCTTTTCCCCAAACTAGTCTGCTGAAACAGAATAAATTTAAAAAACAGGGGTAGGCAACCTAAGGCCCAGGGGCCGGATGTGCCCCCCCCCGAGGACTTTGGACCGGCCGCCCGCCATGATAATATTGATTATTGTTGCTATTACTTGTTCTTGGGGTTTTCTTGGCAAAATCTCCACAAGGGGTTTGCCATGGCTTTTCTGGGGCTGAGAGAGTGTGCATGCATATTTTTTTAATTTTGTAAAAATTTTAACATTTTTTTAAATTTATTTATTATTTATTTATTTATGGTGCTTCAGCCCCCCCCCCCAATTGTCTGAGGGACAGCAACCTGGCCCCCGGCTCAAAAAGGTTGCCTACCCCTGATTTAAAACATAACAATGGGACTAAAAATACAGCACTCTCAGATAAAAGTCCCTACTACTACTAAGAATGATGTTGTAATAATAATAATAGTAATAATAATAATAATAATTTATACCCCGCCCCTCTGTTAAAAACAATTGGGGCAACTTATAACAATTAAAATACATCAAATTACAAACTAAAACCCCCAAACCCACTCTCCCCATTAAAAAAGTATTAAACTAAACATCAATAAAATCTACAAAAATCTTTAAAAATATTATTTGATGGGTGTACGAAACAACATGAATAACAGCAGAGTCCTCATCTTAATTCAGTAGATTATTTACTGATCACATGACCCATTAAATTACTGCAAAAGTGTTTAGTCAGATTCTCACAGCCAAAACCTGAAGACCATGCCCACTTAACGTGCTATATGCAACCAATTCAGTACTGGTGTTAGCAGCCAATTCAGTGCTGATGTTAAACTAGAAGTGTGGATCAAGGTAATACCTAGACATGGTGCAGGGGATGGTGTACCAGTGAGCAGCCAACTTCCTCTATGTAGACCAGTGTTCTCCAATATGATGTGCTCCATGTATTTTGCACTTCATCTCTCATCATTTCCAGCCACCATAGCCATCTGTAAGGAATGGTAAGTTTTGATCCACAACATCTGGATGTTACTGTGGTGAGGGACATGGATATAAACTGTCTCTTTCTTGTTTATCTCATTGAAAAAGGAGATAATAATGGTATACTTCAACCACCCCACCATTTATTGGAAGTCAGACTTTGCCAAGCATTTAAGGTTTAACAAATTCCTCACTTGCCTTGCTGACAATTTCATGCAATTCCATGGAGTCTCATTGCCAATCCAGTTGTAGGCTATATTAACAAGAAAATAGTGTCTGGACTGAGGAAAGTATAGTTCCCCACTCTATTCTGCTTTGGTCATATCTCACCTGGAATACTGTGTCCATTTCTTGGCACTATATTTCAAATATGTTCTGGACACTACAGTTCAAGAAGCTGGAGCATGTCCAGAGGAGGACAACCAGATGGGAAAATGTGTGGAAGCCAGATACTATGAGGAATGGCCTAGGGAGCTGGGTATGTTTAGCTTGGAGAAGATAAGATTGGGAGGTGACTTGATAGTCATCTAAAAATATCTGAAATTATGAAATGAAGAAGATGGATCAAATTTGTTTTCTGCTGCACCAGAAACTAGGACATGAAACAGTGGATTCAAATTGCAAGAAGATTCCACCTAAATGTTAGGAAGAGGTTCCTAATGGTAAAAGCTCTTTGAAAAGTTCATAGCTGAGAGAGACACACCTGCCCCATTCAGCCAGGTATTTGTAATACAGGCCAGGTAGACATGCTCATCCAGAATCAAATCCTGAATGGCATTAGTTTTCCCATTCACTGTCCTAGCATTCTAAGGTAGTCTATTCCACTGAATGGACTGCCTTATTATTATTATTATTATTATTATTATTATTATTATTAGGAGTACCAGGTCACTGAATGGCAGTCTATTCCACTGAATGGAATGCCTTGGAATGCCAGGTCAGTGAATGGAAAAACTAGTGCCATCCAGGATTTGATTCTGGATGAGCATACCTTCCTGGCCTGTATGTGTGTTAGTTAAATTCTCTCAGCTATGCCACCAAGTTTTTCTGTGCATCCGTAGATGAGATCTAGAGGGCAAGGAGATGGAGTTACAGTGATGTCTTGATTACATCTCTGTGACCAGCCCCACATCCCATCATCTACAGGTTTTGAGCATGTATATCTAAAGGTGAATAGCCAGGACAGAATAGGAATTCTATTGGTGTACCACCTGCCCATAGGTAGAAGTAGCATGACTTTGGGGCTCTACCTAAGGGGCAGCTCCATGCTGCTCCTGGGAGTCCCAGATTGGGGCCGCGGCAACCACACACCATGGCCCTGATTCGGCACTTTGCCGCTTCAAAAAGAGCTGACAAATGCCATTTGTTTTTTGGAGCGGTAAAAAATGCTCTTGGTGTGGTGGCGGCGGTGGCAGCTTTTCTGCACTTCTTTGGCACAGAGGGTCTAAACGCTGCACCATGGGAGTGCCCTGATACTGCTCACCATCTGTTTGGATGGGTGGCATGAGGACAACGTGGGGACAGAGTTGGGGCGGCTGGCGTGCGGTCACCATGCCCCAACTCTATCCCCAGGCTGGCCCTTGTGGCCTGTCAGTACAGGGCCTTAGTGGCTTGATTGTTGAATTATGACTCTGGAACCAGGGTTTGATTCTCAGCTTGACCATGAAACCCACTGGGTGACCTTGGGTAAGTCACATGGTCTCAGCTTCAAGGGAAGGCAATGGCAAAACTCCTCTGGACAAATCTTGCCAAGAAAATTCCAGGATAGGTTTGCTTTAGACTGAGTCACCGTAAGTCAGAAACAACTTGAAGGTACACAACAACAACAACCACCCACCCCATGGCTCAACAGTCTCCTTTCCTGAGCTAGCTGGGGTAATCTTGGGACTGATGCTGGAGTCACTGTGGCACTACCAGCTGTGTTGACTCCAACACCAGCCCCATGCTGAAACTGCTCTGTCAGAAATTGCTCAGGACTTCATGGACTCAGTGGTCTCAGGTGGTATTTGTCCCTACCCATGTTTCTGGGCACACTCTCAACCTTATTTTCCTGTACTGGATGGCTTGTTGTTATTATTGTTGTTGTTGATGATGACTGGAGGGCTGTGAATTCTCCTTTGGAAGTCTGTATTTATATTGCAATGCCCCCCCCCCCTTTGAAGCTCTTTACAATCCATTTTCCCCCACTAAATAATTTAGTGTAACCAGCAAATTTGGTTACTTCATTCCAAGTTCCAGATCATTTATGATAAAGTTAAAACATACTGGTCCCAATACAGATCCCTGAAGGAACCCCATTGCTCACTTCCCTCATTATAAGAATAGATTATTTATTCCTGATCTATGTTTCCTGTTGTTTAGCCAGTTTTCATTCCACAAGAGGACTTCTCCTAGGTCAGGGGTAGGCAACCTTTTTGAGCCGGGGGCCGGGTTGCTGTCCCTCAGACAATTTGGGGGCCGAAGCACCAAAAACAAACAAACAAACAAACAAATAAATATTTTTTTTAAAAAAAAATTAAAAATTTTAAAAATTTAAAAATATATGCATGCACACTCTGTCAGCCCCAGAAAAGCCATGGCAAAACCACTGTGGAGATTTTGCCAAGAAAACCCCAAGAACAAGTAATAACAACAATAATCAATATCATCATGGCGGGCGGGGGGGGGGCGACGGCAGCGGCAGCGGCAGGACCGGCTTGGGGCCGGTCCAAAGGCCTCAGTGGGCTGCATCTGGCCCCCGGGCCTTAGGTTGCCTACCCCTGTCCTAGGTCATGGCTGCTGAGTTTGTTGAGAAGTCTCTAGTGTAGAACATTTGTAAAAAAACCTTTTGAAAGTCCAAACAGATAACGCTGTCCCATTTTCCAGCTGTTTTAAAATATCCCAGTTTCTCTCTCTTCCTGTCACATTCCCTTTTTGTCATCTTTATTAAATTGCTGTAAACTGAGTTCAAGAACTCGGCAGAGAGGAGGGGATGGAATCTTTTTCCTCCCAGGCAAAAGCAGCTCTTTCAGCCTCTCCTATCCCGTGTGTTTTTCCTCACAGATACCTTTTGTCCTCTTGACCACACTCTGCTGTTGCTTGGCCAACATGTCCTATTTTTCATCTGTGAAATGGTGGGTATGCTACTGGATCACTGTTGTTCAGTTCAAAGACATGTAGTCATGTTAGTCTGAGAAATCAGTATGGAAAGAGATCTTGTAGCACCTTTGAGACTAATTGAAAGGAAGAAGCTGGTAGCATTAACTTGGGCCTACTTCTTCAAACATGCATCTGAGGAAATAGGCTCAAGTCTACAAAAACTCTACCAGCTTCTTTCTTTCAGTTAGTCTCAAAGCTGCTACAAGATTCCTTTACATACTGACACTTTCAAAGAATTCTAAAAGGTCAGTTTGAAAGGACTTAACTTTGCAGAACATGGAGAAACAGAATGGTTCCCAATTGGCAAAGGAATCAGACAAGGAGTATCCTAACACTCTACCTATTCAACTTATATGCAGAACATATTGTAAAGAAAGAAGGCTTGGATATGGAAGAGAGAGTGAAAATAGGAGGAAGAAATGTCAATAATCTGAGATATGCTGACAACACCATAATACTAGCAGAGAACCTCACAGACCTGGAATAACTACTGAGGAAGATCAAAGAAGAAAGTGCAAAGGCAGGCTTATTGTTGAACATAAAGAAAATAAAAATAATGACTACAGAGAACTTACACACATTCAAACTAGACAATGAAAAAATAGACATAGTAAAGAATTCTCATATCTGGGGTCAAACATTGATCGGGATGGGGACTGCAGCCAGGAAATCAGGAGAAGA
>CM034703.1:41846473-41861644 GCA_020142125.1 Phrynosoma platyrhinos
TTCAATTGTTTCCTTTGAAAATTGCAAGGCAGTGGAATGTCAACACATATGTTTGCACTATTGCTGCATTTGTGCTTCAGTGGCATTATTTCCCATGTTTGCTTTTGTTCACTTCAAATATGAAGACAGTTTACACCATCCTGTTTGCTCTGCCTTTTGCTCCATAGTTGTTTAAAAAAATATATGAGAAAGCTATACAATTGCACAATTACATGATTACGCAGCGATGCCACAACATAATGTGATAAGCTCCAGGCAAAGACTGGACTAACACAGTGTAATTGTAGCATAACAGTATCATGTGATAAGCTCTTCACATCTCACCTTTCTCACCAGAATGGGACTCGAGTAGGTTACAAATGATCAGACACAATATAGATAAGAACAAGGAAAAGATTTTATTTATTTAGTATTAATGAATTTATTGTATATCAATAAATAAATAACAAAAGATGCACATTGAAATGTACTTAAACAATCAATGACATTAAAAGGTCTTTGTCAGCCATGGAAGGACAGCAGGAAGAGAGTCATTGAAGCCTCCATTGGAAAGGAGTTCCAGAGCCTATGTGCAGCCACTGAGGAGGCCTTCTCTTACATTTCCATCAGGCATGCCTGTAAGGGGTGTACATTGCCCCAGACAAGCCTGCGCTGAGATCTTCAGGCCCTCCTGAAAATCTTAGGGCAGGCTTGTCTGGGGCAATGTACATTTAAACATACACATAAAGAGCAACACAATGGGTGGGAAAGAAATTTTCTTTACTGGTGGAATAAGTAATGTTCTCCACTTATTTTTAAAAGGAAATTTTGTTGTTGTTACATGCCTTGAAGTCATTTCCAACTTATGTCAACTCTAAGTCAACTCGAGTTTATCACACGGGGGAAATCCCGTGCAAAAACGCTGCTTTAAAGTAAAAAAACCCCCGCAAAACCAGGTGCTTTTGTAGACAACGTCGCTGTTAAAAGGAGGTTAATCCGAAAGGAAATTAGACAAAAACTGCTACTTTTTATTTTCAGAAGATCCCGAAAGTAAAAAGAAGCCGTTTTTGTCTAATTTCCGTTTGGATTAACCTCCTTTTAACTGTGCTGGAGTTTATCAAATGGGGAAATCCCCTTGATAAATTGCTTCCGTTTTTGCGTTTTTTCCCCAATTTAAAGCAGCATTTCTGCACGGGGCTCCCTGTGTGATAAACTCCTCTGTCATGGGGTTTTCTTAAAAAGATTTGTTTATAGGTTTCCCATTGCCTTCCTCTGAGGCTGAGAGCATGTGTCTTGCCCAAGTGTGTTTCATGACCAAGCTGGGAATTGAACCCTAGTCTCCAGAGTTGTAGTCCAGCAGTCAAACCACTATGCTACACTGGCTCAAACTTATAGATGCATTTTGAAAAGAATTGTTTAGTTTTCTGCCATTCTTTTCTCTGTTTGAAGATTTTTTCCAAAAAGTAATAAAATGGATTGCCAAAGTAACTAACACAAGGAGAACAACAACCAATTACTTTTTAAGCCCTGTAATTACAGTGAAAAATAGCTTACTACCCAATGAGAAATGGACATGAATCACTTCCTAAGATTTGAATTGAACATGGTACTGAAATAATAGCAGTGTTAGCACCAGGAAGCTTTAATGGGGAAAGGATTCTAGAGATGGGGGTGCCACCACAGAGAAAGCCCTGTGCTCCTACATCCTATGCAATAATTGTCCAGCAAAAGGAACTAGAGAAGGTACATCTGTGACAATTTTAAGGTATGAGCAGGCTGGCTGAAAAAGAAGACCCCTTCAGGTATTTAGACTTTGAACCATAGAGCTTTAAATGGAAGCACTGGCATGGCAAACCAGGCAAAGACGTGATTATGTTACCAATATAACTCTTTAAGAAGGGGGATAACGTAAGCCCATCTGGCTGCACAAATTAAAATTCTGGCAATCACATTCTGCACTATTTAATACTTCTGAGTTGCTTTCCAGTCTGGCATGCAGCAATTTAATTTGACTAGGAGACTACCAGACCATGGATCATCATAGCCAGATGATACCTAGCCAGGAGTAGTAACAGCTGACAAACTAGTTGGCACTGATTAAAAGCATTTTGTCCCACCAGGCCTACCTGAATTGTCAGGCCCAGATCTAGGAGCATCCAAAGCTACATTTATATTGGCTGTATTTATTATTTTCAGTATTGATTGCTGCTATAATCTATCACATCGTTTGGTGCTTTGTTTATGTATCTGCAATGATCTTTTTTGCTAATTACATTTGATGAGAAGTGCCATCAAAACTTTGAATCCAGAAAAAAAAAATAGTGCAGAGCTTGGAAAAGTTAACTTTTTGGATTACAGCATCTTGACCCTTTCAGTCATTGTGGCCAGTGGCTATGTTAGCTAGGGCATTTTAGGAGGTGTAGTCTAACAACAACAACAACAACAACAACAACATTTATTTGTATACCGCCTCTCCTGTTGAGGTAATAGCAAAGATTAAAACAATTACAGAAACAATAATAAGAAAATAATCCCCTCCACCCCTTCGACCCACTCGCCCTTCAATAACAGTGGCAATGTCTAGGGGAGCTAGATCAAATGGGCAGTTAGTTCAGATCAGGACAGAGGTCAGTCTGGGAAGGCCTGCCGGTAGAGAATCGTTTTTATCGCTTTTTAAAAAATGTCAAGGGATATAATCTGGCCGGTATCTTCCGGCAGATCATTCCAAATTTTAGGAATGGCAGCTGAAAAGGTCCTCTGAGAAGTCACCACCAGTCTAGTTTTTATTGACTGTAGTAAGTTCCTTCCAGACGACCTGAGTGTGTGAGGAGGATTATATGGGAGGAGGCGTTCCTTCAAGTAAGCTGGACCCAAGCCATGAGGGGCTTTATAGGTAATAACCAACACCTTGTACTGCGCCCGGAAGTTAACAGGTAGCCAGGGTAAGGATTTCAAAATAGGTGTTATCCGGTCGAACCTAGATTTACCTGCAACCAGCCTGGCTGTGATGTTTTGTACCAGTGGAAACTTCCGAACGTGGCACAAGGGTTGCCCCATGTAGAGTGCATTACAGAAGTCAAGACAAGAGGTTACCAGCATATGTACAACATGTAAGAAGTAATGTTTCCAACATCTGAAAATGGGTTCTGTGTTATTTGTAGAATTCGTGGCCAGCACCCTGTTGTAGTAATGAAGACACTGAAGTAGTTTAAGAGTCTCTGTATCTTGGCTTACCCATATTGCAGTCTTACTGCAATCAAGAAATCAGAAGAAAACTAGGACTTGGAAGGGCAACTATGAAGGAACTAGTCAAGATCCTGAAATATAAAAAATATACAGTTGCCCCTCTGTTCTTGTGGACTTCAACTCTGTGGTTTTGCATATTCACAGAGGGGTGACCACTATTGAAATCAATGGGGTGCACCCCATGGGTGCATGCCCGTGTGCGCCCACAGGAGCGTGCCCCATTCAAGCCTATGGGGCTTGAATATTGGCAAGTCTCTATTTTCATGTGTGTGCGTGTGTGTCTGGAATGGATCCCCCATGAAAACGAAGAGGCAACTGTATAATTTAATATTAAAATTAGGATAGTCTAGGCCATTGTATTTCCCATTTCCCTGTATGGTTCTTAAAGCTGGACAATGAAAAAAGGTGATAGGAAGATAATTAATTCATTTGAAATGTGGTGTGGAAGAAGAGATCTACAGATACCATGGACTGCTAAAGAGACAAATAAATGGGTCCTAGAGCAAATCAACCCTGAACTCTCCCTAGAAGTCAAGTTGACTAAACTGAGACTGTTGTACTTTGGATACATCATGAGAAGACATGGCACTAAAAAACCCTGTAATGCTTGAGAAAGTAGTAAGAAATGAGGAAGACCACATTACATTTGGATAGACTCAGAAGCTTATCGCAGTCTATAATAAAGTGACTTACCTGACCGAGTTTAAAATTTAAAGTGAGCGGCATCCTGATCTTATCAGAAGGATTTAGCCCCTGAAATTGCCACCTGGGTCCATCCCCACTCCCAGGGGCCCTCAGCGCACCTCTTTTCAAACTTAAGAAAATGGCTGCTGGATCGTCCCTGGGAGCAGGGATGGACCTAGGATGGACCCGGGCTGTGATTTCGGCAGCTAAATCCTTATGATAAGATCAGGTTGCTGCCTGCTTTAAATTTTAAACCAGATCAGGTAAATCACTTTATTATAGAATGCAATAAGCTTCTAAATCAAGGAAGCCACATCCCTCAATCTGCAAGTTCTGAACAGGGCTGTTGAGTACAGTGACTTGGAGGTCTGTCATTACAGGATCACCATAAGTCAAGGTCAACTTGATGACAGTTAACTATTAGAATGTGTAACCTAGAGGTACACACAGGATTATTTCATTTTTACGATTAGTAGTGTAAGGCTATGTCAGGACCATGAAAAGCCCCCAATCTCCACAGAGTCCCATGCAGAAACCCTGCTTTAAGTAGAAAAAAACTGCAAAAGCAGAAGCAATTTTGTGATGTCCAGCCTGGACTGTTTAAATTCTCCCCTGCATTTTCCTTCATTTTTGGTGTAATCCTTAGTTTGTTTGAGCATAGGAATGTTACATTGTATTAGTTTGTGGGAAGAGCTGTAGGAATCTCCTGCATTTTTCTAGTTTTTGGTTTGCCCCTTCCCAGCAAGTTCTGCTTTAGCTTGGGATTTTTAGTTTTTTCTTAGGCAGGCTTGGCTTGATCTGTTTGGTGGCAAACAGGCACAGACAGATGGAAAGGACATTTCTTACACCATTTAGCCAATTTAGTTACCATTTAGCCAATTTATTTACCAGTTAGCCAATTTACTTACCATTAGCCAATTTAGTTACCAAAAGCAGTTAATTAAATTGAATATCAATAACAAAGAAGTCAAGAGCACCAGAAGCTGAAAGACCCTGCACCAGCTTCATTGAGTAGGAGATCAATTCAAGATCAAATCCAGAGAGATGACAACCCTGAAGATTGCTGAAACCTAAACTGTAAAGTACCTTTTATTTAAAGCCTGTTAGAGCTGGGGAGGAGAAATCTTTTTCTTTTGTTCTTTAAAATAAATTTCCCCCTTTTTGGACTTTACATTCAGCATTGGAGCCTTTTTGGGTAAAAGAGCTTGATCTCACCTGGGTACTGGTGTTGCACACCCATATTTGCCACCACCTTTAGTTGGGTGTGTCTTCACAAATTTATTAACGGGATTCCCCAGTGTGAAAAGTGAAAGCGATGTTAAAATGGGGTTAATCTGAACGGAAACTGCTTCTTTTTACTTTCGGAAAAACCCGAAAGTAAAAAGAAGCAGTCAATGAGGGGTTTCCATTCGGATTAACCCCAGTTTAATCTTTTTTAACAGCAACGTCGTCTGAAAAAACATCCACTTTTGCAGGTTTTTTCTACTTTAAACCCCCGTTTCCGCATGGGATTTCCCCTGTGTGATAAACTCTTTACAGGAAGCAGTCACTCCAACTGATGGAGGTCTGCTTCTGCATTGGAGATCATCACAGAAATTTGTAAGAACATCAGTTTGCTGCTTCCCAACTGACAGAGTAACAGACCCCCATTGACTGCAGCGGTGGGTTCCTGGTAAATGGAGACTGGGAGGACAGGGCTGCAATTTACTCCATAGCATCATAACTATGGTGTTGGTTGTTGTGTGCTTTCAAACTTCAGTGTACCTACTATAGAGTTTTCTTGGCATAATTTCTTCAGAAGGGGTTTGTCTTTGCCTTCTTTTGAAGCTGAGAGGGCGTGACCCTGAGAGAGTTTTTTTGTGGCTGAGTGGAGAATTGAATCCTGGTCTCCCAGTATCCAACACTCAAACCATTACACCATGTTGGCTTTTACTACAATGTTTTATGCACATATAAATGCTCAACAGCATTTTGATCATCCTGTTTTCCGTTATGGATTGCTTTAACATCTTCTACGCTGAAGGCAGAGTTTTCAGTAGCCTAGTTGTTTCAAGGTGGTCCACGGCTTTCATGTGAAAATTGCAAGTGAGGAACAAATATTTATATCTCATAGTGCTCTAAATGCTAAGCAACAAGGATTTAGTTGGGCATGAAAGTTTCTGGGCATACATCATTATCAGTTATTGAGCAGCTGTCCAAAGGAGATGAGAAGCTATGTAATATTTTAAATGCATTTAATGAATGTTAGATTTATAGTAGCCAGGGAGGCCCCAGGTAGGACTGAAATGGAGAATTTATCCCATTTACCCATTACCAACAATCCTGTCCTCTATTTGTTGTGGGAGTGAAACAGCATTGGCACCAGGGACACTCCAAAATATTTTTCTGCCTGAGACAAAGGCTAACATGGCACAGTACAGAAGTTGATGAGACTTGCAATTAAATGTTATTTCAACACTGGTTAGTCTTGAGGTGCAGGACTGATCTGACTTCACTTACAGCTCTGTTTATTCCATGCTGTTCAGCAGCCTAAACAGCTTTAAAAAGGCTGTGAAGACGGATCTCTTCCGGCAGGCCTTTCCTGATTGGATTCCCAGCCTCAGGAGTTGCACTGCTCTACCTCTTTCAGTTTTTGGCTTGCCCTCGGCTTTTGTTTGCTTGGAATTATTTTAAACTATTTTAATTTTCCTTGTGATTTTATGTTGGTTTTATGATGTACTGTTTAATACTTTTTTAAAGGGGGGGAGGGTGAGGTTTGGGGGCTTTTATTCTGTATTCTTGATGTAATTTTTAATTGGTTGTAAGCTGCCCCGATTGTTTTTAACAGAGGGGCGGGGTATAAATAAATCTTCTTCTTCTTCTTCTTCTTCTTCATTATCTGCCTGAGGCCAATGCCTCACTCCTCCTCACAATAGAATTCTTCCAAGTTGGCACTTAGGCTGTATCTACATGGCAGAATTATTGCGGTTTGACACCACTTTAACTGCCAGGACTCAGTAGAATTCTGGAATTTGTGGCTTTGTGAGATATTTAGCCTTCTCCGCCAGAGAGCTCTGCTGCCACATCAAACTACAAATCCCAAGATTCCATAGGGTGGAGCCATATCAGTTAAAGAGGTGTCAAATTGCATGAATTCTGCAGTGTGACAGCAGCCTTGCTAGTGAAAAAATGGTATACATAACAGTGATTAAAATGCATTTTCCTTTTGGGGCTGAACATTTGGTGTAGTTTTCTAGACCCTAGAGTCTGCAAACACTTGGGAACCCAGATGCTAGCGCTCTCTGTTTTTGACCACAAAGAATCAAATTGTTGAGAGGCCAGTAGAACCTTTTAAAAACATATTGGAAAAAGTTTCACTCACCTTCCAAAAAGTTTACATAGGAATTACATCGGCATAATATAATCAACTTCTGGCCCAGGAATCACCTGCAGCTGAAACCCAAGACACTGTGAAGTCATTATCTAATGGAATGGTACCTAGTATTGATGGCATACCACCTGAGATTGATCAAACTATTTACAAATCTCTTGTTTAACATCTTATTTGATGTCCCAGTCACCTACCCACTCAGATGAGTGTCGAATCAAGAAAAGATACCTGAGGAGTATAAAGATGTCTTTGTTGTCTTGCCACATTCAAGGGAAGGAAATGGTTTCATCTGAAATAATAACCACAAAGATGGATTTTCTTATTAGCTACAGATGTAAAAGGCTGTGCCATCAGTGAACCACCATTGCTTTTTGAAACATGCTGGCTAAAAGATTTTGAACCTGGCAGCCAATGTGGTTAAGGGAAGGCAAAGGCAGTTCAGACATTGTAGTACCTATGTGTTTTGAGGGATGACATCATGACAACCAAGTCTGTAATGTGACTCTTATGGCAGCTCACAATCCTTTAAAAGCATGCAAAACTTCCATAACATGAAAACCAAGGTAGTGTAGTGCTTAGTGTTAGATTAGGTCTGGGATGTTCAAATTCCCACTCATCCTGAATTTTACTGGGTGAATTTGGACAATCACATTCTCTTAGCCTATTAAATTACAATAAAGCAGAATGTAATACTGGGTCTATCAATGGTGAGTAATCATGATGGTTATTGACAGTGGAACACATTGCCTTGAAAAGTGGTGGAGTCTCCTTCTTTGGTGATTTTTAAACAGAGGCTGGATAACTATCTGTCAGAAGTGCTTTGATTCTGTATTCCTGCATGGCAGCAGGTTGGATTGGATGGCTCTTGGGGTCTCTTCCAACTCTATGATTCTATGATCTGAGACACCCATATTCAAGAGGAAAAGCTACTGAACTAGAGCACAGCTGTGATGACTGGGGGATTCTGGAAGGTGTAGTTAAAAAAATTGTAAGTCCTACATCTGTTACCCTATTTTCATTCTGTGCTGAACCCTGCTTTCTGGGTGAGGCAACCATGTGTGCCTTCATAGCCTACTTGGAGCTGAATATGTTTTCAGGATAATAGTCAGCACCTTAGTTAGCTTCTTTACAATTAAGACTTTGGATGCATCTACACTATAGAAATAATGCAGTTTGACAGCACTTTAAATGTCTTAACTCCATCCTATGGAATCTTGGGACTGGGAGTTTTACAAGGTCTTCTCTACCAAAGAGTGTTGGTGCTTCACAAAACTACAAATCCCAGGATTGTCTAGGATGGAGCCATGGCAGTTAAAGTTGTGTCAAATTTCATTATTACTACAATGTAGATCTACTCTTTAACTTTAGAGTGGATAGGTTTATTGACATGGGTGCTACCAGCTGCCACTGGTTATCATATATGCTCCTCATAGCCGTGTGGTAGCCCTTCATTGTAGTTAGGGCAGGTCTTTCTCCAAACAATCTTAAATCTGGGGGAGGGGGTGAAAGGAGACACATATTCCCTGTTTGGTAGTGTGTGTGTTTTGAAAGGGGAGGAATACATAAGGCAAAAATTCAAGGAACAAAACACTTTAAATGCTAATTTTTGATCTTACCAAAGCAACTGATATTGATTGTAGGAAGGGCTTCTAGAAACCGTTTACAACACTTAGATCTTATTATGAATAGGACTATGATTATATATTTGCCATAGGCTTAATGAGAACTGGAACCTTAACAACCATATTGTCTTTACTAGAGTCTCCATCCAAACTTTGGAAGATGATGCTTATCAGAATTTATGGGACGAAAGTGCTTACAGTTAGAACAGAAAGCTGTACAGTGGTAAAGTTTTAGTTGGAGTTTTCGAATAGTGAGATCTCTTCAGGATTAAGTGGTCTTTTAGGGATTTAACACAGAACTCATAGTTGTGTTATGTTTTTGCTTTAGGAGTTCATTTGCTTCTGGTTTGCTCAGATGTAAATAAATATTTATTTCAAGCTTTCTCTCACACAAAAGATACACAACAATGCAATGCTATTTTTGGACTTCTTACTATTCAGCAGTGGCAGCCAGTAACTTCCATTTCAAGGGTATGAACCTGCAAATGAAATGAAATGAAATAGGAAGGAAACGAAGCTTCCAGTGAGAGAGAGTTCCACAGTGTAGGAGCAGCCACTGAGAAAACTCTGTCCTGTGTCCTCACCTGAAATGATGCTGGGCCAGAAAGAAAGCCCCCACTTGTAGGTCTTAAAGATGAGACAGGCTCATACAAGGAGGCACCAAAGCTGTAATTCTGATCTGAATTTCCTTTGTTATATTTGTAAAAATAAAATGACATGTAATGGATATATAAAGAAACTGAATTGATTTAATCAGGATTGCCTGAGAAAATAATAAAGAAATGAAAAAAGAGAGAAAAATATTGTGCCATTGCAAATAAAATTCCAAATAATTGCTAAGGGCAATTTGCAAAGTGTAGAAGCCAAGGAAGGTTTATTTCCATGGTCAGGCTAGATCATTCAAATGCCCAATGACTGTCTCTCTCTAAGAAGATATATGGGTAATCTTCTGGCCCCAATGAAGCAGACTGTGTGGCAGACTGGTGCAAGACTGAAAGGCAAGGCAGCAAATTAACTGTTGGAACTGAGAACTGTGAAGCTAAGCATACTGAGACAAGGGTACATAAGTGCCAGAAGCAGAAAACTCATCAAGAATGGCATGAATTATTCAGTACCTCTGCTTTCATCTCTCCCAATGTAGTTGGACATTTTGGGCAAGGACCAGATTTACTAATGTCCGTAGGCTCACGAAGCTGTATGTGCCAGATGACTGTTGGTTCAATTAGACAAAGTATTAACTTCAGGCTAATGGTGACATTGAACTTGGCATTGATGAGCATATTCTGAGTCCCACCAAATGAACTAAACAAAATATTACTGTAGGGTAGTGGTTGTTCTTTAACACTATCTATTGACATACGTTCTTTCTCTGTTGGCTCACTCTGGGCTCAATCAGAGCTTGGAAAACTTACTATTTTGGACCACAAACCCCAGAATTCTCCCTCTAATATGGCCCAGATCTTAATCTGTTGCTTTCTGTCCTAGCCACCTTCCTTAACAGTTGCTGCTGCATTTTCATACTTAGTACTGAGCAGTCAGTATGAGGAGGATCTCACCTTTGGCTGAGTTGTATTGAAACTACCTCCTCCTCTTGTTTGGACTCAGCTCATGGCTCTGTAGGGACTTCAGGGAGTTTTATTTTTTATTTATATATTTCTTTCTTTGGGAGTTTATATGTCCCATTATATAGAGGTGGACAAATTGTAACTCACACTTGAATACAGGATCCTATATCCCAGATTTCATTTTATGAGTCTGGAATGTTAATTTAAAAGTAATTAGCTATAGTTAATGTCTTATATTATTCAAAGTAGTTACTGTGATACTTGTGGTTTTAAAAGTAACTATTTACTTTCTCATGATAATAAGTAGTTAAATGCTCCAATTCACTAGCCTGCTGTGAAAACACACTTTCCTCACATCCACCTTATTGTAACCTGAGTGTTCATAGCACAGTACAAAGTACAGCCTGAGCCAGCATTTGTACCACATAATATTTCTTCTCTACCACATAGTAAGGTTGCATCCATATAAATGTAACTACTGTAGAAGTTTATATTTACGCTGTAAATGGACTGAAGTCACCTCACACTATGTTGATGTTGTTGTTGTTGTTTTTGTGTGCCTTCGAGTCATTTCTGACTTACGGTGACCCTAAGGCAACTCTATCATGGGGATTTCTGAGGCTGAGAGCATGTGACTTGCCCACGGTCACCCAATGGGTTTCCAGAGCCAAGCTGGGATTTGAACCCTGTTCCCAAGAGTTGTAGTCCAATGGTCAAACCACTACACCATGCTGCCTCTCACATGGTCTGTTACTATCATAATATAATATACTTGGAAAAGAAATTAATTACAATTGAATTGTTTTTTGTAACTAATCACTTCTAAGGTCTGTCAGTTTTAACATGTCCAGCATTTGTTAAATGCCTCACACATTGGTATTTCATACTTCAGATGATGCACAAAGATACAGTGGGGGAAAGAAATGACTGGATGAATGTCAAGTATGCCCATCAAAGATGTTTTTTGGCCCATGTAGAAAAGAAAGTGGCTTTCTTCCCATACCAGATGGTTCAATTTTTGATTGCCTGTACTTTATAACAAAACCATAATGAAATCACAAGGCTTTTGAATGATAGGATGAGGACGCCTACAGTTTATATTTTTAGGATTTCCCAACTCAAATCCTATCAAAACCCAAATCCGCAGTTTGCTGATGTATTATATTAAAAATACTGTAGAAGGCAAGTTCTTCTGTGTATGCAATCTGTACTTCTCTCTGTGTAGCATGAAAAGCAACAGAGTCAATAGTTTGAAAGTTTTAGAAAAAGAGAGAAGTAGACACTACTTTTTAAAATCTGCAGTGCTTAGCAGAAATTCAATGCAAAACAGAGAGCAGCTAAGGTAATTTCTCCCTAAAGAAAAAGAAAAACCAGAGGCAGTCCTTCCATCACTTGACAGACCTCCTATATTTTAATAATCTGTTTCTTTTTCTTTTAAAAGCATTTCTTCACCAGTCTACATTCAATTAATGAAGTCACTGTTTATACTAACACAGACATACACATTGCATTGTTGTATATGAATTGTCATTAAATATTGCATACAGTTTTGCTTAAAGTGAACTATCAAATCAGGACTATTATTAAACAAATTACCTAAAGAATTAAGCATTTGGTAGCCTTAAACACTTGGGGAAGAATACAGGGGTTTGGCTGGCTAGGGCAGAGGACAAAATGAGGGCATTGCTTTTCCCCAAAAATGAAAATTCTGTCCATCAAATGAAATTTTTCATCAGTTCCCAATTTCTAGCATTCAGATACTGAGGCACTGAAAATTGTTCACACGTAGAGCTGTTCTAGTTGCTGTGTTTGCATCCCCTTGCTCATTTTACCTGTGTCTTTTTTTTTGGGGTGTGTGTGTGCCTAAATTGTATTTCTGAAGGCTCAACTGAAGTTTTAAGTTACTGCAATGCTAGACATTTGGGCACTGAAGAAAAAACTTCATGAGAAGAGAAGAATTTTTGTTTGAGGGAAATGCCCTCATTTGTCCTTCTCCCCTTATCTATACCCATGGAAGAATCTAAACTTCTTGAAACTCAAGCATATATTAAAGATAAATGGAGAGGAGGTGGAGAAAAAGTGGTTCTGGAACTCTCAGATGTCTGGAATAAAGAGACATTACTTCACTTTCTCAGTGGATCTCTTACAGGATCTGTGTCTCCCAACAAATTGAGCCTGAGGGGAAGGTGACTGCACTACTCCCCAAACATCAGACTTTTGGCAGAAATGGGCTGTGATGTCCACTTGCATCTCTTTAAAACATTTAAGAGATAGTGTAAGTGTGGTGAGTTTCAGTGGACAAAGAAAGGAGAAGCCCCAGTTTTTTTCAAATTAATTTTTTTAAAAAATATTTATATTAATTTTTTTAAAAAATATTTTTTCTTTAAAAACATTACATCTTACCTAATTTTCACTTTAACCACATAACAATGTGCATGTAAACACATTTAGGCAGTGCATATGGTACTGTAATTTAAAGGCATACTTTTAATTTTGCTACTTGTTTATATCACAACTATTGCCATTACATTCAGTGATATATGAGAATTATGATTTATGAGTAACATTAGTATAGAAAACATGACTATAGATGGTGTGGTATGGGAGGAGGTCAATGGGGGGGTGACACTATGAGTTAGTGCACTGGGTGACACCAATCCTAGTGATCACACTGTGCAGGTTTATATGAGTCTAGCCAAGGTAGCATTTTTACAGGCAAAAATTTATTAGCCATTTCACAAGTTCAATGCAAAACGTTGCACAAATTGCACACTGAAAATGACCCATTGACAGGGATGATGGGAAGGAGATTTATCTGGCATTCTTCTGCCCCACCTCAGGTTTTTGAGAAACTGCATTGATTTTTATGAGACTCAGAGAAACTATGGCTGCATCTGCACTGTAGAAATAATTCAGTTTGATATCACTTTAACTCAATTCTGTGGAATTCTGGAAACTGTAGTTTTGTGAGACACTAATTGGTTTTCTTCATAGCAGAAGTTACACAACATGGAAGCATAGTTATAGTTAACATAGGGCCTTTGCAGACTGCTAGAAATAGTGCAAATTGAGTCCACTTTAACTGCCCTGGCTCAGTGCTGGGGAAACATGGGAATTGTGAGCTCTGGTGCCACAATAAACTACAGTTCCCATGATTCCCTAGCACTGAGTCAGGGCAGTTAAAGTGGACTCAATTTGCACTATTTCTGGCAGTCTGCAAAGGCCCAAAGTAGAATTAAGTATCTTTTACTAGGCTATGTTTTCCACTTATGAATAATAAGCCAGTAGTTTCCAGCTACCAGCTTCCCTTGGGGTCCCTGTCTCACACTCCATTTGCCACATCTATCGGGAAATACTATATCTCTTGCAGGCTTCAAATTTCTCCAGTTCCTTATAGCATCAGGCCAACTTTCTGTGGTCTCCTATTGGGAATGAGCAGTCAAAGCTCAAGCCATTGCAGAAAGGCAATCGTTTTTTTCTTCCTGGCATGAAAACTGCTGCTGTCTATAAAGTGTTACCCTCAGGCAGGCACCTAGGAAACATAATTATAAATCTGGTAATTACAGTGGTTCAGAGTTAGGTGGAAGCAGTATTCTGAATTGTTCCTGCAGATTCTGTCCTGAGCATTACTTATGCACAGAGGAACAACTATGGCATCACAATATAGAAAAGTTACTATCTGGACTAAAACTCCAAGAATCTCCCATTCTAGCTGCAGGATTCTGGGAATCCCTGTTGCCTGAAGAGTAACTTTTCCCAATCTTTGCCTCTGCCAGTCTTTTAAAGAGTATGCAAACTATAGCTTATATAAGAGCATGCAGATATAACAAGCACTTCACAGAGGAAGCTGGCTTGTGCCAACTCATACTGTTTGCCCATTATCAAAATTCATAATGGTATGGTTTCTTCTGACTTGCTTTGGTTCTCAAGAGTCACTAGCAAATTTCTGCTATATTATTTGGCACATGATAGAGTGGCTCCTTGGTATCTGCTGGAGTTTGGTTCCAGGACCCCCCCATGGATACCAAAATCTGTGGATACCCAAGTCTCATTAATGGGAGAGTAAGATGGTGTCCCTTATTTAAAATGGCAAAATCAAGCTTTGATTTTTAGAATGTATGTTTTTTTGAATATTTTCAAGCCTTGGATGGTTGAATCCGTGGATAAAGAATCTGTGGATGTGAAGGGCTGACTGTACTTTTAAAGAGCAGGGATTGCACATGGGAGCTTCTGCAGGCAATCACAGGCTCTAATATTGAGTTATGTTCTCTCACCCATAAATATCGGGTAATGGTTAGATCTTTAGCTCTGAAGTTCTGGACTACTTACTGGAGGAATTCCTGAGAGCAAAAGGTGTTTTGTTTTTTTTTTAAAAAGACCCTTGTAAAGTGATTTACTGGGTTATGTGGAATACCTGCAAAAGGAGTTAGCCACCCTGGGAAGTTGCTAGGTAACAGAAGTTGCTGCATCATTGATCATCCAATGAGAGATCGTTCTGATGATGTAATGCTTCTGCTCTGGTTTGTGCCGCTGATATCATTTTGGAAGAAGCCAGAATGCAGCATTGTTCTCAAAACAGATTTTGACCAGATTTCATATGAACTAACTGTTACCATACACACACACACAAGGGAGAAGTCAGGTTTGGTTCTGCTCACTGCTTTGTTAGTATACTACAGCTACAGCTACAGCTGCATCTGCACAG
>CM034703.1:41876511-41888033 GCA_020142125.1 Phrynosoma platyrhinos
ACTGTAATTACGTGTGAAAAGCTTTTGCACAATTAAGCTCTATTTTCGTTTTCTTTTCAGGATGATTCATTTCCACTTTATTATCTCTTTAACAATGAAACTGGCCCATGTGTGGTAACATCCTTGGTGACGGCGGTGTTAGTCACTTCCTCTGAGGCCAAAAAGTGACTTGCACCATTGGTGACAGCACAGTGGGATGCACTGTAAACATCCTATGTCATTCTGGAGAACTCTGGATTTTCTGGGAAGATCCAGAACAAAAGGTGATTTTAAAAGATCAGTTTTAAGAGTGGTCTAGCATGGGTTCAGTACTGAACAGGCCATACATCAGCCTGACAGTTTGCACCAGAATCTGGGATTGCACCCTACATTGTCTGGCCTGGCTGGGAGAACGGGGAAGAGAATGTGTTATTTGGCCTGTGCAGATACAGCCATAGTTTAAGGCATTCTGAAAATGTAGGCTGGACGATGAAATGGATCTGTCATAAACCCACCTATTCCCAATTCTCTTATTTGCTTTCACTTCTGGGGATTGATTTTCATGTAGGCCTTGTGCAGATAGGACCAACCCTACCATTAGGCAAAGTGAGCAGAAAATTCAGGGCATCATGAAAACACAGCAAGTTGTTGTTGTTGTATTTAACATCCAGTAAAGGAGAGATGTGCTTGTGGTTTTTTTCTGCTATAGGTACCACAGTAAGTGGGTTGACCTTCAGTAGTATATGTATTATGATTGGGGGATGGGCGGACCACAAGCTGCTGTATGTTTCAGGCAGCAAATTATCTTGGGCTTGTGTGCAGATGTTCATTTGTGAGAATTAACCGGGCTGGGATTCATGTGGCCATGCCGATATTGCTGCAGTTCTGCTCCCATTGGTCCTAATCAGCATAACCAATGAAGAAAAATTGCATGATAAAGAACATTGCAGGCCAACACCTGGAGGACTGCATTCCCACCCCTGATATAGATGAACATGTGGAAATAGGAAAGGGTTGTGTCACTCTACTTTCACTGATGGAGTACAATATTAAAGCCACAGGTATATTAGCAGTTACATAGTTGTGAGGATGGGGTCAGAGCATAATAGGAAACAGAAAGATGTAAATTGTGACCTCTTTCAAAGAGTTGTGAAAGAGTATACAGGTCTGTCAAGCAGCTGGTCTCTGGTCTTGGAGAAGTCAAAGCAGTACTTTCTGCTCACCTGAAAAATGGTGTGCCTATATGTTAATATATTATATAAAGAAAGAGCCAGCGTGGTGTAGGGCTTGAGCACTGGACTATAACTCTGAAGAACAGGGATCGGTTCCCCAATGGGCCATGAGACCCACTGGGTGACTTTAGGGAAGTCACACTCTCTCAGTCTCAGGGAAGGGCAATGGCAAACTACCTTTGAACAAATCTTTCCAAGAAAATCCCTTAGGGTTGCCATAACTCAGAAATAACCTGAAGGCACACAACAACAACAGCAATAATATGTGCAGTGCTTTTAGGCACACTACATATATCAATATATTGCATCACCACTGTGCATGTAACAGAAGAATTCTTCTGAGATAGATTTTACACTTCACTATGTGTATTCCTGCATGGCAGGAGTTTGGATTGGAAGGGCCTTGTGGTCTCTTCCAACTCTATGATTCTATGATTCTAAGGGAAATTACTTTCATAGTGTAGCCACATGTGCTTCTAGTGACAACAATAGTGGCTCTATGAGTACCTGTTCCTTCAAAGAACAGCATAAATTCCATGAATGCTCATGCTAAAATAAATCAATCTTAAAGGTGCTGCTGGATTCTTTATCTTCCCCTCCCCCATCCCACTATTCCATTTCAGAGACTGCAAGCCCAGCCAGAACAAGGATCCTATTCAATTCTCAGATCTGGAATTATTAGGATCCATTCCGTGTTTCTTCCCTGTCTTCCAACCCACCATTAGTCCAGTCATTGAAAGGACCCCTATGGCCACAGCAGGTGTAACAGAAAATGAAGAGCAAAGTATCATGAGCATGAGATAGTGTAGTGTAATGGTTTCAGGATTGGACTGGGACCCCAGGAGACAAGGGTTCAAATCCTCACTCAGCCATGAAAATCAACTGGCAAACCCCTTTTGAACAAATCTTGCCAAGAAAATCCTGCAATAAGTTCTCTTTAGGGTACCATAAGTCAGAGATAACTTCAAAGCATGTAATAACAACAATGTCAACATACCATGGCGCTCCTTCAAATATTCTACAGATAGCTCCCAGTGATTTCATATAGACATTGAAGAGTACTGGGGACAAATGGTACCTTTTGTCATTCCCTAGCACAACTGCCAAGTGGACCCCATAACAGTCATGCAGTACTAATCATAGCAAGTGGCCTGGGAGATAGGGGAGAACCGTTGTAAAACAGTACTCTCTCCTCAGCTCTTGAGCACTCTCCAGTAAGATATCATAGTCATTGGCATCAAAGCTGCTAAGAAATTGAGCAAAACTTACATGGTTGTTCCCCTGTCCTTTGCCCAATAAACATTATCCATCAGGGTGCATGAGACAGGTGTGGTCCCAAAATCCAGCCTAAAAATAGATCTGGAAAATCTGCAGGAATGTAGTCTGGGAGCAGTGCACAATGTCTAAATAGCTTTTTAAAAATTATATATGTTTGAATGAGCATATGAAGCAATTAAGGGAATGTGGATGAACAGGGGAGGTGATTTGCATCACTCTGTCATCACAATCAGTGTTCCAAAATATGCATACAAGGCTATAACCTCAATACTTGTGTAACTATGCCATTGTAGAAATCCAAATCACAGCTAGACTGCTGTGAATGGAGTCTTGGGGAGAAGGGATTGCAGCCTTGCTATTGCTGTGGCTTTGCCTCCCAGGTACAAAACATAGCATATAGGTGGATGAAATTAATTCAGACTGACTCTTAGAATAGTGGTAGTGATGATTGTGTGAAAGGTCTCTACGGTCATTGACTGTAGTGAGTAAAAGAAGCAATACCTGAACGAGTAAATAAAAAGCATATGCCTGTTGCTTTTAAAATCCCAGCTTCTTCCAAACAGCTGTTGTCTGACAGCCAAGTGGAAAATAAAAGCCATTTTCCTCCCCTCCTGACATATTAAGAACTTCAGCAACCTGCTGGTTTATAAGGAGCGCTACTTTCCCACTTCATAATATATGTAACCAATGTGTGTTCACTTCACCAGAACCTGGTTTATATAATGTGGTTAGATGGATCTGTTTGACAAATGGGCCATTCTTTTCCATTTTAAAAAAATCCCTTTGTTACTTCTCACACTATTTATATGAAAGCAAAAGCTAGAAAAGAAAGAAAGCTTCCCTTAGGGCTGCCAAACTGAAAACTGGAGAGGGCTCCTGCGCTTTTAATGGCTATGTAGCATTTCAACAGGTATTGCTGGTTGCACAACCATGGAACAAACAACACCTGCTGAAATTGTCTTTTATGTAACCATTAAAAGTACAGGAGCCCTTTTCAGGTTTTAGTGTGGCAATCATGGCGGATGACAGATGCCCAGACTTAATGTTAATTGGGAGTAACACAGTTGATCACGGAACACTTATTTTTTTACTATTTGCAGCTGAAAGGAGTAAAATGTCAGTTGGGAAAATGGCAGCATTTGAGTCTTTTCCAGAGTATGAAAAGTACAGCTATCTGTGCCATGACAGTACCTTCTCACCCTTGCTTTCCACTCACATGGAACAAAAAGCATCTTAAGATGAGCAATTTAAACTGAGAAAATTAATTGGGGGGGGGGGAAATTAAATGTCCTCATCCTGTGCTGCTTCTCCAATCAAATTAGTGATCCCTTCCCAGATCATAATCTGGAGGGAACAAGCCATGGAATGGGCCACAGTCACTTCATCTGTCATAAATCCAAGCACTACTACTACACCTATAAACATAAATAGGCATGGGTTTCTTATACATACTCCCTTTGCTTCCATTGTTGAAGATTACAAACGGGGGGGGGGGGAAGGTACATTTATTTGAATGTCTGTAGGTGGATTTCTCTGCATACTGAACTAATGAAGGGTTCAAGTAAAAATCCATGAAAGCTCAAGCTAAGATAAATCAGTTAGTCTTAATAGTGCTGATAGATTCCCACATTTGTCCACCCCTTTCCTTTTTCTGCTCAAATAGAGTAATGTGGCTATCTCTGACAAATAAAGATAGCCTCTGTAGCTCTCTCTCTCTCACACACACACGCCCACCATGCAGATCCCAGTTTTCTCATTTATGAACTTAATTTGGGCCAAGTTTTTAACTTAGCAATGCAATAATCAATAGCAAATTCCTGTGTCCCTGTGTTGGAAGGCAGGCAGGATATAAATAAACACAATAAGCATAAATATAAACAAACATAAACATAAACATAAATCAAGTCATTAATAAAAACAACCCTCTGGACCCTCCATGTTGGGGTAGAAATCACATAGTTTGTAAGTCAAATGTGGTTTTCTGATTATTTTGGTTGCAGAGACTGGAATCATCATTTATATTACATTAGTGGCTATCAACCCCCTGTTAGCACAGAGAGAAAGTTGAGTCTATATGTTGAAGACTGTCAGCTAGGAAAAAGACGCCAATGTCAGGTCTGGAAAGTCACTCACGATGCTGAGTTCTTCTGAAGAGGCTTTTTAATCTTCGTTGCAGCCAAGTATTTACAAGCACAGTACAGCAATATTTACATAAATCAGCATAATGCTCCGCCATCATCCAGCATCCACATGTGTACCATGTGTACTGGAGCATTCATCCTTATATCCACAAATACAGCTAGGATTCTGATCCAACCCCCTGCTAGTGTTTCATCAGCTTCCTGTCATGTGTCTACAGTGATAGTGCAGTTTAGATCTGCTATGACTCATCTCCATGCTCAAGTTACATCAGCTTCCTTTGACTCAGCATTTCCTCTTTAACCCGTTGCATTCACCTGAGGCATTTTACACAGCTTGAGACAGAGCCTCACTGACACCCCCTACCCTCAACTTAAGTTGGAACATAAAGTACACTTTTCCTAACAAAAGGCTATGTAAAGTCGTAGGCTTTCATGGCCGGCATCCATAGTTTTTTTTGTGGTTTTTTCCTGGCTGTGTGGCCATGTTCTAGAAGAGTTTCTTTCTGACGTTTCGCCAGCATCTGTGGCTAGCATCTTCAGAGAAATAATAATAATAATAATAATAATAATAATAATAATAATAATAGGCTATGTAATTTAATGGCATTTCCCAAGAATAATATAGGAGATAGCAGTTTTGTCTGCTACATTGTTCACCCCCCACTCCATTGTTGCCCCTACCATCCCAGCCAGAGATTTTCATTTCATGGTCGGTGACAATGTCTGTAGCTGCAGGCAACACAAAACATGAAATACAGCACAGAACAAAAGGGAGGGAAGAAAGAGCATGAAGGAGAAACATTGGTAAGGAGAAGGGGTATGGGGAAGGGAAGGGGAGCTGAAGGTGTTTGGATCAAAAAGTAACAAGATTCATACAATCAAGATTGATTTTTAGGTAATATAATTAATGTTCATCATTTTAGCAAATGCATGTTTGGATTATAATAGAGAATGCATAGTGGGCCCTTGTATCTGCTGGGCTCAATGGGCAAAATCCATGGATGCTTAAGGGGGTTGCAGACTGCCAGAAATAGTGCAAATTGAGTCCACTTTTAGGGTTAGGGTTACTGCTAGGGAATCATGGGAATTGTTTTTTTTTTCTGAGACATTGAGCCTTCTCTGTTAGAGAGCTCTGGTGCCACAATAAAATACAGTTCCCATGATTCCCTAACCCTAACCCTAAAAGTGGACTCAATTTGCACTATTTCTGGCAGTCTGCAACCCCCCCTAAATTCCCATTAAATACAATAGTGCAATAAAATGGTACACCTTATACAAAATGGCAAAATCAAGGTTTGCTTTTAGGAATGATACATTTTTTGAATATTTTCAAAATGAGGATGCTTGAATCCATGAATAAAGAATCCGTGGATACAGATGGACAACTGTATATTCAACTGGTTTTTTATAGTTGCAGATAGAAATCCCCATCTCGGCCTTTTAAAAAAAGAAAGAACTGCATTTATTTCAAAAGTAATAAGACTGCCCTGATGAATATTAAATTCAGGATTTTTTTGGGGGGAGCTTAAGGAAGATATTAACATAATAGATAATTATTCTTAATATAACTCAGTTGAGCCTAATGGGAATTAAAAATAGAGACCCAGTTAAGGAATCATACATACATGTGAAGAAGTTGTGTGCCTAATTATTAATTTCAACATCTGGTGTTATAAATAAATAAATAAATAAATAAATAAGCATTAGCTGTAATCTGTTGTAGAGTGTGGTATTCTTATTTTCATTGCACATTGACCTCTATGGATTTATAGTGGACTTCATGAAATCCAGTAGGAACAATCTGTAGGCAAAGCACAATTTCCACAACGTGTGAAAGATACAGAGGCACATCCTATATGAACTATACATGGAGAACACTCCTTTATATGGATATCTCAATATGGGTAGGAACACCAGTGTTTAGAGCCAACAGTTATTATGTATAACTAACTAGTCATGTCTACAGCTGGAATCAGGCAATAGATTCTAGTAGGACTGTCAGACAGAACCCTTTATTTCTCTGGTTCTAGAGGTCTTGTCATTTTCTCAATAACTTTTCTGATTTATAATGTTAGATTTTGTACACCTGATCCCATGTTCCTGTGACACAAAGAATGAGTAAAATGAAAATGTCATTTACTTATTCCACATGCGGATGAATTATGAGTTTTAAAGTGGGCCCTGCTACAGAATGAAACAAGTTTCCTTGACAGATTGCTTTGCTACTGTATTTGATTTCACTTTTCCATTGACTTCTACTGGCTAAAATCTGTTCTGCTTTAACTCCTAGTATGACATTCCTTAGCAGTATGGCTGTATCAATCATCCTAAGCCTTTTAAGTGTTACGTTTTAAAATGAAACAAGTTCAATGGACATTTTTCTGGTTGACCTTGGGACCCAAATCCTAAATATGTAATACTCAGCCTCTAATGATAAACAAATGGATCATAAAGGGTTAGTCTGTCCTCATGCTTCTTTCATTGCCGTTGTGAAATGGAATTATTTTATAAGTATGGGTGAAATATATTGGAGTTAAATGACAGGAATGTGGTGTCTTTGTGGTTGAGTTTTTTGTTTCTCCTACAATGATCCTGACCCCTTGTATTAAGGTGGGATACCAAATTAAGCTATTAAATATATGATATTGATGAACTAGCACCCTATGCATTTCAGCTGCACAAGTTACTTCATGTGATCCATTTCACTACCAAGAGCCCAGTTTAAATGTCATTATCAAGCTTTTTCATTTTTTTTTTAACAGTCTAGTTATGTATAAATCTATCATAGTTATGTATAAATCTATCCAAGGACTGGGGCCATTCCTCTGTGTCCTGCCAGTGCAAGCAATATACTGTGAGAAGACATGAGAGAGGACCTTCTCTGCTTGGCACCCCATTTTTGGAATACTATCCCCTTAAAGGCTCAACTAGCACTGATATTGTCCTCATTCTGGTAATGTAAAATTTAGCTTTTTCTAAATGCCATTTTAAATTGTTTTAAACTGATTAAATTAATTGTATTTCTGCTCTTCCCCAAGAACCCATGTTATAGAGTGAGACACCAATACAATGGGGCCTTGGTATCTGTTTGGTTCTAGAATCCCCTATGGATACCAAAATCTGTGGATGCTCAAGTCCCATTATGTACAATGGCACAGTAAAATAATTCCCTTATATAAAACAGCAAAATCAAGGTTTGCTTTAAGAATTTATATTTTTTGAATATTTTCAAACTGTGGATAGTTGAACCCATGGATAAAGAATACAATGATGACTGTTTTTGAACAAATAAATGAGCAAGAGTGCAGACCTGCATGGTACAACCCAGTCAGGATGTCTACTATAAAGATAGCTGAGAATTTTACTTCAATTTTATTTTGATAAGAATTTGCTAAAAGAGATTTTTCCTCCATATTGGGATGAAGAGACTTTGAGAATAAATGTGAATGTGGGAGAAACCAAACCTGAGAGATTCCTCCATCCAGACCCAAGACTTTTTTAAAAGTCTGGCTTTGAAATCTTATTTATTCAGCTACTCTGGTGCTGAATCTTGCCACATTTTTCCCCTGAGAGGTTTCTCATCTTTAACACCTATATAACAGGCAGGAATGTTTAGTCCTCACCGTGTACAAAATTACAGTAATTGTTGAATAAATTTGATCAGTGCAAACAAGCTGAGGATTTTTCATTTCAGTCTGGCTTTTGATAAGAATTTACTGAAATTCTTCATATTTGAAATGAAAAGAATGTGATTTTTTTTTTTAAAAAAAACTGAATGGAAGAGAAAGTGCAGTAAGCAATTCACTTTTCTGCAGCTTACTATAAGAGATGTGAAAAGCTGTAGTGGGACCAGTGACCAGTTTTCACCCTCATGGCCCTCCCAGCAAGCTACGCTGGTGTGTCACTAATGACCCAGAAGTGACATCACTTCACAATTTAGGCTTTTACATTGGTTGAGGATGGGGAGGGATGAGAGTTAGTCCAAGGCAAACCACCATATTTTGATATGCAAAAGGATCTTGAAGCACCTTGGAAAGAGAGAAGTTGGTAGCATAAAAATATGGAATGCTTCATGAATTTGTGTGTCATGCCAGATCCCTTTACATATGGATTTTCCAAACTCATATGACTAATTCTTCCACATTTGGGGTTGGTTTTCAGCTGAAAAGTCACCCAATTTTCCCTCATTTTTTCATTTCTTTGTGGCACTGGCGTATATAGGGAAAGGGGGTTGGGAACACATGTGGCTCTTGGGCCACTGTTTCTCCACCTCTGACCTGTTCACTGGTTCACACATGCATGCATTTCACTAGATGTTTGCAACATCAAATGATGACTTGTGTGGGTGAGGAAATCATTACAAAAGTTCACATTGTGGTATGAAACATATTATTACTCAGTGGTATGTTGAATGCAGTGCTTTTTGTTAGAGCAAGCCTTCATGTTCAGATGCAGTGAGGTAGAAGTGAAGATAAACTGAATGATGTTCATGAGAGGTGTGAATCAGCCTGAGGCTTTTATTGACAAACACAAAACTCTGAACAGATGTGCTGCAGGGAATTTATGCCAACAGACTAATGACTCTTTCTTCCCTTTTCAAAACAACCTTCTTTTGAACCAGAGCTTGGAAAAGTTGTTGTTGTGTGCCTTCAACTTGTTTCTGACTTATGGTGACCCTAAGGCAAGCCTATCACAGGGTTTTCTTGGCATGTTTCTTCAGAGCGGGGTTGCCTTTGCCTTCTTCTGAAGCTGAGAGCATGTGACTTGCGCAGGATCACCTTTCTATGGCTGAATGAAAATTTGAAACCTGGTTTCTACAGTCATAGTCAAATACTCAAACCACTACATAATACTTGTGATACTGGCTGGGGGACTCTAGAAGTTGAAATCAAAAAGCAAATTCTCTAGGTTCTGTGGATTCTAGGAATAAGTACCCCTTTAAACTTCCACACCTAGTCCTTACTTTCTTTGGGTCACAATTTAACCTTTGATTTTGGAAAGAAAAAGAAGAATAAGGGCAACTGAAGTTGGCATTGCAAATTTTTGATTGCTTTTGTCCATATTTACACTTACAATGGTTATGGTGTGTCCCTTGGACTTTTGAGATAGGCTTGGATTTCAAACAAACAAATTCATGCTTGTTTCCCTTGCTCAGGCTTATCTTAAAACGTTGATTCTTTCTCCACCCCCTTGTTATTTTAGATGAGTAGTAACTGTTTATTTTGGTCATGGACTTTCACAGTACTTTACTTTTTTTACTGAGATGGTTTGGAAGCTCAGATGTCCTCCATTTCTTTGATCCGTCCTTGTTTTTGTTACCTCACTGGTCGGACGGTCCATTGTGTGGGGTCATTTCCACAACATTTAGCTGTCCCACCTGCTGGTTGCTTTCCTGGGAAGATTCACACCCTTTTAAGATTGTCAGTCAACACCCATGAAATGTGATTAAAATACCAAAGCATTCCACTGGAAGGTAGGTTGCTTCAGTGAACACATACCAGTCCCTGTTTCAGAGCTCTGCCTTTGACAGTCCATTGTAGCCTCCCTTCTTCCACTGTAATCCTATATATGTCTGCTCAGAAGTAAGTCCCATTGTGTTCACTGGGATCCAGTCCTAGACAAAGCATACATAGAATTGCAACATCAGTCATGTTATTTCTGAGAAAGATTGTTTCAAGCATGAATCCATAATATTCTCCTTTTCAAAAAATCTCCAGCAAGCCATCCTTTGTTACCATGGAAACAATTTTTGCAATATTGCAGGAATTCATGGGCCTAACTGGCTTGTTACTCTTGTAACCCAAATAGAAAATAAATATGTCCTTTTATATATCTCTTTTAATTATTTAACTTGTGGACATTAAAAATTAATTATTTCTTTGTTTGAGCATTATTTATTTATTTATTCATTAAAATATTTCTACGTCGCCCTATATCACAAAGATCTCAGGTTGCCATTCAGGTCAAACTAAAATGAATAGTTTAAAATGATTTAAAAGATAAAAATAATTTAAATAAGCCAAGAACATATTGAACATAATCAACAAGTCAAAATAGATTTCAGAGATTAAAGCAGTTTAAAATTATGTACATTAGTATTTGAAAGAAACCAGTGGGCTCAAAGGCTTTGATTAACATGCAACTTTTATTTGGTGCCTAAATTAAATCAGTGATTTTGCCAAATGGGTCTCCAAGGGGAGGGCATTCCAGAATTGGGGTGCTACCACTGAAAAGACCCTTCTCTAGGGTAAATAGTTGAGAGAGTGTGACTTATCCAAGTTCACCCCAGTGGGTTTCCATTGCTGAGTGGGGATTCAAACCCTGACCTCCAGAGTCATAATCCAATGGTTCAAACTACAGCTCAAACAGACATAGCAAAGACCAAAGACCAAACAGCAAGGATCCACACTATCTTTTGTTATCATACCATTTTTGGTGAAACCAGTTTAGATTTTACCAGGTCAGCATCAACGTAAGCATTAGCACTATCTTGATTTTAATTTTTAGCCTTGGCCTTTGCTTATAGCATAAGCATTCTTAGTGACTACAGATGCAATGCTTTCCTTCAACTTATCCTGGATTAAGTGCTATAAAATTCAATGCAATCTACATCTGAGTAAACAAGCATAGGATTATGTTATTGGGATGCTTATTTCTTGAATGTTGAATTTTAGCTGGTACAGCAACAACACTGAAAAGCTATGGAACTTATCACACGGGGTCTAAAGCAGACAGAACCCCGTCCTATCCCCATCCCATTGCGGTTCCTTTTCCCGTGTGTTCACATGACGTCGCACAGAACCCCGTCCCATCCCCGTCCCATTGCTGTTCCTTTTCCTGTGTCTTCACACGACGTCACAGAGAACCCCGTCCCATCCCCGTCCCAATGCGG
>CM034703.1:41890949-41916830 GCA_020142125.1 Phrynosoma platyrhinos
AGCTTCATTTTAAATCTACTATGATCTGTTGCATTTCTTTCCTTGCATGTCCTTTCTTATATCACACACTGTTGCTTATACCATGAGTGTGTTTTTGGTTGCTTTGATGGCAATGATTAAAGTTGTGGGCACATTCTCCTACACAAATTCCTTTCCTATCCCCTTTGCCTGTTTTCCTGTCATTGTTCAGATTGATTTCCAGTCATCTTGCAGGAGTTATCACAGGGTGTACAGCTGCCAGAGAATAAAAACATGGTGCCAGATGGTTCCCCGCTTGCTCATAGATACCCATAAATACTCTCCCACCTTTCAAGAGAAGAGGAGGAGGAGAATGACAACAGTGCCCCCTTCAAGGTGTTGGTACAGGCAATATCAACTCAAGCCTCTGCATCTAGTTGATGCCTGCAATCATCTCGGTGAGTGATGCTTCATTAGAGCCTGGTTCTGAGGCTAGTTGGCTTGCTGCAGCCTTCCATACCGCACAATCCAAGTGGTTTGACACCAGCTTAACAGTCATGGTTCCAATTTATGGAATCTTGGGATTTGTTCACAATTTCTCAGGTACTGCTAGATTGCTCCAGTCCCCTGAAATACAGCATTAGAACTCTTTGGCTAGTGAATTTTAAGTACCTCACCAAACTACAAATCTCAGGATTCCACAGTGCAGAGCCATGACACTTGAAGTGGTGTCAAACCATTATAATTGTGCGATGTGGAAGCACTCCTATTTGCCAGCCCCAGAGCCAGGCACTCACAAAGTAGCTGCAATATGCAGAGAGGCTGCTGAAGGTGGTAGAGATCTGAAGTCTTCTGCCTTTGCTGGCCTAAGCCTTCACCTTAGGGCAAGAAGGCATTTCTACTGCAGTGGCACAATCAATTCCTCCTCCTCCTCCTTGTCCTCATTGTACAGATTGCCAGTGGGTAGCTGGCCAGTGAACAAGTAGGGAATCCATTTCAACCATGTTTTCCCCTTCTGGAGACTGTGTGCCTTCTTTGCATCTCCTCCTTATAGGGAAATGTACAATGGGTTTCTCCTACTTCAAGCAGCCAAGGAACCTGGGCAGCGTGAAAGGCAAGGGAAGATGAGCATGAGGTTAAGGAAAGGAAGGAATGCCTGCTTAGATGGCAGGGAGACAGGGTCAAGGGAGAATATCTGAAATAGGTGCACTCCCACAAAGCATAAAAAAAGGATGAGCAGCAACTGATGGACATAAAGGTGGGAACAGTCCATTTTGGTAGATCATTGAAAGAAGGGAAAAAATATTTAAGTATTGTGGATAGTTAAATGGGAATGCAATGGAACAAGGTGCTGTAATGATGCATGACTTAAAAACACATTAGGGCACAATGCAGGCGAAACCATTTAAAAGGCACCTGCATTAGGGCCTTTACATACTGCCAGAAATAATGCAGCTTGAGGCCACTTTAACTGTCCTGGCTCAGTGCTAGGGAATCACGGGAATTGTATTTTTTTCTGGGACATTGAGCCTTCTCTGTTAGAGAGCTCTGGTGCCACAATAAACTACAGTTCCCATGATTCCTTAGCACTGAGCCAGGACAGTAGTGGCCTCAAGCTGCATTATTTCTGAAGAAGGTATTCTATAGACATAAAGAACTTATGCTTGCTCTTGCTCAAGGAAAGAAGAATCAGAGGTAATAACTTAAAATATATGAGTTGATGAGTCATAAGTTCCTGTCTGTTCTCTTCCACTGTTCTCAATAGAATTTTTAGGTAGAAAAGACAGTAGATTGGACACTATATTTTAATTACATTTAAGCACCCACCCACCCCTGTTATCATAATTGTGATCACTGTCACCTCTTATCTAGGATGCTTTGTATGGAAAGGCTTCTAGTTCTAACAATCAAAAGATATTGTGATCATTTCCTCCTGAATTGGTTTTTATTTGTGGAAAGAAAAAAAGACAGAGGAAGTAATGAAAAAACATGGTAGATGTCCATAAAACTCCATGAATGAGGTACAGTGGTCACATGTTAAAAGCTTGTTTGGAAAAAATCCTTGATTCTTATTACACCCCTGCTGGAAGCTGGGAATTAAGATGAAGCTGAGAGAGAGAAAAGAGTGGAAATATTATCAATTTATTTTGTCTTCACATTTCACTGTAAGAGAATAGTATACAGCAATGTAGTGCTGTTCTCTGAGGTTATAACGTGAATCTTTGCCATTCAAGAGGTATTCTGTGCAAAATTCACATACAGTGGTTTTGTGGAATAAACGGTGTTTTCTGCACAGAAATATACATTTCATTTCCAGAAAATGCAGCGATAAAGGGCTTATTATGGGCAAAAATTACATTTCCATAGAAAACAATATTTGCTATGCATGTAACCACTTTTTTGTACAGAATATAATATTTCTATGCTAGGGTTTTTTGGACAAAACAATTTAATCTAAGTATTTATATGCAAATAAGCTTTGGAAATTATATGGTTTTTTGAAGAATTTCTCACAGTGGGGTGCTAAAATTATTTGTTTGCTTCTTTCAAAAATAAACTTTGTAAAGAATGACATTCCTAGTGCGTATATGCATGCAAGATTGCTAGCTCTAACACATGTTTCCTTTGCCCATTACACAGGTCTCTCTGAACCTCTCTCTATTCCACAGGCTCTCTCTCTTTTAGGTTCCATTTTTATTCAGTTTCTTTGAGCTCCACCTTACCTCTTCCCCTCTTCACTGAGTTTGTTGGCAAGAGCACACAAGGCTTTCACTCAAGACTCTTCATCAATTTTAAATTTTAGATGTTGGTGGACTATCCAAACTAGTGGTGCCATCAGGGCTGAACTCTGGGGTTGACATCCAGGGCTGCATGTATTGTAATTAACAGGAGATCCCACAAATGCAGCACTTCTGGGTTATCACATTTTCATGAAAGTAAAATAATATACATAGCTACCTAAAGTGGAAAGAAGGTAACACTGTTTAGAATAGAGTGACCTACTGAAAGACTGGTCCAGAGAGACTATTAGGTAAGCTGTGACAGGTTGGAAAAACATATGATAGCTCCACTGTGTTCTATGAAAACATAATGGACACCATCGGGAAAAGGAGATGATAAAGTCTTTTCCCATCTGAGTGGACTGTACTGCTTCATGGTTTAGCGCTCCATACATTAAAAAATTGAGTGTGCCTTAGGTTAAAAAAAAGCAGTATATTAAAAAAGTAATATAAAAAAACCAGTTCTAGCTCTTTGCTATTTTTCTAGCTGCATGCTTTTTGAGGCACTAGATCTTACAAAAATGGAACCCCTAACTGTGATTTGAATAATCCATTCTGCAGCCTTAAGACTCACTGATAAATTCCTCATTTGTCTAAACATGTAGACCAGGGGCTCTTTCACACAACAATTACTGACTATGTTTCCACTTTAGCTTCCCTGTTTCTATCTCATGGAATTCTGGTATTTGCAATTTAGGGAGGAGTATTAGATTCTCAGCAGATCCTACAAATCCTAGAGTTCCATAGGACACAGCTATAAAAGTTAAAGTGAAATCATAGGGCAATAATTGTGATGTGTGAAAGAAGAAGAGCAACACAGAGGTAGGGTACAAGTAAATTTCTCCCATCTCATTTCCACTACTGCTCAGACTGGACAGGTCTTATGTAGTCCCACAAATACATGGGAAAAGGATACAGTCACGCATCCAGATTCACAGATTCCTTATGCATGGATTCAACCATCCACAGCTTGAAAATATTTTTAAAATATATAAATTCCAAAAAGTAAACCTTGATTTTTCCATTTTATATATGGGACACCATTTTACTACACTATTGTATTTAACGGGACTTGAGTATCCATGGATTTTGGAATCCACAGGGGTCCTGGAACCCAAACCCCAAAAGTATACCAGGTGTACAGTGTATTTGGCATTTGACAGATGATGACACAATCCATTATATCTTTTAATTTTTCTTTGTAAGAGCTTTGTTAAGTGTATAAACCTTGAACAGATAGAGGATTTCATTGTATCAGCGGTATCTTATTACTGTTATAAAAACCTTTTATTTTATTTTTTGCACATGGAAAAGCAGTTGGTTGCATATCATAAGGTGAAGCTTATTAAGTTACAAAAATTTCCCAACAGCTTTCTGGTGTCAGGGAGAGAAGAGGGAAAAAAACATACTTAAAAGAAATCACTCTTTATCTATTGTACTGTTTACTTATCTGCTGGCAAGAGATCAGAAGTGAAGGAATCAGAGCCTGAGGAACGAGGCACTGATTCAAAACAAGACTGTGAGAATTAGTGGCATTTGTTGTGACTCTTAGATTCTCCTCATGAGAACTGCGTGAACCATAAACCTTATCAACACATGGGAAAATTCTCAGCCTCAGGACTAGCAACTGTCTTAATTAAACAAAGCTATAAAACATTGATTCTGCAAAAGTGGACATAAATCTCAGATACGTGGCAAAGGTCTGACATGATGTTCACACTAAATGCAAAAAAAACTACCTATACTAAATGCAAAAAAAACCCTTACTATTATGATTTCTGGAAGATAGCCATGGCAAAGGTCTGACATGATGTTCACACTAAATGCAAAAAAACCTACCTATGCTAAATGCAAAAAAACCCCACACCTTATTATTAAGACTTCTGGAAGATAGCCATGTGTCTGTTCTGAAGCAAAAACTGAGTTGTGCAGCACTTTAAAGACTAACAAATTTTAGTTGTTGCCATTTTTTAAAATTTGAAAACTCCTGGTTTCAAAAAGAGGCATGCTGAGCACCCCTGGGATCTGGGCTGGACACAGGCTGGACACGGGTTGTTGTTTTGGGGCTAAATCGCTATGATAGGGTCTGGATTGGGGTGGAGGAATGAGTTTGTCAACTGAAAAGGCACCTACTCTGTTGTCCTCCACAAAACATGTCCCACACAGATCGGCGGGAGGGGAGAGGTAAATGCAAGGGAGGTTTGTGTGGACAGACTGGATATATGCGGCTTGTGGTCATGCAAGGGACATGGTCAACAGGACACACAGAAAAACGTTACTGCAGGAGCACCCCCCTTCATGCTAGGAAGTGGTGGTGTCCAGGTCTTATGCACACTTGCACACCTGTGCAGAAGAGATCACAAAAGCCTCTTTCATGCAAACTACTGTGCATGCTGACAGTACGCATACATGCAATGGTATGTTTTTATTGTCAGAGAACAGTTGCTAGAGTGCATGCATAGGGTTACAATTAGGGTTACAGTTCTACTGTTCAAGTGCACCCACGGTGGTACATCCATACCTAGAAGCATTGGACGTTATCACACGTGGACCAGAAAGCGATAATAAAGTGGAAATGAGGCATTCCAAAAATAAACTGAAAATAAACCTTGATTCCGCAAATGGCTTTCACACGTAATTACCTTAATTGCGAAATCACAGTAAGCGCATTTAACGTTCACACACAAATGAGAAAAGCCCATAAATGTACTAGAAATGATCTTCTTGCACATGTGCAGATAGAGGAATGCTCACCGTGGAACTATGGAACCATGGGAAAAAGCAGGGAAATGCTCCCAAATGCGCATTTGCTTTTTACATTACGGTAAATGCAAAATTACTGTAATTTCGCAAATGCATTTCCTCAAAACTACCAAATTTCAAAAGATCTCAGTTAACACCAGTTTCTGTCCAGTTTCTGTGCGACTTCGTGTGAAATCATGAGGCACAAATCCAGTTTCTGCTTGTGATTTGTGTGGATTAACCAGCAGATTTCCCCCGTGTGATAACGTCCATAGGGTGCTTTAAATTAAATCCTGCATCATAGGGCATATGCTCTGGATTGCTGACTCAATTTCTGCCACACATGTGGCGGTGCATTTATACAGCTGTTTTAAGTCTTCAGCATCCTTTTTCTGATGCACCGGTGTCACTGCATACATATGCACATGTGAAGGTGTGCATCTTTCCGGAAGAAGTGGAAAAACTTCTCTGTTTAGGAGCAGTTTTTCCTGGTATATGGCACCTAGAGGGCGGTTTCCTGCTGGCTTTTAGGTGTGCGTCATCTAAATGCCATGCCTCTAAGTCAGCCTCAAAGCACCTTTCCCCCCCTGTCTGTACAGCTCCAAAACTTCTGATAAAGAAACTTCTTTTTACAAAGCCTTCTGAAACATGCCCAGCTCCCTCTTTTCCTCTTTTTCTTCTGTCTAACTGGAAGTGTTTTTAGTTTTTTTTAATCAGCATCAGCATTGAAAAGATGGTAAAGGAGGACGGGAAAAACAGACTTTTGATGTTAGTTGCATCACTGTTTCTGGAGTAAACAATGCAATAAAGTTTGAGCTAGGCAAGAGTGAGACAAGGCCTATAACAGACAAGGCAAACAGCAGCTGCCTACAGAATCCCATACTGAGTATGCATGAACAACAAAACAAGAAAAAAAAAAAAAGGAAAAGCAGATTAGTGTTCATCACCAGCCATCCCCAGCATGTTAAAAAAAAAAAAAAAAGCACAGATCTGTAAATTTGGCCACCAAAAGGGAAATCATAAGAAAAGTGGAGGCTGGTAAAAGAAGGAAAAAAAAAGTATATGGATGCATTTTGGAAGAAGTTTTCAGGTGGTCTCTTGAAGGTTCAAAATGCCGTGGCTTATAAGGACTGGTTGTTTCATTTTACATGTACATATTATGAGTTTTGCCTTAAAAGTTTGCTGAAACCTATTTGTTTAACTTTTGTGATGTTTTTGTCCTTATGCTTTCAAAGTTATTTTTACTGCAGTACCAAATTTTCTTTAAAGAAATAATGTCCAGGAACACATCTATTTCACTAACTAATGTGCAGCTGTATTATTGTATTTTTACTGACAGACAGAGATGGAGAGAAGTATTTGATTTTCTGCCTTAGGTCAACATGGCTGACCTTGGGTATGTACTGTCTCCCATTACTTTGAGGCAGGCCTGCACAACATATGGCCTGGGGGCCGCATGCAGCTGCCAAAGGATTTTGGGTGGCCCATGAGGATGTGGAACACCTTCAAGGCTTCTCTACCATTCAGCCTCCTCCTGAGGCGAGTGCCATGTGGAGAAGGATGACAAAGGATGAACGCTCACTCTGTACTACCTGGCTTTCTCCTAAGGACATTTATTCCACTGTCATTCCACTTTTTGAGCTGCTTTTAAAATGTCCCATTTTCTCTCTCATCCTCCCACTCGCCCTTTTGTCATCAGCTTACTTTGATTGCTACAAACTGAGTTCGAAGCGTAAGACTAGCTTGTAGTGAATTAGCAATAGCAATAGCACTTACATTTCTATACCACTTTATAGTGCTAAGCACTCTGTTAGACAATTAATTGAGCTAATTGATTGATTTATTGATTAATAGCCAATTAATTGAACCCATGTGTTAGCCAATTAATTGAGCAGTAGGAAGAGAAGGGGGATTGGAATCTTGCTCTTCCCAGAAGGCTTCAGTAAAGGCCTCTCCTAGCTCTCCTAGCAAAATTCTGATATTGCTTGGCCACGTGTCCCAGTTTTCATCTGTGAAATGTTGGAGAATATGTGAACATTACTTCATCACCCACCACATGTGAGGCTGAAGGCTAGATGAGAGGGCTTAGAATAGGTTGTGTAGCATGTAGCATCAATACCCTTATTCTCTAACATAAAGGGATAAAGGAATAGCTGAACCTTGGCATCTACTGCATGATATGCTTACCTCACTCATCCTATCATCATGGCTGGGTTTAATTTATACCATCTTAATTTTTTCCAGACTGTGAATTCCAGATTTCCACTAGCCATGTTGGTTGAGAATTGCGGGAGTTCAAAAATAACTTTTCCAAGCTCTGGCCTCTTAACGAAGTATCTATGGCCTATCCATCTGCTTATTATTTATATCAAAAATAGCTCTAGTGTGAGAAGCAAAGCCTCTTCAACCACTGTTTATTCTTGGAGAAGAATAACAGGGAAATCTAGAACAAGACCTCTCATATAGCTGCTCCATGCAGACCAAGTCAATTATGGGAGCTTGACTGGAAAGATTATCTCTTACACTTAGCAAATATCTCAGAGTTTGCATGTAGTAAGTATGGAAAAACTAAAAGCAGCACAGCCAAGCTTGCAAACCACAAAAGAACAAATGTGCTTTCTTTTGTTTTCTATTGCTTTCAATACTGTCTGAAAATTCTGGAGTAATCCCACCAGATAGCTTAACATTTGATGGTGCTATCACATGCTACAGGAAGCTTGGCTCCAGGAAGATGTGCTATTAATGGAGAATGAATGCTTGATTCTTGTGAAGCAGGATGTGGGATATATGAGATGCATTCTTGCATTTATGTGAAAATAATTCTTTTCACATAAATTGCAGTTCACTCTGTATGTCATACTCATGGGGTGCGTGTGTGTGAGTGTATGTGTGTGCATTTAAACAGAAATATTCTGTTGATGATGGTGGTGCTGTTAATATTTTAAAAGTAAAGATTATATAGCTGCACCTTTATATATTTTAATATTCCACATAAGGACTGCTTTTCACATGGTAAGCATTTGTGTGCAGCTGCTTGCATTTTTTTTTGTTAACGTTTACACTGATGCAGAAAAATTCAGCCCAATCAGGTGGTTGGTGCCACTGAGACAAACAGCTTAGTTACTATGTAATACTAGCTTACTGTCACAGATGTGAACAGAACTTAGAAACACTTCCATTGGAAACCACTACCACCTCCCTGTGACTGTACTGAGGATATCTGGGCATTGTAGTCCAAAAAGAAAAAAATCCAAGCTGTTGCATTTTGCTTCAGGAAATAGCAAGTAAAATCCCACATTAAAATACTGAAGCAAGCCTAGGTTCTGAGAAAAAAGATTTCCATGAGTTGCCACAGGATGCAAAATGAACAGTACTATCTTTAAGTGTGGGACTGCAAATGTGGCACCGGGACTGTGATAATAATCCATGATGTTTCTAATCTGTATGGATCAGAACTGGGTTGTTTGTCCGATCCCTACAAGGGCTAGCAAATGGCATCTGATCCTTCAAAGCCGACCTGCACAACTTGGCAGTAGGTAGGGCCCAAAATTTAATAGGCTAAACTTCTTTGGGCTGCAGATGGGTTTAAAGTAAAAATCAATCAATCAATGAATGAATTAATATTAATTCCATCCTCCTCCTCATCTGGCCAGTCCTTTCCTCAGGAGAAAGTTGAGCAGCAGAGGAGCCTTGCCTGTCCTCCTCCTCCTCCTCCACCATCTTGAGGAGCCTTGAGGGGTGGATGTTTGCCCCCTTCTTCCTCTGCTGCCCGGACATCTCAGGAGAAAGCTAGGCAAAGGAGGAACTTTGCAGGGTGACCGTTTGCCCGTCCTCTTCCTCCTCCACCACCCATCCTTCTCCTTGGGAGGAAACCAAGTAATAGAGGAGCCTCGCAGGGTGAGTGTTCACCGGTCCTCCTCCTGCACCACCTGGCCTTTTCCTTGGGAGAAAGCTAGGCAGCAGAGCAGTCTTAAGGGACAAGCATTTGCCTCTCTTCCCCCTCCTTCCTACCTTCTTCTTGCAGGAGCCTTTCAGGAGACAGGTTTGAGCAGTTTTCCTTGTGGAAAGAGTTGGAGTGGACCAGCAGCGGGTGCAAGGGTGGATGTGGGACAGAAAAACCTTGCCTCATCTTTATATTATCTGAACTGTTCTAATGGCAGAATAGAAATTGGGTTTGGTGATATGCCATTGAGGAGTTCATTGTTGTTTGGATGGACAACTGTGGTAGTTGGGAGGGGATTTTCTGCCCTGGGATCGTCTGGTGGTTGCACAGACTCCTCCAAATGGCAAAAATTGATGTCACTGTGTTCAGCTCCAACCCATCCATATGTGCATGTGTACTTCTTTCTGCACTTTGTGGAGCCAACTACAATTGAATATTGCAAACACATTCACAGTTTAAATCCCAATATGTTTTCAGTAAATTATATATTAAGCACTGTCCCCAAAGGGACACATGACAGTGTGACTCCTCCGTTGTTGCAATGCATTGCCATCCTTATTGGATCTTGTCTTTTCACTGATGGATAAAAAAGTTAATGGTTCCAATATTGCTGCTGTTCAGCTATTGCTTCTGGTGCAATTGTTTTGTTCCGCTGCAGTTCCAATATTCTGGTAGTCCTGTGGTGTGAATGGACATCATTCTCCTCTCCTCCTCCTCCCTGTTCCCAAGTAGGGTGAAGTCACTCCACTTCTGGTGTCTTGACAAAGAGGACATCATGGTACATAGAAACAATATTGGTTTTACTCTGTTCCCTAGTATTTAATTTTTTTAAAATGTTGTTTTGCCATCATCATGCAATTGCACTGCCATGGTGCGTCACCAGCGTGCCACAATTACACAATTACAGCAAAACATTTTTTTAAATGCCCAGGAATGAAGAAAAAGTAATCAATATGAACTAATCAATAGATAGGCTCACTACACAAACATGTGAACAAGGTGGCAGTAGTCTGCCCAAATATGAGGATCCGGTAGACTCAGCTTGGAAGTGCTAGTCCAGGTAGGGATAGACCCTTTGAGACTGGGATCTGCATAATCCCTTACATAGGAGTGTGATGGTGGGAAGGTGCCAAATATCTACCAGGAAAGTTGGAAATCAAAGGGCACTGCCATTTGGAGACGACACCTCTTTGTTTAGGATGCTTGCATTTATTGGCAGTCATTTCTACATCTCTGGTGATTCTTCCTCCTGGAAAAATCTACTCAAAATTCATGACAAACTTCTCCAGAGACCCTGTTTACCTTATATAAATGGTTGTTTGGGCCATTCTAATTTAGGGGCTAAACAGACTGCCCCTTTGGAGTGGCGTCCTGGTGCCCCATTCAGCACTGGATTGGGGCTGTGGATACCGCACGCTGTGGCCCCAATCTGCCATTTTTTGAGCCTAAAAAGGAGTGGCAAAATGCTGCTCCTTTTTGTAAAGAGGAAAGTGTGCCTTTGCCACCACGGTGGCACTTTCCCCCCGATTCTTCAGCGCAGCTTGTCTAAATGCTGTGCCAAAAAAGCGCCGTGATGTTGCCTGCCATCTGCTGGGACGTGTGGCATGACACCAGTGTCGGGATGACATTGGGGCATGTAGTATCTAGATCTAGATACTATACTGATGCAGCCTAAAATTGCATTGGCCTTTTTAAGCTGCCACATCACACTGTTGACTCATATTCAACTCAAGATCTACTCAGACTCCTAGATCCCTTTCACGCGTAGTCTGTTAAGCCAGATGTCCACCATTTGCATTTCATTTTTTTTGTCCTAAATGCAGTATCTTACATTTCTCCATGTTGAAATTCATTTCGTTAGCTTTGGCCCAGCTTTCTAATCTATTAAGGTCATTTTGAATTTTCATCCTGTCCTCTGGGGTATTAGCTATTTATACTATTGTTGAAAGTTTAGTTTTAATCTGTATTGTTTTGAAGTATATTGTTAGCCGCCCTGAGTCTCATTATTGAGAAACTGGCACAATATAAATGAAACAACAACAGCAACAACAATAATAAATAGATGTATTAATGTCAAATTGCTCAGCACAACAACAAATTCAGCAGAGAGGCACAAAAATGGGTAAGGGACACATGCAGCTCCCTGAACGCATGTTTTCCAAACCCTGTATGACAGCTTAATTCATACATCTCAAAGCAATGTTCAACAACATGAAGTACTGAGCCACTTTGAAAGTTCTAGAAAGGTATGTCTTAGGAGATTAGTGCAGCGCTAATTAAAGCGGCTTACCTGATCAGGCTTAAAATTTAAAATGGGCAGCATCCTGACGTTATCACAAGGATTTTGCTGCCGAAATCACTCCCAGGTGTAGCCTGGGACCATCTCTGCACCCAAGGCTGCTCTGGCAGCCATTTCCTTTAGCCAGAAAACTCCCGGCTTTGAAAAAAGCCATGCTGAGTGGCCCTGGGAGCAGGGATGGACCTCGGCTGCACCTGGGCGGCAATTTTGGTGGCTAAATCCTTCTGATAACATCAGGATGCTACCTGTTTTAAATTTTAAGCTGGCTCAGATAAACTGCTTTAATTAGCGCTGCGATAATCTCCTTAGAAGGAAGAGTGGGAGGGATGAACTTTGCATTGCAACTTCATAAATGGTTATGTTTCTTTTGATAACACAAAAACAGAAAACACAAAAAGAGAATCAAACAAAAATCTAGAAGAAGGAAATAATCCTTGTCAGGAACTTGTGTACTAACAACCAAGATTGCTAGGCCTTAAAGACTAACAAATGATATACATTTTCTTGGACTGCAGTCCTCCATCCATGGAAGTTACCTGCCCTACTGTAATCCTACACACACAAACCTGTGCACAAGTCCTGCTGAACGTAATGGGGTTGACTTCTCACCTGTCCTTTCTAAAAGAGTTTCATCAAATGTTTCTTTAAAATAATTGCACCTGCAAGATTTAGATCTCATTCCATCTATATGAAAATTAGATCTCCTTACATCTATTCTCTTTCACTGTTCTAAGTCTAACAAAATATGGGGTGGTGGTGGTGGAGCAGTGGAATTAAGGTGTCATAAAAGAACTGCTGGCCCTAACACTTGCCTTAATGTGGTCAGGAGGAAATCCAGAGGTTGTAAATAAACACAAAAGCCTTTGGGGGCTGTGGCTTGAATAACCAAGGGACCAATTAACACCTTATTGTAAGGATTAAGCATCCTGGTGTTTGCAGCAAGGCCCTTTAAATTGGTGCTCTGTTTGGAGTTCAAAGTGTGACTGCACTGCTGTTTGTAAGGGAAGTAGAGATCAAAGCACTTCCAGAACAAATAATTATGAGAAGGTAAATTCTGTCTGATATAGGAAACTGCTGGAAGGCCACCCTCCAAAGAGTGGCTGATATTTTGGCACAAAGTAGTGTGTAGGACTGTTGAGAGTGAGCATTACAAAAGACTGGCTGACAAAGGGAAAAACCCACCTCTTCTCAAATGATCAAATGATTCCAGAACAACCCATTTATTTTGTCCTTCCGTAGGGTGGCTGATGGCTGTGTCAGCATGTCCATTAGAGGCATTTTTCAGGGTTTTTTTGTTTGTAACTCTGTTGATGCCACTTATTTAGAGCCCCCAGTCAATTTAGAGAGGTCAGGCAGAGGCTCTTTGCTCATCTGGTTGTTTTTATTGTAAAATACATTCTTATTTCATATTTGCAAGCAAAGATAAATTTAGACAGAGAAAGAAACAGAAATATACGCAAACAAGAAAAAAAGACAAAAAGGTAGGCAACAAATAACAACAAATCCATTGCCTATTCTCCCCACTGAACTTCCCACTCTTCAGTTATACTCTAATCAGCTTTAATAATTTTCCTCTCTAAACTACACCACTTTATAATTACACCCTTTTCTATTATATAGAAGAGATTATTCTTTCTTAAATCTCAGTCCCCAAATACACACAGGGCCTTTGCAGACTGCTAGAAATAGTGCAAATTGAGCCCACTTTAAGGGTTAGGGAATCATGGGAACTGTATTTTATTGTGGCACCAGAGCTCTCTGACAGAGAAGGCTCAATGTCTCAGAAAAAGCAACAACACACAATTCCCATGATTCCCTAGCACTAGCACTAACCCTTAAAGTGGACTCAATTTGCACTATTTTTGGCAGTCTGCAAAGGCTCACAGCCTCCAATTTTTTCTCTTAACAAATTCTGTCAGTGGCTGCCAGACACATAAATATACTTGTATGGAATTTCTTTTGATCAAATTTGTTAATTTGTCTGCTTCCCTTAAATCCAAGAGTTTATCTATCTATTCTTTGATCTGTAGAATCTCCTTTTCTCATCTGGTTGTTTTTAAGGTTATTATAACTAAAGGCCTTTACAGACTACCAGAAATAGTGCACATTAAATTGAGGCACTGCCCTGGCTCAGTGCTAGGGAATCATGGGAACTGTAATTTATTGTGGCACCAGAGCTCTCTGACAGAGAAGGCTCAATGTCTCAGAAAAAATACAATTCCCATGATTCCCTAGCACTGAGCCAGGGCAGTGCCTCAATTTAATGTGCACTATTTCTGGCAGTCTGCAAAGGCCCTAAGAAGGCAAGCAATTAAGCAGTGTTGAATATTACTAGGGTTGATTTTCACCACTTTATTTTCTCAGAGATTGGGAAAGTTACTTTTTAAGTCTATAGCTCCCAGAATCCTTGGGAATTGTATCCCACAAGAAACATTTTCCAAGCACTCATTTTTTTGCCATCATATAATAAATAAGCCAGCATGCAGAAATTAAATGCCCTTGATTTTTATCCACTAAGAGTGACATTTTAAAGATTAAACTACCAATGTCCGTCTATTGATAAAAACTTGTAAGCCAAAACACTATATATAGCATGTGTTTCATTGATACTGAAAGTTTTATTTAATTTTTTGCATCTATTATTAGTGTGTAACTTGCAGTGCAATCCTACCCTGACCCATCTGCAAGTTGGAGGAGGTTAAGATAGGGCAGGGGGGAGCTCTGATGAGAGAGGGGGGAAATCTTCACCAGACATTGCAGATGGAAAGTACCGTAGGGCATTTAATGGGTGGCTTTGGACTGTCTGTTCTCTTCAAAAGTTGCTCACCTATTCCCAAATCAGGTACTTCAGTAATGCCAGTGTGGAAAGAGTATAGGTAATTCACCTCCATTATAAATTACATACACATAGATACACACAATCAAGGATCCACTGGGCTAAAAAAAACCCAAAATGCCTTCCTTGCTGCCAATGCTACTCAGTGGCATCCCTGGGATTGGCGTCACCTGGTATGTGCTGGGGGGGCAGACTGCTGTGGCCTCCAAAGGGTTATTTGGGCAGTGCCTCCCAGCAACCTCTGCTCCTTCAGGGGGCTGTGCTGCAGCCTCCAGAGGGCTCTTGGGGGTCCAGCATGGCTGCTGGGCTACCAACAAGGGATATGATGCCCCTTTTCCTCAGCTCAAAGGTTGTACCACTCCCACTGGGGTGTAAACCCCCCTCTGGGGTGTCACCCGGTGCAGTCCACACCTCTCACAATACCTAGTAATGCCACTGATACTAGCCAGTGTGAAGTGGCAGGACAGACTAGTGGATCACTACTTTTCTTTCTCCCCACTCCACCTCACCGTTTCAGGATAATGGTGATCTGGATCCTTTGGACAGTGGTTTCCAGCAGTGGTGTCCCATTATTTGGGAGTGGGGAGATATTCCATCTGAATTGCAGTCCCCAAGACCCTCACAACTGTTCTGGGAGACTGGGAAATCCTCCAGAGCTGATTTTTAGGTGGCACAGAAGGCTGACAGGAGGAAGACACTATTCCACTGCAATTACCAGCAAAATGCTGGATTTAGTCCATATGCAACCTATGAGTGTATGTTAGAGTTAGCAACATTTGCAGTCTATACTCACTACTTGCTAGAGCATATTACTATATAGCAATTTAGGCAGAGTATATTTTTATATCGTTCCTGTTTGTTAGGGTTATTTCACCTTTTCCTGCACAACTTTAACTTGGAGCCATTTTCGCTTCCTTCTCTTTCCTTCCTAGACCATGTATTTGATTATGTACAAGTATTGTAAGTAAAGCTACTTTTATATGTTTTACACAGAAAGCTGAGTTTATTTTCTTTCTTTGCTGGTTCTTTTGTGTGTTTAGGTGTGCATGGGACTGGTTGTTGTTCACCTTCTGCCTTGCCAATTTGATTACTCTACCTGAGAGATCCAATACAATCTTTTACAGTATGTTCTTGGGCAGGTAACCTGAATGACATGCAAACCCAAAAGAGAAAATAGTAGTTATAGGTAAGTTGCTACGGGGCTCATGTTTTAATTCTAGAAGTGGCCAAAGAAGCACATTTTGTTTTCACTGAGATGATCTGCAAATTTATATCTTGCCCTTCATGTTCCCAAGATAGCTTACAAAAATTAAAATGTCAATGGCCCATGTGGTCAATGGCATTTTCTACACAGGCCAAACAAAACATCCTCCTCCCGGTGAGCAGTCTGGATGTCACTGGATCCAATCCCCAGTTCTAGTGGATGATTCCAGTCAGATCAGCAGTGAACTTGCTGTGTATCCCACTTACACCATTTTTTAAAAAGTTATGTTTTGGTCCATTTCTTCCAGAGCCTTCCAGAGTGATGGTGGATGGAAGCCCATCACTGCTTCTAAGGTCAGAACAAAGTACCCAGCCATATGATCGATGCTGGACACTTCATTTTTGGCCTCAGAGGGAGGGACATGTGCCAGTATTAGGTAGCACAGTGGGATGCACATGTGAACAGCCACCTGGCAGTGCAACAGAGTGCCCAGGTAATGGGAGGACTTCAATATTTAATATATGAAGACATGCCAAAAAAGTTTGTAGGTATTTCTGTTTCCCAGCTCTTGGCAAATCTTTCTGCTCAAATAACCAAGGGGCAGATATATGGTGCTGAAGCATATTTTATTCTGTTTCTTCAGAGAACAGGATCTAAACAACAGGTTCAGATTACCAAAAAGAAAAAAAAAAAGGTGGGCTGGGCTGGGCTGGAGATTTCAGTGAAACATTAGGAACAACTTCCTGAGTTGTTTAACAATGGAACAGGGTGTCCTAGAAATAGAGCTTGCAAAATTACTTAAAAAGAAAAGAGAGAAATATAATGCTGGGCTGAAGCCACCCAAAAGTGAGCTGTTGTAGAATGATGCTCTGGGTGTCAGTTCTGAATATGTTCATATATTAACTTCTTCTAAGAAAGTAGGTCCAATTGCAAAGTGCTGGACTCTCTTTCATTATGTTTTAAGGGCAGAGGCAGACCGGATTACTTTTGATGAACCTTCCATTTCTATGATTTGATGGCAATATTTATTCAGATTTTGGGATTGGTCCCTCATGGGACCTTTATTATAGGGATATTTGAGACCAGCTTTAGTTTCCCTCTGCATTTTTGACCATTTATTTCCTTCACAAGTTGAAAGTCTTTGAAGTATCCACTGCAAGTTCTCTGCTTACCGCAAGGCCAGTTCTGGTGCAGGAAACAAGATCTTGTTTAGTTAATGCAAATGTTTTGACATAAACTGACAAAAACCAGGAAACAATTTGCAGTGATCCTGAAGAACTCACTGGGTTTGGTGAGTGCTTTTGCTTCCAAAGGGGAGGTAAGAGGATCAACTGTAGCTTTTGAATGACTATGCTTTTGCCATGCAGGGAGAACAGCATTTTAAAATAGTCTTTCTCTCTGCTTATATATTTGTTTAAAAATACTGTGTAACTAACTAATCTATGAGGAGTGGAAAAACAGAAGGCACCTTTCTTGGGAGAAAGGAAAGAAGAGAGATTTTGAAACCAGCATTACTGCAGAAGTACTTCTGCCAGGAAATAATATACTAGAAATGACCAGTTAGTTATATAGTTATTTATAGTTGTATATATATTATAGTGACTAGTGTGGCATAATGGTTTGAGTGTTGGACTGCGACTTTAGAGACCAGGGTTTGATTCCCAGCTTGGCCAGGAAACCCACTGGAGGACCTTGGGCAAGGCACATGCTCTCAGCCTCAGGGGAAGGCAATGGCAAACCCGCTTTAAACAAATATTGCCAAGAAAACCATGTGATAGGTTATGGTGATAGGGTCACCATAGGTTGAAAATGACTTGAAGGCACATAATAACAATATATAGTTATTGATATGTGAGAATAACTGAAAGAAAGAAGTTGGCAGCATGAGCTTTTGTAGACATGCTGCCAGCTTCTTTCTTTCAGTTAGGAGCTTATCGCTCTGCTAATAAAAACGGCTTACCTGAGCCAGCTTAAAATTTAAAACAGGCAATATCCTGATGTTATCAGAAGAATTTTGCCACTGAAATCACCACCTGGATCTATCCTGGGTCCATCCACACTTCCAGGATTTTTCTGGTTTAAGGACATGGCTTCAGGAGCACTCCTGGGAATGGGGATGGACCCGGGATGGATCCAGGTGGTGATTTTGGTGGCTGAATCCTTCTGATAACATCAGGATGCTGGCCATTTTAAATTTTAAGCCAGCTCAGGGAAGCCAATTTTATTAGTGATGTGATAATCTCCTTAATCTCAAAGGTGCTACAAGATCTCTCTACATACTGATTCTATAGAATAACACAGATCTATCTTTGAATATATAGGGAGGTTGCAGACTGCCAGAAATAGTGCAAATTGAGTCCACTTTTAGGGTTAGGGTTAGGGAATCATTGGAATTGTATTTTATTGTGGCACCAGAGCTCTCTGACAGAGAAGGCTCAATGTCTCAGGAAAAAAACAATTCCCATGATTCCCTAGCACTAACCCTAACCCTAAAAGTGGACTCAATTTGCACTATTTCTGGCAGTCTGCAACCCCCTGTTGTTATATTTTTAAAACCATTGGGGGAGTGTAGGCCAGCTTCATTATTCTGAAAAAACAAACCAACCCCCAAAGCCACCCACTTTGTTCTATGAATGCTATTGCTTCAAACATCTTTATTAATAATATTGTTTCTTACAGGTAAATAACAGCTTTGTTATTTCTACCCAATTATGGAACCCTTTCAGTGTCTATTTCCAAAGAAAAATAATCAGGTTTGTGGGAACATTAGCAGGAAAATGATTCTTCTTCTTCTTTTTTTTTTTTTTACCTTGCTGCAGTATTGGGGTAATTGGAGTATCTACGGATAACGTATGGGTAATTTCCTCCTTTAAGATGCATGCAGGAAAGCATGCAACCCCCATTAACCTTTGGGGGAAGTTAATCCCTCCCTAGAGGTCAATGACATTTCATCGGGGATAAATTTACCCCCACCAGATGAGAATACTTTGGAGAATTCACAGAATGGCTACTCTGCATTTTGAGTAATAGGGGTTTTACATGAAAGGCAAATGAGATTTCCTCCCTTGAGGACACACTTGGGAGCTATAGGCTTTCATTTCAAATGTGGTTTCACGGGAATTAAAAAGATCAAAGAAACAATCACAAAAATAGGCATTAACAAGGAAAGCCTTTTGAAACTGGAGTTTGCACCTAACAATCTCTGTGTGTATGTGCCTTCAAGTCGTCTGTCGACTTATGGCAACCCCATGAATTCCATAGGGTTTTCTTAGACAAGGAATACTCAGGGGTGGTTTTTGCCAGTTTCTTCCTCTGAAATATAGCCTACAGCACCTGGTATTCTACTCAGCAAGAAACACCAGGCTGTGCATGCAGTAGCTCCCCTTGAGGGAGCATAGATTTGTGTGTATATGTGTAGCTGAACTTGTTCCATGTCATTAAAGCTATAGATGTTCCCCAGCCTTGACCCACCAAAATGAATGCAGTTCACCATCCTTTAAATGGTTGACAAATACCCTCCTGTCACTATTGTTCAGGTAAGATTCAGATGCCAGTACAGTCACCTGCAAGGCACCTTGCTTTTACCTACGCATTTTCTTTTACCCAGAATCCAAAAAAATCTTCTATTTTGGACCAAAACCCTCTTACTGATTGGGATGCTCTGGGAGTTATGGTACAAAGTAACTTTCTTAAACTCTGGGTTTACCATCCTACATCTCTGTTGTTAAACAACGCAGCTAATTATTATAATAGTTGGCATTTTAATCCCCCCCAAGCATTTTATAATAGTCACCCAGTCAGTTTCAGTAGCTTGTCCAGACTGAAGAAAGGAGATGTGCTTTGTTCTGCAGCAAGGGCTACTCTCGCCCATTATGCCTTCATGCTTTGTGAGAGATTATTCCTTTGGGGGAGGTTTTGTCCTCGAATACAGCCATTGTAGCCTATTGTTAGGATGCTTGGCAGGGCTGTGGGCTGACATAGGTCATGACACTGCCTAAAGTGATTTTATTCAGGCCATACAGACAAAAATTGCCATTTGGGAACCAACCTCCTGGGGTTAGAAGCTCAATGTTCTTTTGTTCCCAGCTGAAGACTCCTCTTCCCCTGCTGATGGTCTTAAAAACTGGCCCATAAGAACCAAATCAGGAGGTGCTAGAAGAAAAGTTTCCTCAAGAAAGCAAGGGAAATCACAAAGACATGAGTGACAGGATTCGTCTGCTGGGAGGCAGCTGGTATTGGGAGCATGTGCGTGTTCAAACAGAAACTATTGTCCCATATATTTGAGGAGTTGCTTATTCATTAGATCTGTTTCTGTTGAGTTAATGAATTTACCAGGCTGGATTATTATTTTGTTCTTTTTTGCAACAGTGTAAATTGTGCCAGTAGGATTGTCCATGCCATCGTATTACCCATTTCTATGTATGGTTGTGAAAGCTGGACAATGAAGGAAGTTGACAGGAAAATCAACTCATTTAAAATGTGGTGCTGGCGAAGAGTTGTACGGATACTGCAGGCTGCTAAAAAGACAAATCAGTGGGTCCTAGAGAGCAAATCAAGCCTGAACTCTCCCTAGAAGCCAAGATGACTAAACGATCCTACCTTGGCCATATCATGAGAAGAGATGACTCACGAGAAGAGACAATTATGCTGAGCAATGTAGAAGGCATTAGGAAAAGAGGAAGACCACATTCCAGGTGGATAGACTCAATCAAGGAAGCCATGCCCCTGAGTCTGCAAGATCTGAGTAGGGCTGTTGAGGAACTTGGAGGTCTGTCATTCATAGGATTGCCATAAATATAAGTTGACTTGACAGAAGTTAACAACAAAATACTGTATAGTAGAAATATGTGTGCATCTGTGTGTCTGTGAGTGTGCATGAACATGTGTGTATATGGATATGGGGGGTCTTGCTTCAAGATTCGATATGATCTAAACATAAGAAAACTGAGAAAGATATGTGCACCATGACTTTAGCTTTGTCTAAACCTAGCAGTCCCCAATCTGCAGGCCCAGCCCTATAATTAAATAGAATAAAGCATCTGTTTTAGGTGCAGATATTGAGTGGCAGGGAGGGGGACAAAGTGTTGGGATGAGAGAATAGTATGTTTCACATGGGCTGCTGCTATTGCAGAAATAAAGCAGTTTGACATGACTTTAACTTCCTTGATTCAATGCTATGGAATTCTGGGGTTTGTATTTTTGTGAGATATTTAGAGATATTTAGTCTTTTCTTTCAGAGAGTCCCGGTGCCACAACAAATGACAAATCTCAGGATACTAAGTGTTAAAGTGGTGTCAAACTGCTTTGTGATTTCAAGCAGCCTTAGCCTTAGAGAACTGGCCCCTGTCTTTTGCTCCTGGCAGCAAAATATCTTGGGTTAGTGCTTTCAACCTTCAGATATATTGAACTACAACTGGCCCAGTGCCTGGAAAAAGTTGTTTCTTTGAATGACATCTCCCAGAATCCCCCATCACTCAGCATAGTCAATGTCTAACCCCTATCCATCAAATAGATCAAGTGCCTTGGAGATCCTTTAAAATTCATAATAAAGCCTTGAGCTGATTTAATTCCCCACTGCCATGGAAGCCAACAGCCATTACTGTACTCCCTAAACATTTATGTGAACCTGGAGGCTTCTTTCTATCACCAGTCTCTGTAGCCATCTGTCATTGTCACCATGCCAGGCCCTCTTAAACCCTTTGCCATGCCAGCAGTAAAAGAGCCAACTAGGAATGGGCTGGGGAGTATGAACATTATGCATGTATGTCTGTGGGGTATTTGTGCATGCATATAAAAATGTGTCATTGTATGTATGGTGATATGAGAGTGGGTATGTGAGTGTCTTTGTACATAAATACATTAAATAGATGGCAAGTAAGTGAGAGAGAACAAATGGGAGAAAGAAAAAGAAGGGACTGAATGAGAGAGTGGATGCATGTGTGTGAAGAGGTATAATCTGTTAGGGCATGAAACAGGAATATTGTGAGATAAAATTTATGTGTACATAGATATGAAAGAGGGAGTGTGAAAGGGCATTTGTGTGCATGTATGTACAGTCAGCCCTCTATATCTAGGGATTCTTTATTCATGGATTCAAGCATCCACAGCTTGAAAATGTTTTTCAAAATATATAAATTCCAAAAAGCAAACCGTATGTATTTAACTTGAGCATCCATGGATTTTGGAACCAAATCCCAGCAGATATCAAGGGCCCACTGTATGTTTACATGAAGCAGTGAGATTCTTGGCTTGTTCAAGTGTAACTATACCAGTCTAATAAGCCATGGTCTGCAAACACCCTCCTTCACAAAGTTAACATAGGATGTTATCACATGGGGAGTCGCGGGGAGAAAGTGGAAATAAACGGGCACAAGCGGAAGTCTTTAATTTACGGGATTTGTCCCGTTCCTCCTCATCTGATAACTAAATTCGAATTTAAAAGGAGGTTAATTCGAATGCAAACCTGATCTTTTCATTTTCGGGATTTTTGAGGATTTGAAAAGACCAGGTTTTTGTTCGAATTAACCCCCTTTTAAATTCGAATTTAATTATCAGATGAGGCGGAACGGGACAAATCCTGTAAATTAAAGTCTTCCGCTTGTCTGGTTTATTTCCACTTTCTCCCCGCAACTCCCTGTGTGATAACGTCCATAATAAGCTATGGCCTAATAAACCATTATTTATTAGCTGAAGTGTGTTATTTCTGAACTGGAAGTATGAGACAGGGTAGTGTGTGTATGGAAAGGTGTGTATATATCTCTCAGAGTGCCTGAAAGTATACAATAAGAAAATCTCTGGTTGTTCAGTTTACTGTCTATATAATTCATACTTTGTAGTTGACAGTTAAGTTGGCTCAGTTTTTTTGACTTGTCTGCTTTGTATGGATTATGACTTTGCATTGTTTCTCTCTGTTTACAGGATCTTCACTTCTTCAAGTTTTCTGGTTTGCATGGAATCTGTACTGTAGATTCCCTTCAGACTAGTTAACACTTCAGGATAGAATCATAGAGTTGGAAGAGACCTCAAGGGCCATCAAGTCCAACTCCCTTCCATGCAAAAATACACAATCAAAGCACTCTCGTCAGATAGTGATCCAGCCTCTGTTTAAAAACCTCCAAAGAAGGAGATTGCACCACACCCCGAAACAGCCTATTCCTCTGTCAAACAGCTCTTACTGTCAGGAAGTTCTTCCTAATGTTCAGGTGGAATCTCTTTTCCTGTAGTTTGAATCCATTGCTCTGGGTCCTTTTCTCTAGAGCTATAGAAAACAAACTTGTTATATCTGCAATACCACATCCTTTCAAATATTTAAACAGGGCTATCATATCACATCTTAACCTTTTCTTCTTCAGGCTAAACATATCCAGCTCCCTAAGTCATTCCTCATAGGGCATGGTTTTCAGATCTTTCAGACCTTTCACCATTTTAGTCTCCCTCCTCTGGACACACTCCAGCTTGTCAACATCCTTTTTGAAGCAGAATAGAGTGATACTATTACGTTTCTTGATCTAGACATTATACTTCCATTTATGCAACCTAAAATTGCATTTATTTATTTTTAGCTGCTGCATCACACTGTCACCTCATGTTCAATTTGTGGTCTAGAGTAGAACTCTTAGATCCCTTTCATATGTACTGTTGTCAAACCAGCGAGACTATCACTCTACACTCTTAAAACAGGGCTATGTCATTTTAACTGCTCTGGCTGCTTCCTGTTGCATTCTGGAAGTTGTAGTTTAGGAAGAGGCATTTAGAATATTCAGCCAGAGAGCCTTTAAGACTCACTGAACTACAAAAACCCAAAATGCAACAGGAGGCAGTCAGAGCTGTTGAAGTGAACTAGCACCGTTTTAAGAATGTGGTGCAATAAGCATGTAGGTGTCCTGCATTCTATGTCTGCGCATTTTATTTTGTTCTGCCTAAGTGAAGTATCTTACATTTCTCCCTGTTGGTAATTGGTAATTTTATATATTAGAAAAAGAGATAAGATTAGTCTGGCATGACTTCTTTTTGAGAAATCCATGATGTCTTTTTTGATTATGGCATTTCTTTTTAAATGCTTACAAACTACCTGTTTAATGATCTTCTCTAGAATCTTTCCTGGTATTGATGTCAGACTAACTAGGTGGTAATTGTGGTGATTCTCTCCCCCCCTTTTTTTTGAAAATGGTGACAACATTTGCCCTCCTCTAGTCTGCTGGGACCTCTCCTGTCCTCGAGGAATTCTCAAAGATCATTTCCAGTGGCTCTAACATTACTTCTGCCAGTTCTTTTAATACCCTTGCATGTAATTCATCTGACCCTGGAGGCTTAAATTTATTTAGATTAACCATGTATTTTGTTCTACCTCTTTACTTATGCCGTACTGCACCCTCTGTTACATTTTACTCAGGTTGAGCATCCTTTTCCTTTTGTGAGAAGACTAAGGCAAAGAAGGTGTTGAGTAGTTCTGCCTTTTTTCTGTCCTCTGTTATCATTTTGTCATCTCCTTCACACAATGGCCCTACCATTTCCTTCTTCTTCTTTTTTTGTTACAGACATACAACAAAAAGCCTTTTTTTATTCCTTACCTCTTTAGTGAGCCTGAGCCTTTTGCTCTTTACTGCTCTAAGGAGCCTGAGCTCATTCTGTGCTTTAGCCTTTCTGACTTTACCCCTGCACATGCTAGGTGTTTGTTTAAATTCCTCTTTGGTGATTTCCCTGCCTTTTCATTTCTTAAACATATCTCTTTTAAACTTAGTTCAGTTGAAAGTTCTTTAGTTATCCATCCTGGTTTCTTGAGACACCTCCCATTTTTCCTCCTCATTTGAAGTGCTCCAATATTTTCATTTTGACAAACTTACATCAGTTCTTCTATTTTACTATTCCTGAACACAAGATCACACCCAGTATTTCCCTAAGTTTTATGAAATCAACTGTCTTGAAGTCAAGAATGTGTGTTTAACAGTGCTTGGCTTCCCCTTTCCCGGAGAATGTGATCACTCCTTCCTAAGGATCTTGCCATCTGCACCCCATTAACCAGGTAATCCCTGTTGGTTAGGATCAGATCTAAAATAGCTAATCCCTTTGTTGCCTCTTCTTCCTTTTGCAAAATATTGTCTTCCAAGCAAGTGAGGAATTTGCTGAATTTTAATTTTTTGGCTGAGTTTGACTTCCAGCAAATATCAGGATAGTTGAAATTACATATCACCACTACATCTCTTATTTCTTAGTGTGTGGTCATCTGTTCTAGAAAGGCATCATCCAGATACTGAGTCTGATTTGGGGGTCTGTAGTACACCCCTACAATAACATCTCTGTTGTTTGAAGCTGCTTTCCTTCCCCTTTAATTTTTATCTAGATGCTCTCCACCTGGCTTTCAGGTTTGAAGTCCTGGATCTCTTCACAGGTGTAACCTTCCTTGACATATAAGGCTACTCTTCCTTCCATATTATTGTCTCAGATTTGGAAACTTTTGTGATAGCAGAAGCCTTAGAACAAATGGTTAGTAACAATGGTAAATACTGCAAGATAATATTGAATGCTTGATAATCTAAGGATGATGCAGTAACAAACTTTTACTTCCTTTGACCAGTACATTTTTTATTATTCCTGTTTGGAATGCCACCAAAATGACTTGAGCTGCAATTTGGAGGTATGGCTCAGAAATGCTTAGCAAAGCATTTTAAATATGCAAACAAAGACCAGTCTGGGTTGGTATAGATGCACAAGGGCATTGACATGAGCCTGAAGAGGCCTTGTCTCTCCTTCCTGCTCAGCCACTGACCTGTGGCATGACTGCCAGAAGCCCAGGTCAGGCCTTTAAGCAGGGTCAAGCCAGGTCAAAAACCAAAAGGTCAGGAATCGTGAGAGAGATCATAGGCAAAGCTGAGGAGCTGTGCCAGGTCAAGAGCCAAGAGAATGGGTGTACATGTGAGAATCCAAGGGGATTAGGCAAGGCTGAGGTCAGAAGTCCATACTAAACCAGGGAAGAAGGCAGACAGAAGGAGGACTGTAAGAAACAGAGGTTGGAAATTTTATTTTTTCAGGCTCTGCACCTGAGTAAGTATGAAGGAAGAAGGAAGGCAGGATGAAGACCATGGACGTTATCACACTGGCCCTAAAGCAGCGTCATTTCAG
>CM034703.1:41916930-41927894 GCA_020142125.1 Phrynosoma platyrhinos
CAGCTTTCTCGCCGCTCTCTTGCTGCAAGTGTGGTAACGTCCCATGAGAATTGGGGTCAGATACAAGCCATTAGTTCTTTACATTTCATGGCTGGAATTCATTTGAGGATTCCTGTTTTTGTAAATGGATTTATGTCTATAGGAATTAGAATTAACCAGTTTTGCAACATTTGTCTTTAGCAAGGGGCTACAGTGATGTTACTAAATAGGGGAGCCAGCAAAGTGACCATTGGCAGTGATGTGTATTGGTATATCAGCTGTGATGTGACAATGCACATTGGTAGAACCCAATGTGCATTGGAACACTCTTGCCAGTGTCCCATTACATATCTTCCCAATTCACTAACAGGGTACCTGTTACTGAAACCTGTTAGAGCCTCTATTACCTAACTGAGGGGCTATGCAGACGGTCAAAAAGGGGTGCTTTGAGGGTGATTTGTAGGCATGGCCTTTAGACGACGCATGCCTAAAAGTCCCCAGGAAAGCGCCCTCTAGCCATTGTATGCTGAGAAAAGCTGCTCCAAAAAGGAGCCACTTTTTTCCGTTCCTTTGGTGAAGATGGCACCTTCGCATATGTGTGTGTGTGTGTGTGTGTATGCAGCGACACTGATACACCAGAAAACTACCACATAAATGAACTGTGGCACATGGGGCAGAAATAGACTCAGCGATCCAGAGCATGCGCCCTACCATGCAGTCTTGAATTTAAAGTGCCCTATGCTTCCAAGTGTGGAGCACTGGCGCAGGTGTGCTTGAATATTAGAACGCTAACCCTAACCCTAATTGTAACCCTAACCCTAGCCCTAATTGTAACCCTACGCATGCACCCTCAATAACTGTCCTCTGTTATGACAATAAATGCATTCTGTTGTATGTACACTTTCTCTCAGCATTAACAGCAGTTTGCATGAAAAGGGCTTTTGTGACCTTCTGTGCAGGTGTGCAGGTGTGCATAAGACCTGCACATCACTTCCTGACATGATTAGGGGGGAGCTTCTGGAATAACGTTTGTCCATGTGTCCTGTTGACCATCTCCCTTGCATGACCACCAGCTACATGTATCAAGTCTGTCCACACAAACCTCCCTTGCATGTACCTCCCCCCTCCCCCTTGATCTGTGTGGGACAGGTTTTGTGGAGGATGATGGGGTGTCTTTTCAGTTGACAAACCCATTCCTTCACCCCAAGGGTGGCACAATCAGACAGTGGTACCTGTCTACTGCACCCACTCCTTGGGGAAAGCAGACGTCAGTGAATCCTTGTATGATCTGTGGGTGTATGACAGTTCCTGTGCAGGTGCACAGGGATGCCAAACTTTAGTCACCTTGGTACACAGAGAGTGACAGACTGTATACTAGCCTATAACAGGTCCTGTACAGGTGTGCAGGGATGTTTTCCTGCACAGATGCATAGGTGTGGAGAGATATTCCTGCGCACGTGTGCATGTGTTTGAGAGAGAGAAAAAAAAAATTAAAGCAGCCACTGCTGGCCCATGCAGTTGCTCCGTCTCCCTTTGTGGTGTCCTTGGGGCTGGCGGTGCAGTTGCTGGGGCTTCAGTACAGCCTTGGAAAAGGCTTTTGCTCTGTCCTCATTTAGGGCAACCTCAGAGCAGGCAGTGCGGTTGCTGCAGCTTAGGGAAAAGGCAACTGCAGGTCACTTTTTCCTGCCCATCTGCATAGCCCCCAAGTATGTGTAAAGTTATTCAATGTAAACAGCAAGAGAGAATTCTGGCCCCCAGTGTTTGGACAAGATTTTGTTATTTAAAAAGTGAAATGTTTCTAAACCCAAAGACTGACACAAGCTAATAAACTGGAGAAAAGTTAACAAACAAAATATTAAACCAATCAATGAATACAAACTAATAAAGCTTTTAAAGAGCAAAAAACAAACAAGCACCCTACATTACTTATATAAAGAAAACATCATGAGTAGATATGTTCATGAAAGCTCAGGGATAAAACAGTGGTTCAAAACTGACACTGGTGAAATTAAACAAGCAATGACATTGCCTAATTAAAAACATAGTTTACCTCATCTGGGTTTTATGTAAGTCTGGGTATCCATCCAAAGAGATGTCCAGTCCTGCTATTCAATCAAATATTTGTGTCTGCAAAGTATTTTTGTGTCTCAGTTTTTTGGAACTAACATCTCCGCGTTTCATATGGATATGTCTCAGTACAAAATCCATATGCTCCATATGTATAATTATGTGAAGTCAGCCAGATTTTGGTTATGCTATTAAGCTACCACTGCCATTTTTTAAAAGAAAAATAGCACATAGACTGCCCCCATGCAAACTTCAAACTTTGCTATTGCATGTTACACTTTGGTATCTGTGTCCTAGTATTTTAAACAATGGAGGAAAGAGTAGATATAAGGTCTAAAATTGCACATTTGGATTCGAGGAGCACTTCTTCAATGAAAGCTTTGATGGGGGGGGGCAGGAGGAGGAGTACAGCAAGTATGGCCAATTCTTATGGCTGAGTCTGGAAATTGTAGTACAAAAAGGCAACTTTTCCAAGTTCTGTGGATGACAAAAAAGACAGTCAAGGGTTCAGGTTCATATCACTTAGGACTAGAGCTTGGAAAAGTTACATTTTGGAATTGCAGCTCTTACAATACTCTAGCCAGCCTGACCAGCATCCATATTGACTGGGGGACTGTGGAATCTGTAGTCCAAAAAGTAACTTTCCCAAGCTTTCTAGAGGATATCTAGCATGCAATGATGCATCTATGACTGGACCTCAGGATTCTCAGTATGGTTCCCTCCAGTGGTCACCTGGTCCATGGAGAATAACAAAGGGCAGTGGCAAGCGAGCTCAGCACCAGCTCTTGAGCAAGAATAAGCACACTGTGAGCCACAGATGCAGATGTTGCTCACTGCAACATCCATTCTTACTTTTACAAGCATTTTATAGTTGGGGGCATCCATACAGGTACATCTGTGACTATAGATCCTTACTTATTATTTGCTTTTTATTACTCGAAAAAACATATTTTTTTCCAATTGTATTTTAAAATAAAGTCCCTTTTTTGACAACAAAATCATTCTGATTACAAAGGCAATCCCTGTAGCCCTAAGCTAGAAACTATTTTATTCCTGCAGTCATCATGGTGCTATGACAAATGAGTTTAACAGCTGAATTGCCCATACTCAGAACATTTCTTTATCTTTTTAAAATCAGAATTTTGGGGAAACAATTCATTGTTTGTATAAACTATTCGAAATGCTGAAGCAGTTGTAAAGCATGGAATGGCTGGGGGTGTTGACAGAAGAGCATAACCTCCCACACTTCAAAGATGTAAACAGGGACACCTATGTGAATGTGTAAGGCATGTGGCTGAACAACACGAAGGTGTGATCCAAAGGATATATTCAAATGTCAATGTCATTAATGAAGAAGAACACATAAAACTGTAATCTTTGAAGATGAGAAACTTCTGGATTTATGGAAAAAAGGAAAACCCAAACCAATAAATATACCTTTTTGGTGTCCAGTATGATAATAAATACTATATTATACATTATATCAAAATGAACCAGACACTATTCAAAATGACAGTTTTCTCTCAGACTCCTGACTACTGCATGTGCTTTGTATTCACACTCACTCCATCTGGTCAACACATATTATATATGTGAAGGTTCATGTGGTCATCTTGAGATAATCATAGCCTCCCAGTCTAACTTAATTCTCAGGACTCTTGTTAGGATAAAAATGCAGCTGGAATTCAGGGGAAATCACGAGCAACACCTTCAGTAGCAGACCATACAGAAAAAAAAATTGTTAAAATATGTATGTTTGGAACAATGATGACTGTAATAAAGAATGTGATGCATTCCAGTGGTCTGTTGTGATGTTATGCTCATCATACAATCTTGAAGAGATTTACTTGGGAATAAGTCACACCAAGGGATTTCTTCTGAGAAGGGATGTATATGACTGCATTGTTAATATTGTTCTGTAAAAAGGGTTCAATACCCCGCTCGGCCATGAAACACACTGAGTGACCTTGTGCAAGTCACATGTTCTCAGCCTCAGTGGAAAGCAGTGGCAAACCTCCTCTGAACAAATTAGAATCATACAAGCGATCATATTCCCTATTACCATGTATGGATGTGAGAGCTGAACAGTTAAGAAAGATGATAGGAAGAAAATCAATTCATTTGAGATATGCTGCTGGAGAAGAGTGCTGAGGATCCTATGGACAGCCAAAAGGACAAACAAATGGATCCTAGAGCGATCAAGCTGGAAACCTCCCTGGAAGCCAAGATAACCAAACTCAGGCTGTCATACTTTGGACACATCATGAGAAGGGAGGACTCTTTGGAAAAAACAATAATGTTGAGGAAAGTGGAGGAAGTAGGAAGAGAGGAAGGCCAAATGCTAGATGGATGGACTCTATTAAGGACGTCACAGGCTGCAAGAATTAAGCAGAGGATCTTGGAGATGTCTCATCCATAGGGTTGCCATGAATCGAGATCGACTCAAGGGCAGTTAGCAACAACAGTTAAAAGATAACCTAGCATACAGGGATCAATAGCCAATAAGTATACTGGCAGAGTGAAAGCCTTACACTGTTATCCAGAAGGTAAAGGTTACATCTGCTCACCCACTTCATTCATAGGTGGATAACATCAGCTGAGGGTTTCAAGATTGCAGCCTCCACTCTTGTCACAGATCAGTTGTATGGATTTGCTCAGATATGATCTGATTGTCCTTGCACAAAGAGCAACCTTTACTTTCAGTAATTTTCCATGTCATGACTTGTTATTTGGTTTGTTGTTGTGCCTCCAAATCGTTTCTGACTCATGGTGATAGGGGTTTTCTTGCCAAGATTGTTCAGAGGAGGTTTGTCACTGCCTTCCCCTGAGGCTGAGAGAATGTGACTTGCCCAAGATCACCCAGTGGATTTCATGGCCAAGCTGGGAATCGAACCCTGGTCTCCAGAGTCATAGACCATTCCTCAAACCACTATGCCACTCTGGCTCACCTTGTTATTTGGTAGAGAGAGGAAAGTTAATTGGAATGGATTAACCGCTCAACATCTTGTCTCAGTAACAACCGTGATAGGTTCACTTTAGGATTGCCATAAATCAGAAATTACTTGAAGGTACACAACAACAGCAGCTCACTAACTGTTAAATAATTGTTTACCCTTTCATACTAATAGTTAAGTAACTGTTCATCCTTTCGTACTAATTTTCTATCTCTGTTACTTTAGAAGCCACTAACCATAGATCCTACTTGGGTTGCAGCAGGAAAAAGATATGATTAACTGCAGAAAAAGGTGTGGCTTCTTTGCTTGCTCACATGAAAGAAGAAGCACAACAAAAACCAATGAAAACTCATGCATTTCCTGGTTTATTAAGCCATGATTGGATTGTCCTAGAGTGGCCATTGCCAATATCTTAGCAGTGCTTTGTGACAAGTTAAATCAGTTGTCATCCTGGGCCACAACTGAAATCATTGCAAAGAAGGAAGAGTCCCACACTTAGTTGTACCATCAGTTGCTTCCACATAAGAACCTCTTTGTTTTCTAAATAACCACATCCTGTCTCTTCTCCATTCCAAGTCATTTGACAGGCCTAAGACTCTAATGGGCATTGATAAAATTAGAAAAGCTCAGCAGGATGTAAGGACTTAATGCAATAATAAACTTACTTTAATACATCAGTTCAGGCTCATCCCTGGTTTAATTTGTATGGAATTTCATTGTATTACACTGAAGATTATTTGGTGTAATACATTGTAATATTGTCCTTAAGGTATTCATTATCGCCTTTGATTCATTTTGTTGCAATATTTATCACATAGCTCTTGGCACAATTTGTTGTTCATTTTTTGTGGAAATCTTGCATATCCTGGAATGTGTAATATTTTTATTGGAAAAGTGTGTGTGTTATAAAGAAAGAAATAAGAAAATGAATCTAATTTAGTTTTAATAATACAATATTCCTCTTCTTGTATGCTAAGATTAATCATTCCGGGAAACACTTTGTCTTCCATAGTTAATATACAAACTCCAAATCTTTGAAAGCTTTAGCCAATAGCAATATGACAAGTTTAATAGATAATGTGATTTGTTAACATGAATTTAATTATCTTGAGTAATGAGGTAAGAAACTTCTGGAGCTTCTTTTTTAATCAATAGCCTTATAAGCATTTAAATCTGTCAAACAAAACGAATATTCAGTCCCAGATAAATAAAAATTACCATCCAACTAAATAAAATAATAAGATTTTTCCTCTTATATATGTAAAGAATCACATTATGCTGACTTGTAACAATGGAAGAGGTGAGTTTCTTTATGAAGGTTGCAACTCTATGTCAAGGTAGGAGGAAGTCTGGATATTTGCCTAATGCCATTTGGCTGATCCACCTTCTATAGTCAATATAATGAAAGTTGTGGTTCTTCTTGCATAGACTAGGACAACTGTAGGTCCACCTTCTGTCTTTTGTTTCCACAATACAATTTCATAAGGCAGTTGGAGGGTAGCTCTTTGTTCCCCATGGTCCCATGTCACTTCTCATTTGATCTGTTGGCCTGGACTGTAGACAATGTTTTGCTGAGGAAAATGTTTTGTTTTGTTTTTTGCTTCATTTTGTGTTGTTGCTGCTAAACCAATGGGTCATTCAGACTTTTTTTTTTAGCATGACAATGCAAATAATCTCACTCACACATTTCTAGTTAGTTATTCATACTATGGAACCACATTGATGTGCATCTCTGCAAATTTGGTTGCTTACACATGCCAGCACTTGAATAAAGATGGAGTTGATGATGCAAATACATTTGGAACACATTCAAGGCATGCAGAATTTTATCTCAGGTCTATTCAGGTCTATTCACATCAGTTATTTACACTGCCAATGATGCAAATCTTTTTTTAAAAATTGTGGAAACCCCCAATATCAATTATGCTGGATTAAGTGGATTTTTGGCACCTCCAAAAAAAATGTAATTGGATGCATGTGAACAATGAAGATTTAATCCAGATTCATCCTGGACTATTTTCACCATTTGAATAACCCCTAAGTTTGCCACATAAAATACATTCTGGCACCTGTACAAGGCTTGAGTGGAATAACCTCAGGGGCAGGGGGCAGAATGCATTGTGTTTGGGATGGACAGACACAGTGTGTGTTATGTGGGGAGATGTTGTTGTTTTGCAGGTTAGAGAGTGGAACTCAGAAGCTTTTGGTTATTCCAGAGACAAAGCTGCACAGTGTTCAGTGGTGCTAGGTCCGTCATCCTTGTCAGGGGGTTCAAATGTAGTCATGCCAGCCAACTTATTTTGAACAGGAGGCAACAACTACCTCTTCCTTTTCCTGGCAGGATTTTTTTTGACAGCTATAATACATTAATAATCATTTGTTTCCTTTTCCAAGATCAGTTGTATCACTCTGACAATCTACAACAATAAAAATAACATAATTCAAGACCAGGAAGGAATAAAAAGACATTGGATGCAATACACAGAAGAATTATACAAAAGAGATGACAAAATGAGGGATACATGGAATGAAGAGCCATATGAAGATGAACCCCAAATTCTAAAAAGTGAGGTGGAAACTGCGATAAGATAGCGAAAAACAAATCACCAGGAACATGTTCCAATTGAATTGCTGCAAACCACACTGAGAGAGTCAACTCTAGTGCTAACCAACATATGTCAACAGATATGGAAAACAAAAAATGGCCAACAGATTGGAAGTGATCAATATACATCCCCAGCCACAAAAAGGGAGACACAAAAGATTGCAGCAACTATAGAGCCATAGCACTGATCTTTCATGCAAGCAAAATCATGCTCAAAATTCTGCAACATAGACTTGAACCATACACGGAGAGAGAAATCCCAGAGGTCCAAGTGGGGTTCAGGAAAGGAAGAGGCATGAGGGACCACATTGCAAACATATGATGGCTAATAGAGCGCACCAGGGAAGTCCAAAAGAAAATCAGCATGTGCTTTATAGCCTATAACAAAGCCTTTGACTGCATAGGTCATGAAAGGCTATGGAATGCCCTTAAAATCATGGAAGTGCCAATCCATCTGATAGTTCTGATGAAGAATCTGTACAAGAGGCTACTGTCAGAACAGAACATGGAGAAATTGAATGGTTTCCAATCGGCAAAGGAGTCAGACAAGGCTGCATCCTTTCACCTTATCTGTTCAACTTGTATGCAGAACATATTATAAGAAAAGCAGGCTTGGACACAGAAGAAGGAGGAGTGAAAATAGGAGGAAAGAATATCAACAATCTAAGATATGCAGATGATACCATAGTACAAGGAGAAAACCTCACAGACCTGGAATACCTACTAAGGAAGATCAAAGAAGAAAGTGCTAAGGCAGGCTTAATGCTGAACATAAAGAAAACAAAAAATATATCCTGTCAATGGTCAACCCTGGATTCTTCAAATGTTGATGCTTTTTTTGTGCCTGGGATAGAACATTGATAGAAATGGGGACTGCAGTCTGGAAATCAGAAGACGACTAAGAATGGGGAGGGTGGCTATGAAAGAACTAGAAAAGATTCTAAAATGCAAAGATAGAGAACTCAGCACAAAAGTTAGAATTGTGTGGGGAATTTGCTGGCAAACCACGAAAGTCCCATGTTTCCCTCTCTCAAAAACACTGCTGCAGTTACGCACATATGCAAATCTAATAACTAACCTGGCTGAGATTTACACACAGCCTAATGAGTAAACATACGAATAACCTAGCTAGTCTACAGTCTAATGAGTAGACTTAATGAGTAGACTTAATGAGTAAACTTGCTGGTTTCCTGTGTCCTATTTACTTACTCTGACCTTTGGGTCCTGCATCTACTGCCAGTTAATGAATGATGGACAGCAGCAAGCATCCTGTAAACAGATTGCTAATAAAAGGCGAGAGGGAAAAACACACCCTCAAGCATTTGCGCCCCCATTCTTGTCTCGGCGTATCATTCCTGCATGGAACCCCAACAGAATTGTACAAGCCATTGTATTCCCTATTACGATGTAGGATATGAGAGCTGGATAGTTAAGAAAGAGGATAGAAAGAAGATCAGTTCATTTGAAATGTGATGCTGGAGAAGAGGACAGCCAAAAGGACAAACAAATGGGTCCTAGAGCAGATCAGACCGGAAACCTCCCTGGAAGCCAAGATGACCAAACTGAGACTGTCATATTTTGGACACATCATGAGAATAGAGGACTGTTTGGAAAAAACCCCCAATAATGCTGGGGAAGGTGGAGGGAAATAGGAAGAGAGGAAAACCGTATGCCAGATGGATGGACTCTATTAAGGAGGGTCTGTAGCATCACTGGGGGGTGCGGGCCACACTGGGTGACACCCCAGAAAGGGGGTGAGACCATGGAAAGAGGGTGACACCAGGTCTGTCCCCTGCCCCCAGTGGGCATTGGGCCTGTTCTCCGGGCCTTCCTGGGGCCGCACACGTGTGCTCTCCCATGTGGCGTATGCACCAGAAGTCCCATCCCCAGAAGTCCCACCCCCTCAGACTGGGTGTCACCAGGTCAGAGAACGCCACTGCACAGAGTGCCTTGCATTGTGTATGTGTGTGTGTTTTAAATATAATTCCAGAGAGATGCAAATGCGGTTTAACTAAGAAAGAAAGAGTTTAACCCCCCTCCCCCAAAAACCTGTTACGGAATAACAAAGGGGAGGCAGTTTAGGGGAGAGGGATCATGCAATCCTGGAACTGCCATAAGAGTGACTTACTGTTCCTGGGGTCTAGAGCTATACCACTGCTATCAGGAGCTTATTGACAGGTTTTCCCATCAGTGGCAAGGTATGGGCTAACCAGACTTTGAAGGCAAAGCAATGATAAGAGGGAGATTGTCTTGTACTGTAGGTATGGCCAAAGGTACTATTATTTAACTTTTATGGCAGTTTAAAAGCAGGGTATGATGAAGTCCAAAAAACACCATATTTTCATAATGGTTTGGAATGGATTTTTTTTTACCATTTTTGACATTTTTTTGAAAATCAAGGGGGCTCTGGGAATCTCTTAGTAGGCTGGTAGGCCACAAAATGATGCTTGGGAGCAGTAAGTGGCCTATGGGATTCACCTCCTCACCTCTACTTTACAGCATGGACAGGCTTAATGATATTCCATTGTGTGCATGGGGAAAGGTAAAAGAAGTATATTATTGCAGAAGAGATGGTGGTTGGAGTGAAGCACACAACAATGCAATCTACACAATGATGAATACAAACTCTCATACATCCATTTTTAGAGGGCTCTGTATTGCACTTTATTTTTTCCAGAATAGTCTGATTTTTAATGGCCTATTGCCAGAGTTAGGGGTCTGAGTTTTGTTGCTTAGATCTGCTGTGATCTCTCTCTCTCTCTCTCTCTCTTTTTTTTATTCAGTTCCTTCCAGCTGAGAAAGACACTCAGAATGTGCAAACAAGCTATCTGGCTGTCAGTCTGGCACAAAGGGAACCCTCAGGGTTGGCGTGTTTCCACTGACTGTGAAGAGATCAGACACAAGAAGCAGAGGGTCAGGCAGTCTATAGGTGTAAGCTGCCAAAAATGCAAGTCATATGGGCTTTGGCCATGAGAAAAGTGTACAGGCTTCTGGAAAACAATTGCATGTTTTTGTGTGCATGAAAGCTTGAGTATGAAAAATGCCATATGCAAATCACAGACAGATGTAATTTCCCTAAATCTATGCAGAATTGATCTGTGCTGGTCACTGTTTTGAAACTTTTAGTGCATGCCTATGGTGAGTCCTAGACACAACACTGACAAATATTTACATTTTAAGAATTGTTAAATAAAAAGAATTGTTTTTCCAGGGAAGATAATGAGTGAAAGATGTGTGCATGGGATTTCATTTCCTCACATAAAAGGGGAAAGAACTGCTATAAAGTCAATTGGGATTAAAACTATTTAATATCAGACTACAGGCCTTTGCAGACTGCCAGAAATAGTGCAAATTGAGTC
>CM034703.1:41936773-41967389 GCA_020142125.1 Phrynosoma platyrhinos
GCGTGTGGCTGCTCCTCCTCTTCCTGGCCTCGGAGAAGGCTCAATAAGTCGTCTGCCGAGGCAGTAGAGAAACCACAAGATTGTCGGCTGCAGGGAATCATATCAGCTGGAGCCTTTTAAAAAGCCTCAGCATGCCTCAGCTGATCACGATTAGCTCTTCTTTTGGCTTCTAGCCTAAATGAATGCTTCAAGGATTCCTTGCCTTGTCTTCTCTCCACAGGTCTCAGTACTGGCAGCATAGAGTTTGTCTCTCCCTCTGCAGCCTCCTGCATCTCCTCTGAGACTACAGAACATCTAGGTAACCCCAGATCTGTCTCCTCTTCAGGTTCAGAGTCTGCCTCTGCCTCTAAAGCAAAGTCAGATCCAGAGCAGTCCATGACATATGGTGACCAGAACTTGGATCCCAAACTGCTAGTCCAATACCTGAAACCATGCTGACTTCAAAATATATACTAATTGACATCTCAAGATATACCATACTTGAATTATGTGGGACTCAAATGGTACAGGTTTATTACATACTGATCTTATTGTAAACCTTCCAGGTTCACTGTGTTTTGCATCTTAATATTTAGCTCCATTAATAAAACGAACCTTGGGACATCTATCTCAGCAAGGAATATACACTGAAAAATTGTAACCCATCCTGACCTCTAGTTGGCAAGAAATCTGAATGCATACATGAATGAATGAGGTGTTATGTTTCTTTCTCCCCATATTCCACAGGATAAAGAACATATGACCACATAACTATTGCTTTATGGCCACATAAAGATTGAAATACCTCTGATCTCAGGGAGGTGGGTGAGGGGGTAATAGCTGTTCAATTACGTTAGCCACATTACAGATAATGCCCATCTGGCATTCTGTTAACCATAGTATACTGTTACTAAATCACTTGAGTTTAATGACTGAAATTTGAACAGTTCCATATATTAAATCCAATTTGAATTGTCACATGAAACAGCTGCTTGATGCTAGCATCTCAGTTTCTGTAGATATAGAATGATCATTCCTTGCTCTGTAACTTGTTATAGTACCTGAAATGAATTCAACCATACATTTCATGACATTACTGTGCAGGCAGAACAATTTGTATTCTGGGTGACTAGAAAACATGAAGTCTCTGTGTGAAATCTAGGAGTTTTGGCTAACGTGCAATTTTTTTGTCAATTCCTTAAGGGTTTTTTTGTGTACAGGCACAGCCTCATTTGAATTAGATTGCATTGTATTAATTTTTTTCAGTAGAATCAATCCAAGTTGCTTCATCCAGGCTGGTAGAATCAAGATTTTTTAAATACAGGAAACATTTCAGAACTGTGATAATATATAATGTGATATTATATAAGCTTATAATGTCAAGAGTATCCCTTTTAAAAATATTGTTTAGTGTTATTCTTATGCTTGAGTACTGGGAAAACTCAAACAATTTGATGAATTTTGCTGAAATATAAAAAGTGATGAAAGACCATTTCATCCTGGACATGACAAAATAGCAATACTAATAATATCATGACTGTGTTATCTTACATATTAATGAAGCATTAATAATAATTAATACAAATGGCTTTGCATTTTGTAACATTTACATTGGCCCCAGTCTTCCTCAAGTTACAGACTGAGGTTTTGGTTCAAGGCCAATTCTGATGCTCATGCAATAGTTATTTGGTTGATTCTGTCTGTGTTGGTATTAAATTCTCAAAGAGTTCTGAAGATTAGTTGCAGTTAAACCAGTATCAATAGCTGAGAAATCCAAAGAGTGATATCCAATTACAGTACTTTTCAGCTGATCAAAAAATAATTATGTGGCTTTTCAGACACTTTTAGATCTCATTTATTTGATTAGTTGTGACCATAAGAGCATTCTGAGATGACTATTCATGTCCGTAGAACAAAAGAACTCAAGAAAATATTAGCTCCCATAGGTGATGTTAAAGCAACTCATGCATTTGTGAATTCTGTCAGAAGCTTTCATAGTCAATTTATTTCTTGAATTAGCTTTTTACATTAATTTAATTTGATTTCCAAGCTGCAGAATTAAATGTTCTGCATAAGACAAGGGCAAAACATATTTGTAAAAGACGTGGGATGCTAAATCTAAGCTGACTCTTCCACTGACAGCTGGAAAGATTAATTGATATATCTTGCTAGCCACAACCTCAAAGCTTGACAATTAAAATAAATAAAACCTCAGATGCAAGCTGAGAATGTATTTATGATTTATCTAACTGGAGAATGCTGAGATAAATGAATGGTCTGAGACTCTAACAAAACTGCATTCCAAATAAAATGTGGAAGAAAATGTAAGCAGATGCAGTAGAATGAGTTGTGGTGGCAAGTCTATAATTCTACAAGCAAGCCAATGCAAGATACTGAAAAATCTGTGCAGCATTGTAGGTTGGTGCTACCATGCCAGCAGCAGTTGTGGTTGGGATAGCGGCAGTAATAAAAAACATCAAACTTCTTGGACATACAGTCTCTGACTTAAAAGTAGTGGTTCTAGCAAACAAAAAGGCAAAGGAAAATTGGAAAGACCAACTGCTGAACTGGGATATTTTTACAATTCCAATCTGTTATCAGAGGTAGAAACACAAGACAATGCTTTCATGAAACACTACGTATATTAATACATATTTCGTCATAACTACACACAACAAAATATCCCCAACAAAACTTCTGTTTTCAAGTGAACTGAAGCCTGGAACAGATGGGCCAAATGAAGTGGCTTCTGACCACTTTGGAGGTGTGGTGTTTAAGCGATGCACGCCTCCAAAGCAGCCCAAAGTTGTGCTTTGGTTCTTTGGACTGGAGCAAAAAGGAACTAAGATAATCTGGCTCCTGGCAGTGTGGGTTAGGTCCTGTGGCCACGGCCTGCTTTGGGAGCAGACTGTGTGGTCGGTGTGGTTCTGACCTGCTTGCGACTGGATCAGACTCGAGTTGCTCTTTCATGCCTATCTGCTCCAGCTCTTATTCTCAGCAAGTAGGTTTATTGCTTTCACACATGAGAACTACAGACAAGCCTGACAGACCAGTAAAACCTGTTGAAAATTTTATGGCCTGGGTTACAAATCGCATCTTTCTGTATCCCATTACACTTTGGTTCCACCCCCACAACTACTTAACTGCTATATATCTGAGGTTTGATATGAACTCTATCAATGCACTTGAAGAAATGGATTGAACACTGAAAGCTCATACTAAAATAAACCAGTTAGATTTAAAGGTGCTGCTATATTCCTCTTTTCCCTTTATATACTGCCACAGACTGTGGAGACCAGCGGTCCCCAAACTACGGCCCACGGGCTGACCCCAGCCCGTCAAGGCCTTTGAAGCGGCCTGTGGCCGGTCCCTCTGCTGCGCACGAGCAACACAGCGCGCCATTTTGTGTTCCAAAATGGTGCCTGGCATCACGCACACATGAGCATGACTCCAGGCGCCATTTTGGAACACAAAACGGTGCCAGAGTCAAGCGCATGCGCGCGTGACACAGCACATGTGCACGACACCAGGCACCATTTTGGAACACAAAATGGCACCCTGCATCACGCATGCATGTGCACTACTCGGGTGCCATTTTGTGTTCCAAAATGGCGCCCAGAGTCGCGTGCATGCGCACATGAAGCCGGGTGCATGCGCACGACTACGGGCACCATTTTGGAACACAAAATGGCATCCAAGTAGTGCGAATGCATGCTTCTGGCTCCCCGAAGACCTGGGGGCCAGTAAACTGGCCCCCGGATCAAAAAGTGTGGGGACCCCTGATGGAGACTATTGCAGCACTAATTAAACCGGCTTATCTGAACCGCCTTTAAATTTAAAATGGGTGGCATCCTGATTTTATCACATGGATTTAGCCACTGAAATTGCTGCCAGGATCCAGCCTATGTCCAGGGATGCTCAGCATGCATCTTTTTGAAGCTGAGAGTTTTCTGTCTTAAGAAAATGGTCACTGGAGCAGCCCTGGGAGCAGGGATGTACCCATGATGGATCCAGGTGGCAAATTCGGCAGCTAAATCTTTGTGATAAGATCAGGATGCTGCCTGTTTTAAATTTTAAGCCAGCTCAGGTAAACTGGTTTTATTAGCGCTGAAATAATCTCCTATGTTTTTGAAAAAAGACTTTACGTGACTGAGAGGTGGACTGCACAATGCATGGCATTGGTGAGGCAGTCTAAAATTGGTGAGGACTCCACTTGATGAAAGCTGTGATGGTACAAATCCAAATCCAGAAGGTACAAAAGCAGCACCACAACAGAGCAATGTATTAATCATAATGGATATATTTTTAATTAGGATTCCAAAAAGTTGCATGCCTGTTTACCCATAGTCTGCTCCAGTTCTTAGACAAACTAAGCTGAAAAAGTACGCTCTTACAGGACGTACTGCAGTACAGTTGGCTCTGCATGCATAATTGACTCCTGCATTGAAAATCTCAGCCTGTCTGCTATTTTAGAGAAGGGATGGGCAAATTGCACCCTACAGACTGCATGCTGCTCCAGTTTTTTAACTTAAAAAAAGGGACTGTTCATACTCTCTAGGGGATGCAAGGGGGCAATCTTATTACATGGAGGGTCTCAGAGGCCCAGTGTTGTCATATTTCACTTGATCAAATTCAGGTATGCAATTTGGACATTATGCAAATTATTTTAATTCTGCAAATTACTCTAATTTGCATTCTAATTATGCAAATTCAGAACATTAATTGTTGCATTTTTCTTCCACAATGTTTCATCTATCATGCCATTTTTCTTACAGGAGACTGTTCTTTCCCTTTGCTACACAGCTGAAACTGGATGGTGGCCAGGTGCAACACTACCCTTGAGTCACTGATTGGCCATAGCGGTGTGCTTGGAACCCATCCATATTGTGTTGTGCAATCCAGATTCACCTTTCAGTGTGAACACTCTGATGGAACTTTGCACTCTGCATGGGCTCTAACAGGAGCTCAGCCATAATGCATAGTTTGGGAGAGATTGGTGTTAACTGAATTTCGGGAGGGGATTTAATGCAGCAATTTTATGACAAATGTTATTGATTAGATACAGAACAGTATAACAATAGAGGCCAGGAAAGGAGACATAGTAGAATTAATGCAGTGCAGTAGAATTAATGCAATACATGTAAGGAGAAGATGGGAAAGTGGTGTGACAATACCTTTGTACCTCTTGTCTCATGAGGTTTAGTAATTTGTTTTTGTTTTTAAAAGAATGATAGAATTTAAAGGGAAATGAGAAAGAATATCATGATGGAAGAAACATTCCAAAGAGCCCTCATTCTAATAGCCATGGAGTGTATCAAGGACTGATACAGGACGCAGAATTCTTAACTCCTGATCACATCCTGTGATGTCATGTCATGGTGGCTGATGGCCTGAATTCAGTCTGGGTTTACCTATCACTTTTTTAATGGGGAGAATGTGCTTCAGCTTCGTGGATACCTCCTTTAAAGTTAAAACTAACATCTAGAGCAGGGGTAGGCAACCTTTTTGAGCCAGGGGCCAGGTTTTGCTCCCTCAGAAATTGGGGGACCAAAGCACTATATATATATATATATATATATATATATATATATATATATATATATATATATATATATATATATATATATATATATATATATAATGCACACTCTCTCAGCCCCAGAAAAGCCATGGCAAAACCCCTGTGGATATTTTGCCAAGAAAATCCCAAGAACAAGTAATAACAGCAATAATCAATAACGTCATGGCGGCAGCGGCAGGACTGGCCTGCGGCCAGTCCAAAGGCCTCAGGGAGCCGCATCCAGCCCCTGTTGCCTACCCATGATCTAGAGTAGATTCACCACATGAATGCCATCCACTTTATTGATTAGCTACATGCTGTCATCCCTGTTTACACACTTTATTGATTTGTAGGTACACTGATCTCCTTCACACATTTGCTGAACGCACAACTGGTGATGTTGGGAAGTGGTTTTAATGCCTGCTGGCCATGGAGGCTCAACAATCCAACATGTCTCTGTAACCATCTTAGCATCCTTGCAGTGCCTGAAGTGTTTAAGTAAAGTACTCCAGTGTAATGTTCAGTCATATTCTTGATATGTTTGTTCAGTGTGTTATTATGTTTCTTGATATTTATCAGCTACAAGTTGTCCTGCTCAGCTACTTTTCATTCTGGAGTATGGCATCATTATCTTTTCACATATGGGATAACTTGTAGTGGAAAAATAAAAGCGGAAATAGGGTTGTGAAGCCTTCATGTCCCCTAGAGATTATCTATTTAAGAGTATGAACTCTTTGCATTTTAAAAAATGTTAGAAACAAACTGTACATTCAACTGAGTGAGCTATTTCATAGACAGACGGACCTTGAACTGAGTGTTCCAGAGGAGCTTTTCACTCTTGCAGGAAGTTTTTGTTTGGTTCTCTTGGAAGCAGGGAAAACAACCTGGCAACCTGGCCAACAGGTTTTGAGCAAATTATCTGTTCCTCACAGTATTATTTATCTCAGGCTGCATCCAGATGGATTCAAAAACACCTTGGAAGTCTTGGATTTGTACATGTGTTTTCCAGTTTTATTTTGGAGATCCATATGATGTGTGTGTGTGTGTGTGTGTGTGTGTGTGTGTGTGTGTGTTAACTGCCCTTGAGTCAACCCTAAGTAATGGTGCCCCTGTGAATGAGACATTTCCAAGCCCCCCTATCCTCACTGCTCTGCTTAGGTCTTGTAAATTCGGGCTTGTGTCCTCCCTAATTGAGTCTAACTATCTGTTGTGTGGACTTCCTCTCTTTCTGCTGCCCTCTGCCTTTCCTAGAATTATTGTATTTTTTAATGAGTCATGCCTTCTCATGATGTAGCCAGAGAACAACAGCCTCAGTTTTGTCATCTTGGCTTCTAGGAGGTATTCAGGCCTGATCTGACCAAGGACCCATTTGTTTGTCTTTTTGGCTGTCAAAGGTATCCCCAGCATTCATATCCAGCACAACATTTCAAATTAGTTTTTTTCCCTGTCGGTTTTATTCACTGTCTATCAAAACATGGTGATGGGGAATATAATGGGCTGGATGATCTAGTTTATAAGATAAGCTTATCTTATCTAGTTCTTTAGATCTTATCTAAGGAGCCCTAGTGGCACAGTGGTTAAACGCCGATACTGCAGCCACTCACAGCCACATGGTTGTAAGTTTGATCCAGGCTGGGCTCCAGGGTCCACTCAGCCTTCCATCCTTTCATAGGTTGGTCAAATAAGTACCCAGCTTGTTGGGGGCAATTGTCTTGCACATTGTAAACCACTTTGGGCCTCGGCAGACGGAGGCCCAAAGACGCCGCCGGACGGAGCGCCGCGGGACCGCAGCCTCCGCACCCCGGCGCTCCTGCGGTGTCCCTGGAAGGAGCGCTAAATCAGCACTCCTTCCATAAGACAGGGAAAGTGCGGCCTAAAAGCGTAGGGCGCACTTTCCCTGCCTTTTCCGCCACAGCGCGTCCGGTTGCTGCGGTGGGAGGTCATCCCCGGAGCGCCGGCTGTGCGGAGAGCCAGCGGCTCCAAGGACGACCTCAGGGAGAGGAAGGAGCGCCGCGTGTGCGGCTGCTCCTCCTCTTCCTGGCCTTGGAGACGGCTCAATAAGCCATCTGCCGAGGCCCTTAGAGAGTGTTAGTTCACTGATAAGTGGTATAGAAATGTACTTGCTATTGCTATTCTTTCATGGCTGCCCTTTCCATTCCTAATCTTCATATTTCTTGACTGCAATATCAATTCTTATCAATGTTTTATCCAAGATATGGGAACGCTTTAACTATTTCTATTTCCTCATTATCTAGGTTGACTTTATATAGGTCTATGATGTAAACGTGATGTTTACTTCATCCCAAAACATTTGCTAAGAACTCTCAACATTACTGAGGACTTTTCATTCCCATTCCTTAGTACTTTCTGAAATGAAATGTAGTGGCTACTTTTCTTGTGTGTTTCTACTGTCTCAGCCCCTGTAAAGATGGCTGCCAAATAAACACACCTATTATTTCCAGGACACAGATTCAACTGAGATCAAACAAGGGAAAGAGGAATACTACCACAAAAACAAAATTATCTTAATGCTTAACTAGTAGAATATTGCTAAAGCACCTGATCAGTTGAAATGTTCACATGAAATGTTGTGTAATGAAAGAGGTTGTTTTACCTTAACTTATTTTATGCTACAGCCATCTTTTTCATGTGCATCGCATTTATGGAAATGAAATAGGCCAGAACTACTGGCACCGAGTAATTAGTTTTCCACCCAGGAGGGGCGGCATTGAATGTTGTCAATCACCCTCTAGCCATTTCCTGGAGGGTTGATGTTGCAGTGCTGATGTGGACAGCACAACTCTTGCAGCACAATTCACAGTGGCAGTTCATACCTGTGTAATTAGCAAATGAAAGATGGCGCAAGGAGTTAAGTGATTCTGGCAAGCCTGTTGCTGTGCAAATCTAACCCTGAGCAAGAATCAATGTATTAAAATACCAAGACAAACTCCTTCCTCCTTAACTCAGAATTAATTAGGTGGTGGTTGCTGATCTAGCCTGAGAGAAATGAGAAAAAGCACAGTACTCTTTTTGCCTTCCTCCTTAACCAGCTGGTCAGGTTTTTAATTAGGTTCTAATATTATTATGTATTAGGGTAACAAGTTTCACCAGAGCAACAACAATAAGCAATACCACTCAATACCACCCAATATTTCAAATTAAGCATCATGAATGCCAGTATATTTTATTTTCCAAGAAGTGGGCTTAGTATAACAGCTGAAGATAATGGGTTTGATGACATCAGTACCACCGTATTTTCCGGTGTATAAGACGACTGGGCGTATAAGACAACCCCCCACTTTTCCAGTTAAAATATAGAGTTTGGGAAGAGTATGACTTCCAAAACTGTTGTTGTTGTTGCTGTGCACCTTCAAGTCATTTCCAACTGATGATGACACTAAGGCAAACCTATCATGAACCTCCTTATACCCGGCGTATAACACGATCCCCCCAATTTAACCTCAGATTTTGCAGGTTAAAAAGTAGTCTTATACACCAGAAAATAAGGTACTTGAAAGAGGAATCAGGAGACCATGGCTGCCATCCATTTGGTCAGGAGCAGGTTACTGAACAATAAGAAAATGCCTCAGTATCTTAGTGTTTTTCCTCCCTGCAAGGAAAAATATTCTACAATTTCCCCAAATACATTATTTCATTACTGAATTTTGAGGAAGTCAGCAAAGGAAAAAAACAACCTATCTCATACCTATTATTTTGACTCAGCTTACCTTTTTTTTGTTGTCCTATGCCTTTAAATTGACTCTGAGTTATGGTGACCCTATCACAAGAATTTGTTGGCAGGATTTATTTGGAGGGGTTTCTCACTATCTCCCTTTGAATCTAGCTTACAGCATCTGGTATTCTCTACTAGTCTGGTATTCTCTACTAGTCCTACTAAATGAGCACTCCCCCCCCACTAGTAATGTTTTAGGGGTAAAAAGTAAACTTTATACATCACATTGAAAAAATGATGTAATCTATTATTAAATAATTCTGTTTTTTAAAAAAGATAACATATTCTCACCCTTCTAACCCACCATCATCACCAAAGTAATGTGGTGATTTTTATCTTTTTAATTATATTTTATTCTTTTATATGCAATCTGTTTTAATATTGTAATAATTTAATTCTGTTTTAATATAACACTTTTGTATGTTTTTAATTGTACTGTTTTAATCTTGTAAGCCACTCTGAGTATCAGTTTTGGGAAAAGGGCAGGATAATAATAATAATAATAATAATAATAATAATAATAATAATAATAAATATTGCAGGAGTAACATTGCTACTTGTAATTAAGCTATCCTTATAATTAAGTTATCATTGTACTCTGTTGATTCCAAGATCGGCAGGTTGGCAATTCAAGGCCTGGGTGCTGCATGATGGGGTGAGCTCCCATCACTAGTCCCAACTTCTGCCAACCTAGCAGTTTGAAAGCATGCAAATGCAAGTAGATAAATAGGTACCACTTCTGGTGGGAAAGTAAACAGTGTTCTGTGCAATCATGCTGGCCTCGGCTTAGTAATGGAGATGAGCACCACCCTCTATAGTCAGGCATGACTTGACAACCTTGTCAATGGGGAATAACTTTACCTTTACCTTTACCTGTACAAGGAAACCCTGGCTAGTAAAGTTTATAGGTTTTTTATCCTGGCTGTCAGCCCTCTGGTGAATTTTCTGTTTCTTAACCATACAAAGTGTTTACTAAATATATTAGGTGTGTCAATACTGCCCAATGATTTAAATTCTCCTCTGCTGGTGGATGGCACTGTCACAGTCCATACAGGCAGGGAAACTTAGGCTTTCATGGTCCTAACTCATACAATGAATTGTGATAAATACAGTCATCCCTCCATATCCATGGATTCATTATCCACAGATTCAAACATCAAACAACAACAAACTTGAAAATGTTCCCATAAATATAAATACCAAAAAGCAAAGCTTGATTTTGTCATTTTTTTGTAAGTGACAGCAATTCACTACACCATTGTAGTTAATATGATTTGAGTATCCATGGATTTTGGTATCCACCAGAGGTCCTGGAACCAAGCCCCAGGAGATATGAAGGGTCCACTGTAATACAAACAGGCTGAACACAGGGATGGCAACCCCCATGTCAGGATAATGTCTAAACTGGCTCTATTCACCACTGTAAGATATTTCACATTGTGTCTTTTAAATACAATTTGTTGTACAAAGACAGCATTGTGCTAAAGCAGTCAAGTGAAAATATGATACATGTTGGTTGATTTCCATCATATTGTCCATTGGGGAGTTATAGTACGGTATTTGGCTTTTCTTCAACAATGGACTGCAATATATATATTTTTATAGTGAGAGTTGGTTAATATTTGTGTGTGCGTGTGTGTGCGCATGTATGATGACCTTAGAAATAAAGGGATCAAATGGTGGGAAGAAAGTATTATAAAGACAGGGGATGAGTGAAAATGGTTCACAGTGACTGATAATTCTATGGAATTGCAATTGGTCAGTTAGTACAAAGTGTTTTGCCATTTTGTGGCAAAACATTTTGTGTTTTGCAGTTTGGTCCATGCTGGACTAGAGTTTCTAGAATGGTCATGTTGGGTAGAGCTTTTGGGAACTGAGATAAAAAAAAAGTATCTGAGGAGTCAGGTTTTGGGAACTACTAATTTACAGGATAAACCCTCCCACCAAAATGAAAGAGCTGAATCAGAGCAGAACAGACATCATGGGAAAAACAGCACAAATTACTTCTAGTAGGAAAACAAGGTGATTGTGTAATGGGACCAGTGTGAGCCCAACCACACTCTGGCTATGACTCAGGGGCTAAGCAGATGGCGCAAAGCGCCGTCTTCAGGGCAAGGAAGGGGAAGGGCAGCCACACGCTGGGTGCCCCAACCCCTTCCCAAAGATGTCATCGGAGCAGCTGGCCCTCCACAAGGCCGGGGCTCCGAGGATGCCTTTCTGCTGCAGCGTCCACACACGTTGCAGCAGAAGAGGTGCCGAAGGTGCGCCAGCAGCCTTTTGTGGCACACCTTCAGCGATTTGTGAAAGGAATGCTATTTTAGCGCTCTTTCCTGGGGTGGTGAAGCTGCCCTGCGGGGCTGAAGAATGCGGATGCTTTGGCCCCAATCTGCAGCTTCCTGGGATGGCCCCGTGCCGCCCGTCTGCTTCCCCTCTCAGTTTGCACAAGTGTGCAAAAATAAGTCCCTAATTACTGCCATTTCCCTTCTCTGCCTGCCCCCTCTCAGGCTACAACCCAAACTGTTCTGCTGTGCTCTTACGAAAGTAAGATTTTTTGAACAAAGTAAGAGGGAAGAGGAAGTGAGAAAGACCAGTTGTTTAAGCAAAACACTGCTTATCCTTCTCTGGATTCTGATTTTCATTTTTGTTTCATTTGGCAACTATTGTTTTAGGCACAGGTTTATAATTTCCTTTTCATTCATGCCAATGTACAAACAGTTTCTGCACTGTGAAGTTTGTGATTGGTTCTTTTCACTATCCGCCTTCTCCTCCTCTTCTAGAAAATTAAATAATCCTGGAATTGTCCTGACCTGTATTCTTGAACAGCATGATCAAAAAGTTGTTAAGCAAGGGAGATTATCACACTGCCTTTCTGTCCAACCTGAGCACAGGCTGAAACTTTTGAAAACTTTTAAAAAATGGGTATTATCATACACATCCATGCCCAGTCTGGAGGCATCGCATACCTGATCTTGGCATCCTGTCCCTGATCCATACTTCTCCCATGCTTCACAAAGAACAGGAAACTTCAGTTCTTTCAAAAAGTGCCAGAGAAATACGGATCGGGGACTGGGTGCCAAGATCAGGTATGTGATGCCTTCAGACTGGGCAAGGAAGTGTGCAATAACACTTGTTTTAAAAAAAGTTTTCAAAAGTTTCAGCTCACGCTGAGGCTGGGCAGAAAGGAAGTGCCATAATTTCCCAAGAGGTCAGCTTAAATAGATGAGAAGTAAATAGCCACTTTTGAGAAAATGCTGGGATTGTGGGATATATAATGTATATTTTAATGTTGTACGCCGCTCCAGTTGCTTTACACAGAGGGGCAGAATAAAAATAAATTTTATTATTATTATTACCCCCAAGATAACTTCCCTTTAGAGTCACCACAAGTCAGAAATGACTAGAAGGCACACAACAACAACAACAACAACAACAACAACAAACTGTTGACATTTCATATACTTGCTAACAGTGATAGTTGTGTTTTAGGAATATGAGAAAACCATGCTGGATCAGACCAAACATAATATTTTTATTCATATACTAGGTCAAGCAGGGTATTGAGACATCTGCATGTAGATGTAAAGAGTGGGGGAATCCCAAGGGTAAAAAGTTTGACTACTACTCATCTGGAGGATCCCAGGTTAGAAATAGGTCAAAATTTATTTTGGTTCATTTTTTGAAAAGAATTTACCAAAAAATTGAATATGTCTTCAATGGGATGGAAAAAACTTGAAATTTATTTTAAATAAATTGGGAAGAAAAAGAAACTGACACACTTATCCAACCAGGAAACAAACTTTTGAGTGGTTAGCTCTTAAAAGTGCAGCTGAAGTTGAATCTAGCTTCTCCTTAGCAAATCCAGTTTATGAGGCAATATCTTGTTTGTTCTGTCGCCATAAATTTTCATATTCCTTATTTTTCAATGTTCTTTTTTCATGCATACTTATGAGTTCCATATTTTGACTCACTTTAATATATGTCACATTTTGGTCATCTCCATATATATCCCATGTTGATGCTGACCCAAAAGCAACTATGTGTACAAAGCTATTTTTAGTTGCTTGCAGTGGAAAACGTCACACCTGGAACAACAATAGTTTGGTTGCAGTTGGCATCTGATAAAAACAACATAGCAAAAATTGCTTTTTAAAAAGTCCTTTGTCTATTTTGATGTTGAAATGTCCCCTACTGTTGATAGATCCCTTCTACCATTTCCCCTGCTTGCTTTGACACCCACATAATCCAAAATTCTAATGCTTCTTTGATGTAGTTTGAGCAGGTGCACAACTTACTGCTATATGTTCCATGTTTACTCTTTTACAGCCCAGCAAACAAAATGATGGGGTGAAATGAACTGTACTGGGGAGGTCATTTGGATAAGATTGCCAACACCCTCCTCTAAGTGCATTCGTTCTTCATTAAGTAAACATTTTTTCTTAATTTATAGCATTACTTCCCAGTCCAGTACCCATGTTATTGGTTGTGCAAGTGCTTGTTTCTGGGAAGGGCACTAGAACGACTTTTTTTGCTTCAGGGGAAAATTAATCTTAGGATGAAGGGGAATGGTGGTGAATATAAAACCTGTGTTGTCTCAGAAAAATACAGATATCCACAAAAATGTTAGTCCAGTTATTTGCATTGTGTTGGTAATTGATTTCCTTCACATTGACTAGTCTGGAATGAAAAACAAAAACAAAAAACAGTCACACTGAACACTTTTTAAAGCCTTAAGATGCACTGTGATAGGGAGTAAATCAGAAAGGCCACCTGGGTTCTGTGTTGGGAAAAAGGTGGGATAAAAATCAAATAAATACACATAAGAGGGAGGGATTATTTGTTTGTACCCAGTTCACAGACCTTTCTAAAGCTTATTCATAGACACCTTAGGGATTCATAGATCCCAAGTGAATAACCCTTGGTCTATGGCTTAGTTAGACACAGAGTTTGTAAAGCTGTTGGGTGAGAACTACAATCCCCAGAAAACTTCAAGCAGTATGGCCATTGGGGAAATGTATTTTTTTCAAGTTTCAGCTCCCAGAATCTGTATTGGTCATGCTGACTGAGGCTGACATATATTTGTCCATTTCAATTTTGTGAAGAAAAAACTTATAGTGCTCCTCAGGGATTCATAAGTAACGTTTGCTCAACCCCCTGGCTTATTCCTGGAAATGCATGTCCCTGTATCCCTGGAAAATGATGAGTCTCACCAATCATACAGTGAGTAGGATGATGTCATAATGCTCTACAGGCTATAAGATTTGGCTGTCTGATGATATAATAAAATCATCTGTGAGTACCATCTATGAATAAGACCCATGCTCCTTAGGTCATCATCGGCCTTATGGGCAAATGATTTAACAACCTTTTTGCAACTGTCCTTGGAAAAGTCCTGAATAATGTCTTTATATGGGCTTCTAGCCAGTTCCAAAGGTTGTTATGAAAACCTTTGCAAGTATCAATCACACTGAACATTCTTATGAACATGGCAGTGTGATGGAGGAGGCAACATCTGACCCAGCATGGACATACTGGTGGCTACCACTTCCCACCGAGTACCTTCACAAGTTCATCCTAGACAATGAAGAAATAGAAATAGTAAAAGAATTCCCATAACTGGAATCAAAAAGTGATAGAAATGGGGACTGCAGTCAGGAAATCAGAAGAAGATTAAGAATGGGGAGGGTGGCTATGAAAGAACTAGAAAAGTTTCTAAAATGCAAAAATATTCAACTCAGCACAAAAGTTAGAATCATACAAGCGATCATATTCCCTATTACCATGTATGGATGTGAGAGCTGGACAGTTAAGAAAGATGATAGGAAGAAAATCAATTCATTTGAGATGTAGTGCTGAAGCTGAGGATCCCATGGACAGCCAAAAGGAAAAACAAATGGGTCCTAGAGCAGATCAAGCCAGAAACCTCCCTGGAAGCCAAGATGACCAAACTGAGGCTGTCGTACTTTTGACACATCATGAGAAGGGAGGACTTTTTGGAAAAAACAATAATGCTGGGGGAGGTGGCGGGAAGTGGAAAGAGAGGATGGCCACATGCTAGATGGATCAACTCTATTAAGGAGGTCATGGGTATTAAGGGGTTGCAGGAATTAAGGAGATCAGTGGAAGACAGAGGCTCTTGCAGATGTCTCATCCATAGGGTTGCCATGAGTCGAGATCGACTCAAGAGAAGTTAACAACAAGTGCTCTTTGAAAAAACTCAAATACCACCCTGATCTTCAGAATCGTGGGCAGAAAATTGCAGTTGCATGACTGGCTCAGTTAAATATTACTAACTCCATGCTACTGTGTCACACACACAATATGAAAATGTGTGGTCATGTTCACCTCTATATTTAAATTAGGGAGTGTCTTAGCTTTGTAAATGTAACAGAAAAAGAAGTCACTTCTATTTAAGGATACTAAGATTTTAAGGGTGGGAATAGGGTAGAATGGAAGAGGGTTGCTGTGCATTTTACAACTGCAATTTACAACTGCAGGTAATGCAATTTAATGCAATGGAAGAGGGTTGCTGTGCATTTTACAACTGCAATTTACAACTGCAGGTAATGGAATTTATTTTAAACCCCATACCTCCTTTGAATCTATTTGCTCATCACTCTTGACTGGCCCAAACATACCTTCTACATAGCTTTCAGCATCATTGGAAGAAAGAGATGATTTCTACCCCACCCTCTTTCCAGAAAAGTAACAGTGCCCAATTAATTTCCCACATTGAATTTGTGTAAAAAGGTGCCATCAGAGAGATATTTGTTTTTCAATGAATTTGCCTTTATTTTAAGAGCAGGAAGCAGTTTTTCTATTTGGAGAGAGATGGTTTGATGATGTGCGAAATCTGTGCCACTCCCTTGAACCTATTGGCACCCTGGTGGTACAACCCATTTAGCGGATTACCTGCTGTGAAACTGCTCCCAAACAAAAGGAGCTGCTGTTACAGCCAGCATGAAAATGAACTGATTAAAAAGTAGAGGCAAGACATGTTCCAAGCTCCCATTAGCATTCAAATGCTGTAGTCTAAAAGAGAGAAAAAACAGGCATTCACAGGGACACCAAATAAAGAACAGTGTAGCAGGGGATGAAAAATAGTATGCCAAAGATGTTCTCAGCTCATTTCAATTTCACTCCTTTACCCCCCCCTTTTTTAAAAAATGCAGATTGGTAATTTGGAGATATTTTAAACTGAGCAGCTTGCTCAAAGTGGGTGGGTAGCTGGTTGTGATTTTGCATAGAATATTTAGAGAAAATAGGCAGAAAATGTGTTCTCTCTGTGTGTGTGTACACATACACACTTATAAAGAGAGAAAATCCTCCCACAGATGTTATTACCACTAAAGAGGTTTAAATGTGATATCAACTCTGACTATTTTCAAACAAGTTTTGATCTAAAAACACAATTGATCATCTTCATATTCCTTTCTTCAGTGTTTTCCTCAGCAATGAGCAGAGGCAGCTGGTAAATTTGCTATTACATGGGTGTGGCAAAGCTTGTCTTGATTTTACTATTACTGTTCCCATAGCTAGTGTGGTTTCAATGGGAGCTCCCTGGCCTTGGACAAGAAATCCTGTTTCAGTCAGTGTAGTAGCAGGAAAAGAAAGTCAGGTGTAGCATAGTTGTTTGAGTGTTGGACTCCAACTCTGGAGACCAGGATTCAAATCCCTGCTCAGCTACAGAAACCCACTGGAAGACTTGGTCAAGCCCCACTCCCTCAGCCTCAGAGGAAGGCAAAGGCAAGCCATCCTGAACAAATCTTGCAAAAAGAAAAATCTGTGATAGGAGAGAGTTAACTTGGCCAAGGTCACCCAATGGTTTCCATTGCTGGAATAATTTGTCAAGTTCTGGGCATCACAATTGAAGAGGAAGATTGGCAAACTGGAGTGTGTCTACAGGAGGGCAATCAAAAGGGTAAAAGATCTGGAAACCATGCCTTATGAGGAACGGCTTAGGGAGCTGGTATGTTTAGCCTGAGGAAGAGAAGAGATGACATTTCAGATGTGTTTAAATATTTGGAGGGATGTCATATTTAGGATGGAGAAAGCTTGTTTTCAGCTGCTCTAGAGACTAGGATATGGAGCAATGGATTCAAACTACAGGAAAATTACATTATCAATTGGGAGAACTTCCTGATGGTAAGAGTTGTTTGACAGTGCAACATGCTGGCCTAGAAAAAAAACACTCATGTTACTATGCCCCACTGACTCAAAAGACTAACTATGGGCCTTTACACACTGCCAGAAATAATGCAACTTGAGTCTACTTTAACTGCCCTGGCTCAGTATTAGGAAATCATGGGAACTGTAGTTTTTTCTGAGACATTGAGTCTTCTCTGTCAGAGAGCTCTGGTGCCACAATAAACTATAGTTCCCATGATTCCCTAGCACTGAGCCAGGGCAGTTAAAGTGGACTCAAGTTGCATTATTTCTGGCAGTCTGTAAAGGCCCTATGTTAAGCAAATGCCTACACTCAATCACATAAATAAAATTTCAGGAACAGCAGATGATATTTTGTTTAGGTAAAGGTAAAGTTATCCCCCATTGACAAGGTTGTCAAGTCATGTCTCACCATAGGTGGTGGTGCTCATCTCCGTTACTAAGCCAAAGAGCCACTGTTGTCAGAGACTACTCTGTGATCATGGGGCCAGCATGATTGCATAGAACACTGTTTACCTTTCCACTGAAGTGGTACCTATTTATCTACTTGCATTTGCATGCTTTCGAACTGCTAGGTTGGCAGAAGCTGGGACTAGTGATGGAAGCTCACCCCATCATGCAGCACCCGGGCCTTGAATTGCCAACCTGCCAATCTTGCAGTCAGCAGAGTCAGCGTCTTAACCACTTGAACCACTATATTAAACAAAATATTGCCTATTGTCCCTGTAATCTTATTTATGTGATTTTAGAATGACATCTACAATGTAAAGGGAAAACAACAATGGATCTGCCTACAACTTCAGGAATAAGAAGCCTGCAAGCCTGACCAAAAAGTTGAAACAACCAGTGGCTAGACTTTATAAGTCAGAACACCATTGCCTCTCTGATTTGTCACTGTTTGGAACTGAAGTGCCACCCATTATTTCAGAGAAAAGAAGAACGTTCTGGATTTACAGACTTAAAACTTAACACCACATGGCCTAAACATGGAGAACAGCACATAATATCAACATCCGCTTTGGTACATTCTATCCTCTACATTCTTAACTGCTATCTTGGATACATTTCACTTTTATTTTGAGAAGCTAAAGAAGGCAAAAGTCAAAACATTTTGCACAATATTTAAATAATTCAGTTAGTTAATTGTTCTAATATGTACATGTTTATTTCCAGTGCATCTTCTTTGTCAAGTGTTGGGAAGGACCCTCTCTGTTTCTCTCTCAGGGATCTTTCAGAGAAATGGTGATGTGTAGATTTATTTATTTGTTTATTTGGTAATTCACAGATTTTCTGGATCCTATCTGTGGATTCTGAGTTTCATCAAATCTCAAAGGAGTCTTGCCACCCAAAGATTATTAAGAGCCATAGACAGTCACAACTACATCATGCACATAGGCTGGCAAGGTTACAAAACAGGTTTTATATTCACCACCATTCCCCTTCATCCTAAGATGAATTTTCCCCTGAAGCAAAGAAGTTGTACTAGTGCTCTTCCCTGAAATAGGCAATTGAACAACCAGTAACATGGGCACGGGACTGGGAAGTAATGCTATAAATTAAGAAAAAGTGCTTTCTTAATGCAGATGAATATTTTCTGTTACTTTTTTTGGACCTACTACTAGCTAGTGAACAAAAGCTGGGTAGAGATTTGTAAAAAGTTATAGTTGTGGTTTTTTTAAGAAGTAATTTTCCAAGTTTTGAAAAATATATGAAATTAACAAAGTTTCCATCTAAATGATTGGAGCAAAGTAGCAAGATTATTTTCCATGTAACATTTTGAAGTTCTGTTCTCAATTGCTGACAAAGACAAAAAGTCCAGAAAACTAGATGGACCATCTGACCTCAAGCACTAAGCTGGTTTGCTATTGCATTTTCAATAAAAATACACAGTTGGATCTTCAATACACATTTCTTGTCCTTCTCTCAGAACCTCATCTTCAACATGTGAATGTCAAAAAGCAATGATAGAACTCCTTTGTATTTTGATCTGACATCAGTTAAGCTGAATCCCCAAGCATTCCTAGTTTTTGAGCCAGTAGAAAAACTGTTGCTGTTTGCTGGGTTATGAAGTGGAGTTAAATCCTGCTCAGACATAACCCTGAACTTCTGGGTTGTTAATACAGTTGTGTGGATTTAATAGCCCAGAACTTGTTTCTTGAGGGAAGTAGATAAAAACATTTCTCCCTTGATTATAGAAGGCATTTTTATAAACCCATCAGCCCTTATCTTAGATCATAAATATAACTTTTTACAATTTCCTCCATCACTTCCAAATCCTCCGTACATTTGTGAGTCTGATAGGCTATTTCATTTGGAAGGTCAATAGTTCCTTTTCTCATCATATTGCTACAGAGTCAGAGAAAATCCTATACAACCAGAGATCATGTCCTGAGCTATATATGAATGCTTATATTTTCTGACAGTTCCATTTCTGCCTGCCATCAGTGTCCCCATTTCCTCCCTAATTTTTAAAAAAATGTTACATCAGCAGTTTCATTTTATTACTCTTAAGTTAAAATTCTAGCAAAAGAGAATGTTTAGTATGGCAGCAGTTTCATATGTGGACTACAACTAAGCCAGAGTGTCTTACAACTTTGGAAGGAAGGGTGAACAGAACATAGGAATGAAGCTCTCTAATACCAACTTTTTGGGTGATAAGTATTTGTGGTAAAAATATCTGATCTTATATAAACTTCATAGGTGCCATTTCATAGGACGTTATCACACAGGGGCAAATCTGCTGGTTAATCCACACACATCCCAAACAGAAACTGGATTTGTGTCCTGCGTTTTCACACGATGTTGCACAGAAACTGGACAGAAAGTGGACAGAAACTGGTGTTAACTGAGATCTTTTGAAATTTAGTGGTCTGGAGGAAATGCAAATGCGAAATTAAGGTAATTTCGCATTTACCATAATGTGAAAAGCAAATGCGAATTTGGGAGTATTTCCTTGCTTTTCCCATGGTTCCAGTGAGCATTCCTCTATCTGCGCACGTGCAAGAAGATCATTTCTAGTACATTTACGGGCTTTTCTCACTTGTGTGTGAATGTTAAATGCGCTTACTGTAATTTCGCAATTAAGGTAATTACGTGTGAAAGCCATTTGTGGAATCAAGGTTTATTTTCAGTTTATTTTCAGAATGCCTCATTTCCACTTTATTATCGCTTTCTGGCCCACATGTGATAACGTCCATAAAGAGAACTCATCATGTGCTTCTTTTTTAAAAATTCAGTAGGGGGTTATCTCTACCAGAGGGACTTGGAGAAGCCAGTAGTGTTTTGTTGTGGGTTTGCTGTGTGGCTGCTCTGAATTTGGCCCCCATTTGTTCCAATTGTCTTTTTCAGCTTGGGTGACAGTCAGTCTCACCCACCCAACTCTTTTTCCCTGATGGCAGCACAATGGGTCTTTCTGTTCCCACAGCTACCACCAATATGTGTGGTTAATTCCCTAGCTGTCACCAATAACTAATGGGGTGCCCTGTGAGATTTTCATTCCAAACTCCCTGGTTAGTTTTTTCTTATTTCACTTCACTGCTTGGCACTAAATTGTGGGACGAGACTCTTGAACTCAGATCCTTCACTTGAGTGACTCCCACACTTTTCCTTGCCTTTGGGCCACTCTCTAGGAAGACAGAGCACTCACTATTCTGTGTGTTCTCAGCAATAAACATACTATTAATTCCTGGTAGCATTTTATTTACATTTTCCTAAAATACCTCGAATGACCACGTGTTGAACCAAAAAAGAGAAAATGTTATTTACAAGATGGTTGGTTGCAGTATCATTCATATGGTTGGCATTGAGAATTGATACAGTGTTTATTTGCTTAAACAGTTGCAAAGTTTTACACTCTCTGTTACTATCTTTTATATATACTATACCCCTTCCGGACTGCCACTCCCTTCTCCTTTTGTGTCATATCTTTTTAGATAGTAAGCCTGAGGTCAAGGAACCATCTAATTAACCATTTGTAAGCCATTCTGGGGGCCTTTGTGGCTGAAGAGTGGGGTATAAATACTCCAAATAAATAAATAAATACATAAATTCTATAAGTGGTCTCTAGGTTACAGTTTTACATAAAACTTTTGATTAGACTCTGAGCTTTAAAACTTTGTCACTACTTCATGACTTTCCCAGCCACACCAATTCAATTTCCACACTTGACCTCTTTGAAGTCCATACATCCCTCAACCGGTTTACGGTAGGTTTCCCCCAGCTTTTTCTCTGGCTGTAATTCCTCAGGATTTTTCTGGACACCATTTACCAAGGACTCTCCTGATGTTTAACCTAGGTACTCAAAACCCCTCGCAGCAGTATACCTCAGCCACTTTGGCTGTTAAAACCCCTCAGGGTCTAATAAACCTTAAGCTATAACTCAGAGTTCTATCCCTATCTAACTCACACATGCTCCTCTCTTCCTATTTATACTTGCTTCTGGGACTAGCCCCCACCTTTTCATGGCTAAGCTCCCATTGGCTGTTGCCAGGCTCACTCTGGGTATTGACAATGCTCTAATCTGCCTTTTCTCCACACATGTTAATTGCCATCCTATGATCGGGTGGGATCCTAACATTTGAGGTTGTATGAGTTTACTTGGAATTTGCTGCTAGAGAGCTCTGGTGCCCCACCAAACTACAAATCCCAGGATTCTATAGGATACAGCTAATAATTATGTAGGTTCAAGTAAAGAAATATTTATTTATTGCACTTACATCCCACCTTTCTCCCAAAATGGGATCCAAGGTGGCTGAGACATTGGGCCTCCTATCTGTTATAGAATTAGATTTTCCTCTTCATATAAATACAAGCAAGAACAGCAAATCACTTTTAACAATTATTTTCTTTGTTTCTGTTCATTTACATTGTATTTTTGAAAAATTACAACATCTTTAGCAGTCAGGTGGCTACATTTAACAATAAAATATAATTTCTAGATTATAGTAAAAACCTTTGATTGTATAGATCATGAAACACTATGGCTTACTCTTATAGAAATGGGTGAGCTACAACATTTGGTTGCAATGATGCCTAATCTGTACTGAGAACAAGAGGCTACTGTTAGGACAGAATATGTAGAAATTGAATAGTTCCCAATTGGCAAAGGGGGTTAAGCAAGGCTGCATTTTATCATCGTATCTGTTTAACTTGTTTGCTGAACATATCACATGTAAAGCAGGATTTGATTCAGAGGCAAAAAATACCAAAAAAAACCCCAAAAACTGGAGAAAGCAACATTAACAATTTAAGATACGCAGATGACACCATACTACTAGCAGAAAATACCAAACAGCAAGGATGAAGGGGCAGAGGCAAGTTTAGAGTCAAACATTAAGGAAACAAAAATCATGACCACATTGAACTAGTTCAAGATTTTTCATAGCTTGGCTCAGTCATTAATCAGAATGGGACTGCAGTCAAGAAATCAGAAAAGCAGGACTTGGAAGAGTAGCTATGAAGGAACTAGAGAAGATCCTGAACTATAAAGTGAGCCAGCATGGTGTAGTGGTTTGACTGGGCTATGACTGGAGATTGGGGTTTGATTCCTTGCTCGGACATAGAAACCCACTGGCTGACCTTGGACCCATCGTACTCTCTCAGTCTCAGAGGGTGGCAATGGCAAACCCCCTCTGAAGAAACATGCCAGGAAAACCACATGATAAGCTCTAGGGTTGCTATAAGTCAGAAACAACTTGTAGGCTCACAACAACAACACAAAGACTTATCATTGAATACTAAAGTTAGAATTGTCCAAGCTGTTGTATTTCAAATTTCTATGTATGGTTGTGAAAGCTGGACAGTGAAGAAAGCTGATAGGGAAAAAAAATCAACTCATTTGAAATGTGGTGCTGGAGAAGAGTTCGACAGATACTGCTAAAAAGACAAATAAATGGGCCCTAGAACAAATCAATCCTGAACTCTCTCTAAAAGCCAAGATGACAAAACTGGGACTGTTGTACTTTGTCATAACATGAGAAGACATGATTCACTAGAAAAGACAACAATGCTTAGTAAGGTAGAAGGCAACAGGAAAAGAGGAAGACTGTATTACAGATTAATAGACTCAGTCAGTGAAGCCATAGTCCTGAGTTTGCAAGACTTGAGCAGGGGGATTGAAGATAGGGAGACTTAAGTTGGAGGTCTCTCATTTATGGGGTTACCATAAGTTGAAGTCGACTTGACAGCCCCTAACAACAACAACTGTAAAATTGTAAAATTCTAAGAACAAGTCCTTGAGACAAATTGCACAGCTCTTTCCACAGTATCTTCTATGGTCCTCTTGAATAACTTTTGCAAAACTTAAAAACAGGTTTTTGAGCAGTTCTGTTTCCTATAGGAACAGCCCTTTGCTTCCCACAGACAGGTTTAGAACTGGCCTTTTCTTAGAGAAAACAATCTACTCAGCATCCACTATATGAGACAGTTAAGCATATATGCAATATTACTTAATTAAAATTTGAAGAGTTTCACAAAAAAGGCCTCCTTATTTTAAGATATAATTTTAACTTCTAATAGGAATAACACCTTTTCACCTTCCCAATAATCAGTGTCTTACACATAAAGATGCTTGCTGGCATCCTATTAACCAGTTACAATGTTATAAGTTAGACTTAGGACATCATAATATCTTTGTATTCTCATTTGCAATTGTATACTAGTGACATGATGTGCAAATGACTGAAACCCACCTTACAAGCCAGTCAACCCCTCAGAGTGATGGAAGTCTGCCCTGGTGCCAAACAGGGCACTGCAGAATGATGTGACCAGTCCTCTCCTGCCAACAACTTGTTGGAGGGAGTGAGCTGGCCATGTCATCCTGCAAACCCTATTTGGCAGCAACACGGATCTCCATTGCTTTGGATGGCTGACTGGTTTTTAAGGTGGGCTTCAAGCATCAGATGGGGAGTTAAAGCATAGCTGTGACATTATGGCTGTGTGTTTGAGGCAGGATCTCAGCCATTATTTACAGATACCTGTAAAAACAGGATTTTGATCAGCTCTGTCCCCCCAGAAGCAATACTTAGTTCCATGCTAACAGGACTAGTGCAGGGCTCTTCTAAGAGAAAGGAGTCTACTGAGCATGCTCTGTCTGCTGTACCTGAGAGGTCATCTACACTGGCCAGAATACCCCAGGCTATTCCTCGAATATTCTGGACCTGGAGCTGTCCTGGATTCCCCCCGTGACCTCCACTTTCTGGGTGGCTGTTTACACATGCATCCCGCTATATTGCCCATTGCTGCCACTGCTGGCTTGAGCAGGGTGACCAGATGCCATTCTTTTCCAGGACATGTCCTAATTTCAACCTTCTTCTAAAATGTCCTTCATTTTGGGCATAACTAAGAAGCATGAATTTATATCTGTATTAGTGTTTTTAGGTTTTATTTTGGAATGCCTTATATTTTTCTTGAACATCCTACATATTGTGGTGCCTTGTCCTCCTTTGTGATTATAATATCTGGTCACCCTGGACATGAGTTGCTCCCTCTGAAGTCAGAAAGAAGGTGCTCAGTGTCAATCACATTGTTGAGCACCTCATTGTAACCTCAGAGGGAGTGACTTGTGCCAGTGGTGGTGGCACTGGGAAACACAGCAGGACACATGTGTAAACAGCACCCGTCATCGCTATGGAATCTGGGTTTTCCTTCAAGATCCAGAGCAAAAGGCAAGGTTTTTAACACCATTTTAAGGGAGAGATAGGGCAGATTCAGTGAAGAACTGGCCTTCCATTTTGAAGACAGACTGCACTCGAATCGAGGATTTGGCCTTGCATCATGTAGACAGGTTACCATGAGGATGGGAGAAAACTGTTTCTATGGAATCCTGGGATTTGTAGTTTTACAAGTTTATTTAGCCTTTGTAGTTTATTTAGCCTTCTCTCCTCAAAAAAACTACAAATCCCATGATTCTGTAGGATGGCTCCATGGCTGTTAAAGTGGGGTCAAACTGCATTATTACTACAATGTAGATGCACTCCATGTCAACTATAGTTGGTTGTTTTGAAGAATAAACTACCAGTGTCCAAAGACTCTGCAACAGGGATATGGATTTTTCTGCTGGTCTCTGTGACAACATCTTTAACAATAGCTGGAACTAGAGATGACAAAACTTTGCCTGTTGATTTCTGAAAACTGAGCTATTGCTAAAAATAACCACCTCAAACTCCAAACAGGTCTGGCTGTTTATTATCATTTTTTTACAAGACGTAGGAAATATATAATATATGTTTGTGTTTTAATTTATTAAATTTTGAATAAAGAGATAAATTACCTATATTAAACACAGAGGATGCCATTGAACCAAGCTCTTGGCCAAGGAATGCTTGCTTTGATGAAGTGTCCTTGTTCCAGGGTTGGATGTTTATGGCAGTTATACCAGATTTTAATTTTACTGCAGTAAGAGCAGCTGCCAATTTGGCTCCTGACTGAAATTCTGCATCAGCCATATATCAAGCCCAGTTCCATGCTGGGATAATCCACTTTGCTGTGCATCTGATCCAGTTATTACTTTTCAATAAAGGTTCGCAAACTGCCAATTTTTTTTCTTAGACAGGTTTCAATGTTTTGTTTCCAGACACCAGGCACTCCTCGCTATCTGGATGATCAGAGCCTTATAGCAGTAATATCTACTTTGCAATATAATTGGTAAGAACAAATAGCTTGAGAGGCACACTGGCTTTTGGGGGGCATGTAGTGGAAAAGAAGAAATTCCAACAATTCCCCCCTCCCCTAGACAAACAGTTGCTTTTTCCTCAGATGGGTGAGTGGAAATTTGTTTTATTTATTAACTAAATACTTATATCCTGCCCTTCCAGCATGAGATATCAGTGTGACAAAATTATAAACCATTTAAAACACTTTGCTTACACTTCAAATCTAGATTAGGAAACTGAGACAAGGGTATATAGGGTTGGATTTTCTTCCTTAAGTGCAAATGCCCAAAATTGATTTCCATCTCCCTTACACTTTTAACATTTTTTAAATCAATAGGAGATCTTCAGTTTAGTCCCCGATGTCTAGTTTGGACCTAAGAACAGGCCACTATCCATGGTTCCCCATCCTGATGTTTCCAGAGAAGGTAGCCATATTCACCTGTTGCTTTGGAAACAATAGAGTCTATGGGCGTCTTAAAGAATAACAAATTTATTATGGCATGAGAATTCAGGTGTACTTTCTGTTTCATCAAACATCAAATGCATGAAGTACTATCTCAAGTTTACAGATTTATAAACATGGGATGGTAGGTGGAAGTCTGGCAGGAAACATTGAGGAAACATTTCATGTATCTCACAAAGTAGTCTTTAAAAAGACTATGGTATAATTAATTTCTGAGTCTTTGGCCTAATCTGCACTGCAGAAATCATGCAATTTGACACCACTTAACTATCATGGCTTAATGTTATGGGATCCTGGGAATTGTAGTTTATTGCAGCACCAGAGTATTCTGACAGAGAAGGTTAAATAGCTCACAAAACTACAAATCCCAGAATTCCATAGCACTGACCAGAGTCATAGTCCAATATTCAAACCACTACACTACACTGGCTGTTTTAAAAATACATATTTTACTATATTTTAAATGTAGTGCTGAAATTTTGTATATTTTATTTTAAAATTGTTCCATTGGGTTTTGAAATTGTGGAAATTGATCTGGGAGTTTCCTAAAAGAGTGTAGTTTAAATCGGTACATTATAAATAGCAACAAAAAGAAATCACTGACAAAATTATTTCTCTAGTTACAATCCTTCCACCGTGGAACTCAGAGGCCAAGAATAGAGAATCCTTGGCTATAACTTCTCTACAAACAGTGGGAAATGTCTGTCAGAATAGAGCACTTGCAACCCTCCCTGACCCACACTATTGGAGATAAAGCACTACCCCATTGATTTGCAAGAAAACATCAATAACTAGAGTAATAAAACAACCATGAATATTGATGTCCTGCTTTTTTACTGCTATATTTATTTTAGACATTGGAGGCAATCCTTATGCTTTGTGCTCAACAAAGTGAGTGAGGTCATATATTAATGCAAAAAGTGGAATTACAGCCTCTTTGGTATGAGTAAATAAAGCTGTTATGGACTCTTATTGCAAGATTTTGTTTTATATCTCAGGCCACTGGAGTTTTTGACATTTATTTCATTAAACCATTTATGAGTATTTCCAAAATACTGCTAATGCCCTCAGAATAACATGAAGGCTTGCTTTTCTTTCCATTACCTATTGGAAAGCTCTCCTGAGAAAATTTAGCAACAGCTGGATAGCACATTAACCATTACACATACACACACACACACAAACAAACATATACCGCCCCCCCAACAACACTTCAAATAGACTGGAACTGTTCGTCTGTTTAAGTGTGCAATATGTCTACAACTTGCCAATACCTAGCAGAATCTTGGTAGTGGAAACCTTGAAACACAAAACCCACCACTTATGGATCTTCCAATAGTGAAATGTGGAGAAAAGATATACATAACGTTTCTTGACAGTGCTAGTTAAGGTTCCAGTTGCCAATTTTGTTATGAAATTGTGTGTTTCAACCCTGACATTGGAGTTTATCACACGGGGGAAATCCCGTGCAGAAATGGGCTTTAAAAGGTGGGGGAAACCTGCAAAAGCAGTTAGTTTTTCACACACATCGCTGTTAAAATGGGGTTAACCCAAATGGAAAGTAGTCAGAAACTACTTCTTTTTACTTTCAGGATTTTCCGAACGTAAAAAGAAGCAGTTTCTGACTACCTTCCGTTCGGGTTAACCCCATTTTAACAGCAACGTCGTCTGAAAAACTAACCGCTTTTGCGGTTTTTTTCTAATTTAAAGCCCCATTTCCGCACGGGATTTCCCCCATGTGATAAACTCCATTATCATGCTGGCATGTTGACTCTAATAAGCAGAGGTGGACAAGCATTGTACATCTTGTTATTTAATAGATCTCCCAAATCCCCAGTCACTTCTTGTGTACCTCTCAAAGTCAAAAGGACTACCTCCCCTTTCCACTGTAGTCCAATTGGTAAGATGAACCACTGGGGGGTGGGGGAGGGATATCTTTTCACCTGTTTTCCAAAATCAATATGGAGATTGGAGATAATTTCATACCTAATGATTCCTTTTTGGCTGTTTTCTTAGTAGCACTCTCAAATGAAGGCAATGGTGAACTCCCTCTGAAGAAACCTGCCAAGAAACCCCTATGATAGGTTTACCTTAGGGTTGCCATAAGTTAGAAATGACTTGAAGGCACACAACAATGACAAATGCATGTGTAGCTCCCAGCCTCTCGATGAACATCTTGGGAACCAAATGCTTGTGCAAATTGCCCAAGATCCACCAACCACAGCCAAGTTGAAAAGAAACACTTTGAATTGAATAATACTTAATCTAGAAGTTTGTTTTTGAGCATAACTGAACTGAATTCATAGTCCTTTCATACAAACATTTGCTTCTTCATTTCAGCAGTATGATTTAGGGCAGGGGTAGGCAACCTTTCCCCTTTAAGGGCCGAGGGACTTCAGCTCCCAGAAGCCTCAGCCATGTTGGCCAATAGTCCCATGTTGGCCAATAGCTCCTGGGATTCTGGGAGCTGAAGTCCCTCAGCCCTTAAAGGGGAAAGGTTGCCTACCCCTGATTTAGGGTCTAGGTAGGAGAATTATCATGTTGCTTCTATATTTGAACAGTCGAGAGGCTGAAACCAGCTCTGCCTCTTTAAATGAGATGGGGAATTGCCGGTTTGCCACCATATAAAAGGTAGAGCATCATGCAGACCACTTTTGATGTGCTGCGCCGGAAGAGGCATCAAAGAACCACATGGCAGCTCTTGGGGTGGCCTATTTGCCGCCTGTAAAAGGAGTGGTGTTTTGGCGCTCCTTTCCAGGTGGCAAAAGGGAGGATCGGGGCCAACGCATCTGGCAGCTTCAGCCTCGATCCTCCATTTCCCGGGGTGGCCCAAGGCAACCTATCTGCATCCCTCCTTAGTGTCAGGGCTCACCCTCTGTTCTGCTCTTTGTCCACCTTCTGGTTAGAAGCAATTTGACTAGGTTAAATGTTCCTTATTCCATATCTCTAAGTAAGTGAGAAGGAATAATCCCCTTATTTCACCTTGATCTGGGAACAGACGCTTAAGCTAAGATTTCTGTCCCAGGATTCCATAGCACTAAGGGGCTATGCAGATAGACAGGAAAAGGTGACCTACAGTTGCCTTTTCCCTAAGCTGCAGCAGCTGCACTGCCTGCCCTGACGCTGCCCTAAATGGGGACAGAGCAACCGCACTGGGGGGAATCAATGCAGCTTTTCTGAAGCTGTATTGAAGCCCCAGCAACTGCACCGCCAACCCCAAGGATGATGCAAAGGGAGATGGAGCAACTGCATGGACTGGCAGAGGCTGCTTTAATTTTTTTTCATTCTCTCAAACGTGCACAAGAACATCTCTTCACACCTGTGTATCTGGGCAGGAAAACATCCCTGAGCACCTTCACAGGACCTCTCAGGCTAGTACACAGTCTATCACTCTCTGTGTACAAAGGTGACTAAAGTTCTGCATCCCTGTGCACTTTCACAGGACCTGTCATACACCCACATATCATGCAAGGATTCACTGACCACGGCTTCCCCCAAGGAACGGGTAGAGTAGACAGGTGCCAATGTCTGATTGTGCCACCTTTGGGGTGAAGGAACGAGTTTGTCAATTGAAAAGACACCTACTCCATTGTCCTCTACAAAACATGTCCCACACAGATCAGGGGGAAGGGAGAAGTACATGCAATGGAGGTTTGTGTGGACAGACCTGATACATGAAGTCTGTGGTCATGCAAGGGAAATGGTCAACAGGACACATGGACAAATGTTACTCCAGGAGCCCCCCCACCAATCATGCCAGGAAGTGGTGTGCAGGCCTTAGGCACACTTGCATACCTGCACAGAAGATGTCACAAAATTCTCTTTCATGCAAACTGCTGTGCATGCTGACAGTAAGGGTACATGTAGCAGAATGAATCTATTGTCACAACAGAGGACAGTTGCTAGGACACATGCATAGGGTTACAATTAGGGTTACGGTATTCAAGAGCACCTGTGCCAGTGCATCCACATCTGGAAGCATAGGGCACTTTCAATTAAAGCTTGCATCATAGGGCACATGCTCTGGATCATAGAATCATAGAATCATAGAATCATAGAGTTGGAAG
>CM034703.1:42039766-42055483 GCA_020142125.1 Phrynosoma platyrhinos
ACTACTCTGTGATCATGGGGCCAGCATGACTGCACAGAACGCTGTTTAACTTCCCACCGAAGTGGTACGTATTTATCAATATACATTCCATTCCCTAAGAAAGGAGATACCAAAGATTGCAGTATCCATTAAACCATTCTGCTAATTTTCCATATAAGCAAAGTAATGCCCAAGATTTTACAACTAAGACTTTTACCATATATGGAATGAGAAATCCCAGAAGTTTAAGGTGGGTGCAGAAAAGGAAAAGGCTTTAAAGAACATATTGCAAACATATTTTGGCCAATGGGCTAAACACCATAGTTTTAGAAGAAAAGCTACTTGTCCTTTATAGATTATAGCAAAGGATTTGATTGTGTAGCTCATTAAAAACTATGAATTGGTCTAGAAGAAATCAGTATGCCACAAAATTTTAAAGGCCTAAAGTCCTTTTACAGTGAACAATTACAGAACTATGATTCCATTTTAATTGTCATGGTGACATTCTTTAGAATTCTAGCACGTGTGAGTGGGTGAGGGACTAGGGGGCTTTGCAGACTGGCCCAAAGGGCCAGCCTAGGGGTGGAGTTGGGGCAGGACAGCTGCACACCAGCCACCCCGACTCCATCTCGACACTGTCCTGATGCCGTGTGCCTGTTTGCACAGCATGCAGCATCAGGATGTCCTCCTGGCACAGTGTGTAGTCGTGCTGCACCAAAAGGGCACGGAAGAGTTGTCGCAGTCCCGATCCATTGCTAGTAGGAGCGGCCCAGAGCTGCCCGAAATGGGCCATCCGTAGAGGCCCTAGACCAAGGGTAGGCAACCTTTCCCCTTTAAGGGCCAAGGGACTTCAGCTCCCAGAATCCCAGAAGCTATTGGCCAACATGGGACTATTGGCCAACATGGCTGAGGCTTCTGGGAGCTGAAGTCCCTCGGCTCTTAAAGGGGAAAGGTTGCCTACCCCTGCCCTAGAGCTTTCTGTCTGAGAATCTAAATAATTCTCCCTAAACCTTGCTTCCCAGCAGTCTATAGGATGTTGCCATAGTGGTAAAAGTGGAATCATTGTGGTAAAATTTGAAAGGCCTCTGGTGCATAAGATATAATGTGGACATGAGGCCACTTTTAGGACACAATATGGAAAAACAGAATGTTTTCCAATTGACAACAGGGTAAGACTAGATTGCATTTTATCACCCTGTTCAATTTATAGATAGAACACATCATACAGAAAACAGGATTAGACTCTAAGGAAGCATAGGTGAACACTATGCGTTGCAGAAGGGCAGGATAGTAATAAAATTTATTCATTTATATATTATTAAATTTATTATTATTAAATTTATTATTATTATTACTACTACTACCACTACTACTAAGGGAAAGAACACCAACTATTTAAGACACACAGATGGCATAGAATTACTAGCAGAAAATAGCAAAGAATTGGAATGAAAATCAAGGGGAAAAGTGCAAAAGCAGTGTTTCAACTGAATATTGACATAACACATATTTTACCACAGATGATATACTAAGCAGATAATGGAGACAATGAAACAATTGAAGCTTTTATACAGTTTGCTTCAGTCATTAACCAAAAAGGAGACTGTATTCATGAAATCCAAAAAAAGATTAAGACCTGGAAGAGCATTTATAAAGGAACTAGATAACTTCCTTGAGTGTATAGATATATAACTAAATACCAAGTTAGAAATCATCCATACCATAGCGGTTTTTATTTCCATGTGAAAGCTGGACAATGAAAGAAAGCTGACAGGAAGTTATGAATTTATTTGAAAAACATTCTTGGGGAGAGTTCTAGTGATGACATGGACAGCAAAAAACACAAAACAAATGAGTCCAAGAGGAAATCAACCTTGAACTCTCACTAGAAGGCAAGATGACTAAATTGACATTGTTGCAGTTTGGATGACATGACAGTTTGGACAACGTGACATACTACTATAAAGATAGTAGGCAAAGAGGAAGAGCCATTATAGATGGATTGGCTCAGTTAAGTAAGCCACAGCCCTGAGTCTGTGAGATCTTAACAGGGCTGCCAATGACAAGGTGTCTTGGAGGACTCTCAATCATGGTGTCACTATAAATCAAAACTGACCTGATGGTAAACAACAATAACATGTGCAGAGCTTTGAATAAGGGTTTTTTGCATGACAAATCTCAGAATCACCCAGCTAACATGCCCACTGGTCACTGGCTGGGGGATTCCAGATGTGGTAGTCCAAAAAAGGAAATTTTTGATATCTGACTATTGGTTTCTCATAGCCACTATGGCTGGAGTTCCAGTAGTACTTTATCTTCAAAAATCAAAGCATTGATCTTAAATACACACTTTTAAATGTACAATGGTATGTATTGTGTGGCTCTGTGGTGCAAGTGTGTAGAATGATTTCAGCTTTGGTACAGAAATCTGTGTAAGTTGTAACACTTGTGTGATTGCCTTGAACAATTTTACACAACTGGAAGAGGCCTTAGATAAGTCTTATTGGTTATTTCATCAATCTAATATTTTTGCCCTTGGCCTTTCCATTGAGTTTACACAAGAGCTGATAGCTCTTGGATATACCAGCCGACTAGGGTGAAAGCTGAAACCTGTTTTTTCTCTATCTTGGTATGTAGATATTACTGCTTCCTCCCACCCCAAGCATATTCCCACATCAACCCATTCTTTGAGAGGAAGAAACAGGACAAGTGATCCAGGCTGCCAGCACCTTTCTGAAGCCAGCTGCTATGTGTAAATGTGCATCAGGAGCAGAGGAATAAGTGGTTGTGGCAGCCAACCACCTCCCAAAGCCAGCTGGAGCTGCTCTTCCTCCCCCCTCCCAAAGCACACTCACAAGTAACAGGCAGCTTGGGGAAGGTGTTGGCAGCCAAGATCACTGTGAGGAGGACAGGGAGAGAGTTTGGTGGTGTGAAAAAGAAGAAGCAGAGCACAAGCGATCCCAGCTGCCAACACTTTCCAAACAGCAAACAGCTTGGGGAAGGCACTGGCAGCCAGGATCACTGTAATGGGGACTGGGGAGAGAAGTAAAATTGTTCAAGGCCCTGAGAATCATTCTCACTCACACCATGTGATTCCCTGGGAAGCAAAACTGCCCCAGAAGGGACCTACCACACCAAGGCAGTCATGGAATAGTAGCAACATTTAAAGCCCATTGATGGGTTTTGCCCATCAATGAAAAGGTACACAATAGTAATAAATTGAATGCAAGGCAGCAGCAGGACAGGCACAACACCATGTGATAAGTACCAGTAAAAACTACTTTCATTCTGTTAAAATTCTGCTTTTTAGTCTTCTGTGATAATCTCCTATGAAAGGCACTTTGGAAAGGGGGAGCAAGGTGTGCAGTTTGGATGGCCTGAGGGCTCTCGCTTTCTGCCTGAACAAACTAGCGTGTAGTGAGAAAGGCTCCTGTTGCCAAAATTTTTCAGGCTGGTTCTTGAAACTGAGGTTGGAAACACCCTTGACTATCCTAAAGCATTGAGTAAGCAATGTCTGTTTGTTTAGTGCTGCATAGTGAGGAAATGTCTGTAGCTATTAGCCAAACAGAAAGCTAAGAAAAGGTCACATTTTTGATTTGGTGGCCACACCACTATAAATGAATTACACGCTACTACCTGGAACATTTTTGTTAACATATTAATGCCTTTTATTCCAGCTACTGAGTCTGCATAATATTGGCAATATTTCCATGTGGGACTGTAGCTATTATTCTGACTAGATTTCCCAATTGTCCTCTATGACACAGTGCCAAATAATAGTTTTAACTATGGAATATTAGGTTGTTCCTTGAGAACAATTGTTTACTCACTAAATGACCCACTGTGACACAATGAAAAACCTACAGAGAGCAAGACTTAATAGAAGCAGATAATGAGGATCCTGTATATTGCAAAATGTGATTTATTGCTATTTTGTGATTTGGTTAAAGGGTTTTTTTTTATATACAGACAGCTTATCCCAAACAATATATATAACAAAAATGTCGAACAACTTCAATAATTACACATGTCTTTTTAGTTTTGGAATCGTGGTTGTATTTAAGACTTTTTTTCTCTGTCTGAAAAGATGATACTCTAAGATTAGACTACCACACTATACTATTATAGTGCTATTGTATCCACTTTTACCACTATGGCTGCCTCCTATAACATTCTGGGGTTTGTAGTTTAGGGAAGCCTAAGAGAACATTGGATGAGAATTCTAAACACTCTTTCCTAAACTGCAAATTCTAGGACTTCACAGGAGGCAGCCGTAGTAATAAAAGGGAGAATAGCAGCACTTTAAGAGTGTAGTGAAGTGTTGTGGTAATGACTCAACTTTCTGTGATGCTCATATCCCTTATTGCATAGATGGGAATCATAGAGCCCTTCAAATCATTAGAGTCTGCAATCTTTGCATGCTATATTCAGTAATTGTAGTTTCCATTATGGGCCTTTGCAGACTGCCAGAAATAGTGCAAATTGAGTCCACTCTAACTGTCTTGACTCAGTGCTAGGGAATCATGGGAACTGTAGTTTATTGTGGTACCAGAGCTCTCTTACAGAGAAGGCTCAATGTCTCAGAAAAAAAATAATACCACCTCTCCCCGTATGATCCCCCCCCCCGCACCCTTCGGTCCTCTGGGAGGAACCTGTTACAGCCAATAAAGACCAGGCTGTCTCAGACCTCCCAGAGGGCCTTTTCTGCAACTGCTCCCAGACTTTGGAATGGCCTGCCGGATGAGATCCGTCTCATTACTACTCTTACTGCTTTTAAAAAAGCAGTAAAGACTGATCTCTTCCAACAGGCCTTCCCGGAATAACTTCTGCCTCGAGAGGAGATGAGTTCTTATTTCGTCCCTATGGTTGCCAATTTATTGTTATTGTTTTATTGTTTTATTGCATTGTGTATTTTAAGTCCTTAAAGTTTAATTCTGTTTTAAGGGAATGGGAAGGTTGGATTGTGGGATGAGGGAATGTTTTAATTCTGTTTGTTTTAATATGCTATAACCCACCCCGATTGCCACGCAGAGGGGTGGGCTATAAATAAATTATTATTATTATTATTATTATTATTATTATTATTATTATTATTATTATTATTATTATTATTATTTCCCATGATTCCCTAGCACTGAGCCAGGGCAGTTAAAGTGGACTCAATTTGCACTATTTCTGGCAGTCTGCAAAGGCCCTATGGTGACTTCTTCACTTCTTTTACCCATTCTCTTTCTGGATCACTCCAACCTACAAACAACTTTTTTTCTCTTCCCTCTTTCTCCTCCATTAGACCAAGTGTTTGATTATGAACAAATAATTTGTAAGCATAACTACTTCTAAATGTTTCTACAAGTTATAGTCTAAAATGCAACTTTTCTAAGTCTTACCAGCAATTTGGAATCATAGAAATTTAGGATCCTAAACCATTAGGGGAGCCTCCACTGGCACAAAGGCTCTCCCCTTTACAAGTTGTCTTCTTCATATCTACTTGTAGAGCATGATAAGACATACTTGAATGGAATAATAGATTCACAGAGTTGGAAGAGACCACAAGGATTATCTAGCCCAATCTCCTGCTATGCAGCAATACACAACCCTGACAGATGGCCCCAACAGATGGCCATCTAGCCTGTGTTTAAAATCTTCCAAAGTAAGAGACTCCACCACTCTCTGAGGGAGTGTGTTATACTGTCAAACAGCTCTTACCATGCTCTTAGCATCAGGAGGTTCTTTCTAATGTTGCTGTGGGGAAAAGGGAGGGTCTAGGAAAATCTCAGAGTCTGACACAGGGCCCTTTCAGAGTGCACAATTGTAGCACTATGATTCCACTTTAACTACCATGGCTGCATCCTACAGAATTCTGGTGAGGTGCTAGAGCTCTTTCACTGATAATTCAAAATCTTCCTCTGTAAACTGCAAATCCCAGGATTCCACAGGATGTTGCTATGGCAGTTAAAGTGGGATCATAACAACATAATTCTGAGCCCTCCCTCCACTCCATTTGACGTCATCTGGGGGAGAGATGCAGGCCCATCTCCATTGGGCTTAGTCTAAGAAGAAGAACCCTTACTTTTTAAGGGGCGGGTGGGTTTTGAAATTTTTAGGTTCTGTTTACATTGTATTAACATATATGTATGGAAATTTTAATGTTGTAAGCCACCCCAAATGCTCTGCAGAGGGGCAGGATATAAATAAATAAATAAATAAATAAATAAATACATAAAATAATTCTATGAAAAGGTGAATGGTTCTTGCCTACGTGCAGCCCTGTCTTCCAAATGTTCTTATCAGTTTCACAGTGGACTATTTATATTCTTTTTTGGCTTTATAAATCATTCATTACAGTTATGATTAGAGATGGGAATGAGCCAGCAACTTCAACTTTTGATCTGAGCTTAAAACACTTACTTCAGGTGCTCAGATCAGTTTTAGCATGATTTATTTTTGTACAAGTGCCATCTTGGGAAACTGGAATCATGAATTATTTCCATTTCTGCCACACATCTTTCCCCTTCTCCTTTAGTGCTAAAAGCAATTTGTGGTTTTCATTTTTCAGGATCTTTCAACCATAGTCCCCTAGAATCCTAGGTTTCTGTGAGAGGTTGCTTGGGTTTCTGTGAGAGATCATGATTCAGGGGAAAAATTTTTGAGCCACAATAATTTTTATACAAGGGTGCCCAAAGCCTGAAAAATATTTCAAAGGTTTCTCCTGGGTTAAAAATTTGAGAATTACTCCCATAGGCTGTGGGGTATTGGTTATGGTTGTGGTGAACCAATTAGCCTTCACCAAACTAATTAGTATTGCAAAATACAAGTTCATTTTCATTATTGACCAGAATTATGTACTCACAAAATGCAGCTCATTTTCTCCCAAGCTTTGTCTTGGTTTGAAGCACTTTTTTAAAATTTTTCTCCAGATCATATTTTGCCAGCTGGTCTGGGAATCCACCTATAGAAAACATTTAGACATATGGTTTGGATGCTGATTTTTTTTTTATCAGAACAAAATATATTTGGACAGACCTCTGCATTTTTAAAAACAAATCACCAAACATGATGTCAAAATGTTTATTGTTTCTTTCCTGGGAACATATTCTTGGCATCTGGGTTTGATCTTCTTAGGTGTGTCTAATTGTTCTAAATCCGCAGCTGCACCATTTTCATTTCCTAGGGTATGAAGCCGTAGGGTGTTTTTTGTTTTTTTTTAATTTAGTGCAATGCAACTTTCCTTTTCTTTCTCACCTTTGAATTTTCTCTGGAGCTCAAAGCATTTTTCTGATTTAATTATGACTTCTGTCGGAAAACATTAACCAGAATTTCCTTCAAACCTCAGCTGAAACACTGAGGTCTTCCTTACTTTATTATTTGAATTCCAGAATGTTTTAGTGTTAAATTAGCTAGTTAGATTCACATCCATCCTATCAGCTCCAGGGGGAATAATACATGGCTCTCTTCCCCACTTTACACGTACAATGGCAACAATAATCCTGAGGGCTAGGTCAGGCGGAGAAAGAAGGAAGCCCAAAGTCATCCTGGGAGTTCATGACTCAGTGAGTTATCAGGATCTCTAAAATTTCATTCCAGTCCCCTAGACATTACACCAAACTGAGATTTCTTAATCAAGCATCTTCCAGATGAACTGACAACTCCCATAATAGTCATGCTGTTTAGTTATGAAGGATATTGCATTCCAACATATCAGGAGGGCATTAGGATGTGAACAGCAGCTTTACGAGCTTGAAATTCCAACCCATTATGAGTATTACTATATTATTATTGTTGTTGCTGTTAGATTTATTTTATATGCTTCCTTTCCCCCAGCAAAGTAGCCAAGGCAGTTTCAAACACAGAATCGTGCAATCATAGATTTGGAAGGGGCACCATAATCCAACTCCTTGCTCAATGAAGGAAATCCACCTGGAGCATCCCAGTAGGTAGATATCCAGCTTCTTTCTGAAGACATCCAGACAAAGAGATGGCACTACCTCTCTAGGTAATTGGTTCCACTGACAAACTGCTCTTACCACGAAGTTCTAACGTTTAACTGAATATTCTAATGTTTATTCAAAATCTACCTTCCTGTAATTTGCAACAATTAGACCTGGTCCTATACTCTGGGACACAGATCATAAGCCTACACTCTCCTCTCTGTGATAGCCCTTTACATATTTAGAGTGAAGTCATATCACCTCTCAGTCTTCTTTTCAGCAGGCTGCACATGCCCAACTCCCTCAACCTTTACTCATGTTTTGTTTTCCATATTTCTTATTGTCCTTGTTGCCCTGTGCCAACTTGTCTAATTGTTCTAAATGAGATGCCCAGAACTGAACACAGTACTCCACATGAGGCCTGGTTACAGCAGTGTAGTGGGACTATTACTTCCCTTGACTTGGCAACTATGATTCTATTAATGCAGGCTAAAATATTGTTTCTCAGCATGGCACTACCTTTCTGTGAAGTCGACTTGATGCCAGTTAAAACAACAAGAAAAATATTACCTGCCTTTGCTGCAACACCACGCTGCTGGGTCATGCTCAATTTATGATCAACAAGAATCCCAAGGTCCTTTTCACTTGTACTATTATGCCAAGTATCACTCATCCTACAACTGTGCATTTTGGTTTTGTGGCCTAAATGTAGAATTTTGCATTTCCCTTTGCTGAATTTCACTCTATTAGTTTCAGCCCAATATTTAGTTTACCAAGGTCATTTTGTATTCATTCCTATCTTCCAATGTGTTAGCTACCCTACCCAGTTTTGTATCAACTGTTAGCTTGAAAAGGATTACCTCTACCCCATCATCTAGATGACTGATAAAACTGTCAAAGAATAACAGCTCCAGGACATTTGAGACTTCCCTCCAATTTGAAGTTCAACCATTGATGAACATGGGTTTTCCAACCAATTATGGATCCTTTTGACATTATTTCCATGTATTCCACATTAGGGCTTAGGGAGCTGGGTATATTTAGTCTGGAGAGGTTTATAAACAGAGCCTGGATCAGTGGCATCCCCAGGCTTGGGGCCATCTTTTGCAGGGGGGGCTGCTGGGGGCGGATGTGGTGGCCTCCTCTGCCTTCCTCACTTGCTCAACTGCCCACCCACTCATCCAGAGCTGCCAGGGATGGCTAGACAAGTAAAGCAAAGTAAGGCAGCAAGAGGGGATGAAAGGGGCATGTTCATCTCTTCTCCTTTGCCACTACTGAGTTTCCTCCTAAGGAGGGAGACGGTGGGGGCAAAGTCAGGAGGGGTGAGCTTACCCCTCCTCCTCCCACTCTTTCTGTTGCCTGCCCCCATCCCCACCCACTGCCTGGCCAGATCTAGTGGCAGTCTACCCTGCCCTCCCTCCTTCCCTTCCCTCTTGCCTCACGCACCTGCCTGGCTGCTGCCCACCCTCCTCTCCTGATGATTTGGCTTCCTCATGAAGAGGACCAGGGCAGGGGAGAAGAAAGGGCTGGCACAGCAGCAGCACACCCTGCAGCCACTTCTGAGGTGTCACCTGGTGTGGGTCACAGCCCTGCAACTGCACAAGGACACCACTGGGCTGGATTGCCATCAGTTGGGGATGCTTTGATTGTGTATTCCTGTATGGCAGGGAGCTGGACTGGATGGCCCTTGTGGTCTCTTCCAGCTCTATGGTTTTATGATTCTATCATAAAATCAGTTTGCTAATCAAAATATCACAGATTAAAACAGAATATAGCTAAAATCATCTATCTGTAGAAATCTGAGGTGAATATGTAATGAGTGGACATACACAAGACCTCCTTTTTCTTTTTTTAAACTTGACAATTCCTGCTGAGTGAGCAACCTGTTTTGCCCCAACAAGTTGGTTTCTCTGAAAGACAGACTGGAAGGAAGCCTCATTCAGCAAGGTGGTCCTTTTGCATTGCAATCTGTTCTACAATCCAGATGCCCACAGAGGACATAGCTGTGGTAACACATGGGCATTTAAAAAGCACTTTCATTCTCCTTTGCTGTTAGGGAAATCATCCAGTTGTATATAAATGGAGCCCCAGGCACTCAAGTGAAAATGCGTTGCTCTGAACTGAGCTATTATGGTTTGCATCAAGATAAAAGATGAAAGATTACCTCAGCTTGTCACTCATTAAAATCAAACAGGATGATGACCTCACTGCTCTGCTTTTACTTCTGCCAGCTCACACTTGCCCTTGATCCAGAATTCCTGACTGATTAGCCTTTTGAGGATCAATCCGGCACCATCAAAAAAACCCATTCATGGGACATGAATCTTCTAAAGTACAGCAATAACAACAGTTGAAAAGAAAGGATGAGAGGGTGGGGAGAAAGCAAGTTGAATCACTGCTGTAATTCAATCAGTATGAAGTCAGGTCCTGAACATCTGAAGCACATCTAGAGCAGATTGATCACACCTGAAGGAAATGGGCTTGCACTAGGAGATGTGTGCTTACTTTCAGGAGCCTTTCTAGTATAATAGCCTTCTCTGGTATAATAGATGACTGGGCTTCAACCTGTCATCTGTTTATACAGGCAAGTGTGGATGAGAGATAGATATGAGATATCTTATGGATACTATTTTATAACTGCCGGTCTAGCCCACTACTGTTGGCCCTCTGTATCCATGGATTTGGCATCCATGGATTTAACCATCCATGGCTTGAAATTATTTTTAAATATGCAAGAAGTAAACCTTGATTTTTGCTATTTTATATAAGGAATACCATTATATTACACCATTGTATTTAATGGGACTTGAGTATCCATGTATTTTGATATCCAGGAGAGGTTTGGGAACCAAACCATAGTGGATACCAAGGGACCATTGTATTTATATTACAATGTTGTACAGCCCCCATATCCTCAGGGGAGACATTCTCAGGCTTATCATGGATAATGAAAATTCTGGAGAACAGTGAATCCTATATTTCTGGAGGAAGTTGATCATAGAATCACACTGGAGGAGCTCCAGATGTCTAGAAAGGCCATATTTTTCAAAAATGAGTAAGTGAAACCATGGGTACCAGTCCCATTGATAAGGGAGTCATACTATATATGAATTTCATCCTGAGGGAAAACTCATGGCATTTACATGCTGAATACTGAGACAGAATTCTCAGGAGAGAGAAGCACCTTTTCTTAGCACCTAATAAAGAAGCATGGCTTACATGAGACGGATAGATAAGTGAGAAAAAATGTGTGAGGGTTGATTGATTATGTATACTCAATGGCAGGGGGTTGGATTCTATTATTCTTCCAATTCTATGATTCTGTGGTTCTCCTTTGGCTTCAGCCACCACTGGCTTGCAGCACCTGGAAAATTATTCTGAACCCAATACTCAATATTCTAACATTTTAAAGTTCCTTTGAACTTAAAGGGTGTAAAGGGTGACATTTGTGTGGGTTTCTAGATGTTATTGGACTAGTTTCCAGCATTACTGCCACTAACTCTGGCAGCCAAGCCTGCTGAGAGCTGCAGTACAACAGCATCTGTAGATCTGCAGTTCCTACCCCACTAGATGTGTTATATCATAATTTGTTTGGGGGAAAGTGCTTTCCTTTTGTGCATCATTGTTCCTTTGTGTAGTATGGAGGACATTGTCCATGCTACATGTTCTAACTGTAGCCTCTACATTTTGATTGTATATGGCTATTGGTGTTCTGCAACTAGATGTAGAGTAACACCAACCCTTATTATCCATCATTCTGGCATTGTTGTGGAGGAAAAAGCTGCATGTGTGTTGACAGAGTAATTTTCAAAAATGTTTTTCCCTTCCGTTCCCATTGAGTTCTATGAATAAAATTGTAGTCATACTTGCTGTGAAATTGGGGTAAACAATTTTTAAAGTCATGGTCTAGAGATCTTAAAGAGGAAAGCCGTGACTTAAATCTGCTCCTCCTTTGCTCTGCTCATCTCTTGGCTTTATACTGCACTTGCAGAGCAGATACAACAAGTAGAGTTATCTTGTAACCAAAGAGTTGCACCATCACAGGCGAGATTCTGCTGCCATCATTCACAATATATCAGAGCATGGCAAATGTAATTTGTGGCAGAAAATCACACAACTGCCTTCTTCATCCTTTTGAAGTAAGAATATAACAACAAAGTAATCAGTTAACAATTTTCTCTGTGCTTATGACATTACAGTTTTCCTGTCTGACTTGGCTGCCCCACTTTGCCTAATGGTAGAATTGGCCTTATTTCCATAGAGCTGCCTGAATGGATCTGGGACAGGGCAGGGCTCCTGTAACTTTAATCCTTAATAGATTTTCAGATGGCACAAGTTGTTGTAAAGCTAGACAAAGATACTCGTCCTCCCTCATCAAAGCTCCTTTTAGTTTGCAAAACTTCAGATCTAAGTCACAGAATATACTTGTGAGTCTTTCTGTGCTTTTCTGTTCCTGTCAACTCATTGCAATATTGCACCCAATATTCTCTGCACACCTGGAAGAATCTGATAATGTCTTTAAAAAATTCCTAAGAGCAGGGAGCAATCTAGCAGCTATTTCATTATGAACTTTTCTATGTATTTTTGAAGACACTATCAGATATCTTCACTATCACTGTTAGATACTTTCAGATATATGATGAATCTGAAATCATTTTGAATTGCTGGATTTCAATGAAGGCATCATAATCTTTCTGCTAATATTCTTCTCTTTAACTTCCATGAAATATAGAAAATGATTTAATGTTTTCCCAGGAGAAACCACACACACACACATATCTCAAATTGGCAGAGATTCAGCTTCTCACACATATTTTGAAAAATATTCAGTGAGAACCGGTAAAAGGTCCTTTTTATGGTTGCAATTCTATACAAGTTTACCTGGAATTAAGATTTATTCAACACAGTGAAATTTGTCTCCAAGAGAACATGCATAAGATTGTCATAGTAAATATTCCAAATGCTAGATATAAACAGAATTTGTTACAAAGTTGGATTAACTATAGCAAAGTCTCATACATAGAGGTCTGGTATGTGATGTGACTGTTCCTGGAATAAGCAGTAATCTTTTAAAAGCTTGAAGCTTCCTTATTAAGCATACCTTCATAATAGCACATCACCAAAAAAATCTAGGTTTAACAATACAATTGTCCCTCCCCAGAAGTCTGTGGTCTCGCTTTTCATGGGAGAAACAAGCGAGGAGGGATATAATGGTTGTGCATACTTGCGCGACCCCCCCATACACCACAGGTGCGTGCGCCATTATTTTCAATGGGGCTCAAATATTTGCAAGCCTTCATTTTCGGGGGGGGGGGAGTTCCATGAATTGGGAGGGACAACTGTACATGCATTCAAGTAATTAGAAAAGAAACTTAAGGATATTGTTAAGGGTCAGACAATCTAACAACCCATCTCCGAACAAATCTTGCCAAACCCACCCCCCCCAAAAAAAAATCTTTACAGCCTTAGGGTTGCTGTAAGTTGGAAACAACTTGAAAACACAACAACAGCAAAAAATCAAATACAAGTGGTGAGTGATGTCCTGTTCCTTTAAGAATTACTCATGCTCATCTGGCATTGGCTTTGTTATCTTTTTGGCTCAAGATAAATACATTTATTTTTTCCTAGGCACTGCCATATATTCCTATACAACATGTGGGATGGTTTTAGATTATCTTTGGATGGACATTTTAAAGACATCTATATGGTTTCAATGAATATCTTTTCTGTGCATTGTATTTTGAAAATGTTTTACTTATTTATAAGTTGCTTCAGGACTACTTAGTTGTGTGATGTGATAAATGCATTTTACAACAACGTGAACAAAAATCTGAAGTTTCACATTCTGCTTCCTATGTGACTCTCAGTTCAGCAAAATTAAATTTGCATTATGGTGGGTTACTTTAAAGTTACATATGTAACATTGTAATTGTGATATTTTGATTAGCTGACAGCAGAGTTCATCAAACAGTGAGAAGCAACTTTTTAAGGTTACAAATCTCATTATCTACAGCTAAAATGTTGTCTTAAAACCCCCAAACATTTCTAAGATCTGATTTAGAGCTAGCATTGTGTAGTGGTTTGTGTGTTGGACTAGGACCTTGGAGATCAAGGTTAGAATCCCCACTCAGCCATAGAAACCTAGTGGATGACCTTGGGCAAGTCATACTTTCTCAACTTCAGAGGAAGGCAATGGCAAATCCCACTCTGACCAGATCTTACCAAGAAAATCCCATGTTAGGTCACCAAAAGTCAGAAATTACTTGAAGCACAAAACAACAACAACACCCTTATTATTCTCATTTCTAGGAGTAGGGCATATGTTCTTTCTCAGGTAGTTTTTTCCTATTTAGGTAAAAGGTCTTGTTTCAAGAAAAAAAAATCCACAAACGGGGGGGGGGGGGGGGAGAGAAACCTACTTCATTTTAAATCCACCCCAAGGAAGTTTATACCACAAATTAACTCCCTCCTCCATGTTAACCCAAAACATGGCTACACCAATGGAGCCATCTTGTAGCTTAACACCTACCCAAAGCAAACACTACAGCATAATCCCACTAGCCATCCAATTTCCAATATAGCATCTCATTATGTCCTCATTTTGGAGGAAAAGGCAGGGTATAAACAAAGAGCCAGTGTGGTGTAGTAGTTTGAATGTCAGAGTATGACCCTAGAGACCAGGGTTTGATTCCCTGCTCAGCCATGGAAACCCATTGGGTGACCTTGGGCAAGCCACACATTCTCAGCCCCAGAAAACCCCGTGATAGGTCCACCTTAGGGGCGCCATAAGTTGGAAATGAATTGAAGGCACACAACAACAATAAAGAAAGAGGAGAGAGAGGAGGATATGCATTGCACATGTATGCACAGGTAAACCCTCCCTGTTTCTAACTGGGTTTCATTCCCTTCTAATGGAAATTAAGTGAAACACATAGCAAGGTTAATGAAATCTGTGCTAAATACTGTGTTGCACCACTCATGAATACCACATTCTGGAAAGTAAATTAGCATAACTTCTAAGTTCTGAAAAATGGGGGCTCTTTGAAAAAGAGCTTTATAGGTCCATAGTATCTGAGACTGGTGTGTATCACTTACCTTTATTTGGGGGTAGCAATTCAAGTGTAAGTAAGGACTATGGATGCACCCATGTTTAGAATTTACTTAGGGAGTGACTGATATGTTGTCTGGATTTATTTGCTTTTCTTGGGGAATGTGACAAATAGTACACTATTTGTCACATTCACCAAGAAAAGCAAATAAATTCAGACAACATATCAGTCACTCCCTAAGTAAATTCTAAACATGGGTGCATCTCACAAAAAACTGTTGTTGTTGATGATGATGATGATGATGTTGTTGTCTTATATCCTGCCTTTCTCCAAATACAGGAACTCAAGGTGGCAAGTAATGCTATTTGCAAGCAGAAGATGAGCAATAACTAGTCCCATACCAACATCACCCATGTACAGGGTCTAGCAGAGAAATAACACTTGGTGGTTTTTTTTGTTTTGTTTTGTAAAAACATATAAAGGTTTGTGTACAAATACAAGAGATTACTATAAGTGGCTTTTAAACCATGATTAGACCCCCCCAAAAAAGCAACTTTGATTATACTTATCACATGATGCTGCCTCCAACCCATAGCTGCTTTGTCCCCCAAGTGCGGTTAGGGCATCCCTTTTCATTGATGAGGTAAACCCATCAAAGAGTTCACATCTGTGCTAGTCCTCAGGTACAAAATGTCTCTCTTGGGGCTGTTGTGTTGTTGGCAGTCATGTGGTGTCACTCTCACCTCCTGCCCTCCCCCCCT
>CM034703.1:42064849-42075131 GCA_020142125.1 Phrynosoma platyrhinos
TGTGATAAGGTCCTTAGAGGAAGGCAATGGCAAAGCCCCTCTGAACAAATCTTATCAAGAAAGCCCCATGGCAGGTTTGCTTTAGGGCTGCTATAAGTCAGAATGACTTGAAGCCATTCAACAATAGGAACAGCACCTCTGCTGCCCTTTCTATGCATGAAAAGTTCCTGTCATGCAAATAACTTTTGAAGGGTTCTATACTGTATGTACAATTTCCTTAGCTATGCTCAGATTACCATTCAAACCCTCCTCCTCTTTTTTAAAACAAGCAGCTCCATAGTTAATGGGATTTGTAAAGTTCAGGCTTTCAGCATGATCCAGAATAAGGTGTAATGACATACAACACCAGAATACCAACTTAATTGAAGATGTTAAATGTGAAACAAAAAACAAAGTATTCCAATAGTTAAGATATCTATCAGAAATAACTAGAAAGTGCTTCTGAATGGTATGGGAAAATATTCTATGTTTGTGAAGGGAAAGTGCTTTAAAAATCAGAACAGAAACTCCTCATATGTATGTAAGCTGTTCATCAGGCTGTGAAAATGTTTAATAAATGTAGTCATATTTCTAGCTGTTTAGCAGGTTTATGTTATTCAACACCATGGGGTTCTGAGCTCATTTTTAATGAATAATACAATCTGTGACATGTCTACTCAGAAGTAAATCTCAGTGCATTCAAGGGGAGTTATTCCTATGTAAATGAGTATAAGATTGGCCGGGTAAACTAAAACTAGCCTATTGAAATAGCACGACTTGGGTGGCATGAGGTTTCTCTGAGATTTGTATGAACATTTATCCTTTCTTCTTGCCAAAACATCTGGAATCCAAAATCTAATATTCTGACAGCCACATATGTTACATAAGCAGCTGGACAGAGAAAACAGAACCACAAAAAATGAACAAGGCATTATTAGTATTATTATCATCTTTATTAAAACTAGCCATTTCAGGTTATACTTCAAAACAAATATTTTTATTACAGTGTGTTCAAACTGTTTGTTTTATTACAGAGCAGAATAAGATTTAGTCTGCTTAGCAGAAAAGAAAGGAAAACACTGAATATGTCCTAGTATTTAAAGCTTATATAAGAGAATACTTTTTTCTTTCCCTGTATTACATGTTGTTATTCTGTCCTTCTCTTTTTCCTTAAACATATAATCCATCTCAAAGGTCTGGAGCTATTGACAGGAATATAACAGCAAAAATTCAAACTAGAGTGAGAACATTACTAATATATATAAACAACTAAACTTTGAAAAGAATTTAATGATGGTACAAGCTGTTCAACAGTAGAACAGATTATGTCAGAATGTGGTAGACTCCTTCCCTGGAAGTTTTTAAACAGAGGCTGCTGTTGTTGTTAGATGCGCTCAAGTCGACTTTGACCCATGGCAATCCTGTGGATGAGAAATCTCCAAGGTTTCTGGTCCCCCATTGCTCTACTCATTTCCTGCAGACTCATTTCCTGCAGTTCTCCCTAACTGAGTCTAACCATCTAGTGTGCAGTCTTCCTCTCTTTCTACTTCCCTCCACCTTTCCTAGCACTATTGTCTTTTATAATGGTCGTGCCTTCTCATGATGTGACCAAAGTACGGCAGCCTCAATTTAATCATCTTGGCCTCCAGGGATATTCCTGGCTTGATCTGTTCAATGATTCATTTGTTTGTCTTTTTGGCTGTCCATGGTATCCTTAGCACTCTTCTCCAGCAGCACATCTCAAATGCATTGATTTTCTTTTTATCTGCTTTTTTCACTGTCCAGCTCTCACATCCATATATAGTGATTGGAAATACCATGGCTTGGATGATTCTAACTTTAGTGCTCAGTTCTATATCTTTACTCTTTAGGATCTTCTCTAGCTCTTTTATTGCTACCCTTCCCATTCCTAGTTTTTTTTCTTATCCCTTTACTGCAGTCTCCATTCTGGACAATGTTAGATGGACATTTCTTGGGTGTGTATATATTAGTTCCTTCCTTGGCAGACAATTGGACTAGATAACCTATAAGGTTCCTTCCAACTGTATGACTGTGATTCTTTGTAGGTCCAGCAGCTTGTTTGCCATTCCATGCTCCACTATTCAGTTTGAACCACAAACTGTGCTCAGAAATTTCTGATTTCAGAAATAATAATAATAATTTTTTAAAATACATTTGATTTCTTACCCGTCTCTCTGCCAAGGCTCATGAAAGGTATCCCTTTGTGATTTACTTCAACTGTAGCAACACAAGATACATGCAAACCTTATAACATGATGGACTACTCATGCTGGGTATTACTGAAGCCAGATTGATAAATAAATTACCCCAGAGTTGTATTTCAGTCATGGAGGACAATGATAGAGGGTTAGGTTGCACAAGACCTGTCCCAGAACCTGCTCCAAGTGGGGAAAAATAGCATGCCTGCCCTACTTCCAGCATCACTGGACATCTCTAAAGATGTGAGACATTTTAATATGGTCTATGCATATAAAGTCCAGCACTGCTGTTGTTGTTTGCCTTCAAGTCATTTCTGACTCATGGTGACCCTATCATGGGATTTTCTAGACATGTTTCTTCAGAGGTTCTCAAACCACTACACCACACTGGCTTTCATATGTATGTCAGTTTCACATGGTTAATATCCCAGAAGAGACTCAACAGATGACCATATGGATGTAGTCTTGCTCCTCATTGTTGGAGCAGGAAGTTCTTTGGTCTGGATTAGTGTAGTAGTTACTCATATTTCTCAGTCCCCCATTAAAGTCCTGTTACCTAGTACTAAATAAAGTTAACAAAGTTCCTGCCACCACTGGTTCTACACATTTCCCACCAATGACTACAGTGACTACAGTTCTCTGTGGTGAAAGAAAATGCCAGAGTAGCCTCCTACACCATAGAAATTTGGAGACTGGCAAAGCAGAAAATCTGTCTGTAAAAAAGTGTATGCTATAAAGTATGTAGGGGGTGGAGGGAAGGGTCGGCCCTGTTACCAAATTTTGGTGGTGTGATGGCTTGACAATGTTGATACTGTGAAGTCGTAGGCTTTCATGGCCGGCATCCATAGATTTTTGTGGGTTTTTCAGGCTGTGTGGCCATGTTCTAGAAGAGTTTCTTTCTGACATTTCACCAGCATCTGTGGCTGGCATCTTCAGAGAGTACTGAAATGGAAGAGAGTGGGTCTATATATACTGTGAGACCCTGGGTAGGGAGGAGTAGGGAGTAGGGAGGATAGGGAGGGTAGGGTAGTGAGACCCTACCCAGGTCTCACAGTATATATATATATATATATATATATATATATATATATATACCCACTCTCTTCCATTTCAGTACCCTCTGAATATGCTAGCCACAGATGCTGGTGAAACGTCAGAAAGAAACTCTTCTAGAATATGGCCACACAGTCCGAAAAACCCACAAAAAACAATGTTGATACTGTTCGTGTGAGGGTAAATGGGGTGGAGGATGTACAAAAAACCCCCGATCCTTGAAACATATGTAGCCCACATGTGGTCTGCATTCTAGACCAGCCCTCTCCAACCTTACACCTTTGAGATGTGTTGGACTATAACTTCCATCATTTTCATCCAGCATTGCAAATGTCTATGCTAGCTGGGGAATGATAGGATTGTAATCTAACAAATCTAGACTGCATCAGATTGGGAAAAGTTTTGTTGTTGTTGTTGTTGTTGTTATGTTTATTTATATCCTGCCCTTTTTCCAACACTGGGACTCTGGGTGGCTTTTAAACATTAAAAAACAGTACAGTTAAAATATCTATTGGTAGATCTTTGAGCATGTGCCTTAAATTAAGGTATGAAATATTTAAGCCTCTAACTGCATTTGAATGGCTGCAGTGAGGTTATGCATGTGCAACATGTCTAGGAAGCCTAATTTCCCAGATTTCCAGATCAGGCATAAATAATACAATGTGTAATACACAAAGTTAGTAAATATACACAAGTTTCTTGCAGACATTGGACTGAAAGTTAGAAGGTAATATTGTCACTGCTCTCCCTGTGCATTCAGTTTACTTGCTTGAGTTGTCATGTCAGGTCAGGAGCAAAACTCAAGACCTAAGGACACACCACTTCTATGTACGGTAATTAAGAGTACTACATTAAGCTTCAACCATAGTTGCTCGTAGCATGTAAATTCAAATAATAAAGAAATGTGAAAACACTTTTTTTGATAGAAATTGAATTTTTTAAATTCTTCATTAAACAGAAAAAAATCCCACTTTTCTCAGTTTTGTTCTTAACACCTTTTGCAAGCACTGTTGTTCAGAACTACTAGGAATCGTAATCGAACCAAAGAAAATTTTCCAAGCAGTTTAGAGTAGCTTTTCAAAAGCAGTATGCAGAAGTAGAATGCCAAGAAACACATGGTAATATCTATGTGCATGTGCATAGGGGAAACTGGTCTTGCTCCCTGTCACTTGCCCCACCCCTGGTTTAGAGGTTTCTTCTAATCTGAGTCCCCAAATTGTGGTTTACCACTGACAGACTAACTGGGCTCTGAACAGATGCACCAAATTGTTTAATTTTGAATTCTAATTACCTTTACCATTAATTGCAATGCTTTTCAAATATTTTTAAAACTCAAATGTGTTTTAAATTTGAAATAGAGTATTTAAATTGTGTTCAATATTATAAATTGTTTAATTGTGTTTGTAATATTCTAACTTGCTGGGTTTTTTGTTTTTTGTTTAATCCTGTTTTTAATTAGGTTGTGGGTTGCCTTAAGTCCCAATTTGGAGGAAAAGGCCAGACTATAAATCAAAGAAAGAAAGGGCGGCTTGTACATAAATCTGGCACTTCTAACAGGGCTGGGCTTTGCCTCATAGCAAAAGTAGCTCCTCTACACCCATAGCCATTGCTTACAATCACTGACTCATACAGCTAGACAGGATATCCAAGTCTTTGCCCTAAAGCAAGATCCCCCACATACATCAATCCATGCCACACATTAATTTCCTTTCAGATTAACTCACATTACTCAGATTTGATGTGCCTGAGGTGGAAGGCAATAGAGAAGCATATGTCCATGCAAAGAGCAGAAAACAAGAAATGGTTTAGGTTAACTAGGGAAGATCTAACCGGCCAAATAGCTGGGATAACACACCTGTAGTGGAATGTGACAAATAGAGGAAATGAACCACCTTTGCAAATGAGTTTAACCTAGGTAAGCATTTTGCCCCAAAGCCTGGCAAAAAGGGAGGTTGTTTCCCTTTGAACTCCACTCTTCCTGATGATTTTGAGGCTTTGCATGTTCACTGGAGAATCTTCAATGTACATAAAAACAAAGGTTGAAACTTCTAATCACACAGACAATTTTACCTTGTGGGAGGAGGATTAGAAGGCAAGAAAAAAAATCTTGTTCAAGTTTTATTCTGTTCTTAATCTTATGGAAGTATTTCTGTTTCAACAATGGGTCTAAAAGTATGTTTAGAAAAAAATTTCAAAATATTTCTTTAGATTAGTGATTAAAAGCATCTTAGCTTGAAGTGATAAACTCCTAAACAAGAAGAAAAGAATAATATCCTATTTTCCTTTGCCCTTTCTTCTTTCTATTGCTACCATTGCACCTCCTAAAAATTCAGCTGTGCTTGCTGATTACTCCATGCTGGCTTAGCTTGGATAGAATTTTTCATCCAAATAAGTGTATTTTTCTGGAGAGCTGGGTGGCAGGGTTGAAAAGTTTATTTCTTGATAGCAGAAGGGGAAAAACATAGGCCATATTCTCAGAATATATTTTTGGCAGGTTTTCTTAAAATAGCTTTCCCCAATCAGGTTCCCTCCAAATGTAGAATTACAAAACCATAGAGTTGGAAAAGACCACAAGGGTCATCCAGTCCAACCACCTGCTATGCAGAAAGACACAATCAAAGTACTTCTAACAGATGATCATCCAGAGGAGACTCCATCACACTCTGAGGCAGCATATTCCACTTTACCTGCTGTACCTACCTACTCTTACCTATTGCTGAGAGGGCTGTGTAGGACTACAACTCCCACCACCCTCTCAGCCAGTCATGCTTGTTGGAAGATTGTGAGAGTTATAGACTGACATATCTATCAGCAAGCTAAATTACCTGATTGAAGCTATGGACAGCAGAGTGAGGCAACTAGCCAGAGAGGATGTTGATGGGAGAAAGTACTCAGGTTGAACCCTGACTGGGGAAGCAGGCATCAACATGATGATGGGTTCAATGAAAGGATAATGAGATTCCATCAATGCAAGATCAAGAAGAATAGGTTTCACTGCAAAAACACATTCATTAACAGATTACTATTCAACAAATGAACAAAAATGCAAACAGGATTAAATTAGACTGTTCAAAAAGGCAAAAGGCTTGGAAGTTAAAAGCTAATACTCCAGAAGACCCAAGCACACAACAATCAACAACTGCCAAAGTTCTGCTCTTTTGACTGTCTGCTATTGACAACTAAATTAATGAAATGAATTAACTGATTTCATTTGATTATACAGTGGCCACTTGGAATCTGTTAGTGTTTGATTCCAGGACCCCCAGTGGATACCTTAGGGTGCATCTACACTGTAGAAATAATGCCATTTGACACCACTTTAAGTGCTATAGCTCCATCCTATGGAATCCTGGGATTTGTAGTTTACAAGGTCTTTAGCCTTCTCTACCAAAGAGTGCTGGTGCCTCACAAAACAACAAATCCCAGGATTCTGTAGAATGGAGCAATGCCAGTTAAAGTGGTGTTGAACCACATTATTTCTACAGTACAGATGCAACCAAAATCCTTGGATGCTCAAGTACCATTATATACAATGGCACTCTCTTATATAAAATGGCAAAATCAAGGTTCGTTATTTGGAATTTTAAAAAAATATATATTTTCAAGCCATGGATGACTGAATCCATGGGTGCAAGATCTGTGGATCTGGAGGACTGACTGTATAACTTCAGTGATCTCATACAATCCCTCCCATAAGCACTGTGATTGGGAAGTATTGGTGAGATTCTTGTCTGAGATTGCAGATCAGAAATCCCCTCCTTCCCCTCTGCACCATTCCGTTAGTCTGTCACATAAAAAGGAAAATGGGAGTGTTGGAAAGGAGGGATCTTATATTTGAGATTGGGTGTATTCACACTGCACAATTATAGCAGTTTGTTACCACTTCAACTGCTGTGATACCATCCCATTGAATCCTGGGTTTTGAAGTTTGGTAGATGCATAGATTTCTCAGTCAGAGAGTTGTAATGCAGAGAAGTACATTAGAGCTCTGTTGCAGAGAATTCAAAATACTTCACCGGACTCAAACCCCAGGATTCTATAGGAAGGAGCCACGACAATTAAAGTGTTATCAAACTGCTGAAGTTGTACAGTGTGGTTACACCCTAACTGGTTTATTTCAGGAGAAGCTTTTATGGATCCATTTCTTCAGATGCACTGACGGAGTACCATATTACTGCCCAGGTATTTAAGTACAGTTACACAATTGTGGGAGTGGAATCAGAATGTACCGGTAATAGGATATAGAAAGATGCAGCCTGTGACCCTGATCTCAAAGAGTATCATAAGACAATATGGTTCTTTCAAGTAGATTGTCTGTAGTACAGAGGTAGGAAAGCAATAAATCTGCTTATCTTCAAAGCTGTCGATCTTTGTGTTTTCCTTATATGGCCATGTTTGAGATACATTGCTCTTGGATATTTTTGATGTCCAGATTTCTGGAATGGTAATTTAGACTGTGCCATTTTGTGCTAGGACTGAACTGGGCCAACTGGAGCTGGCACAAATTAGTTTGAAATGGATCAATCTATGGGATCATCTGCACAAGCCCTAATTGGGGGTGGGGGACATTTTTGGCAAATTTTTTTGTCAAGAGGTGAGCATCAGGGGAAGATTCCTAAAGGCTTGTAAAAACATCTTTATTAAGACTGCCCTTTGCTAAGCCTGCTTTAGAGGCACCAGCTGCCACTGCTACAAGGTAATGTAGGAGATCTGCTATTTTTCTTCCTAGCCTACAAAGTAGAGAACAGGAGGAACTGGCAAGTGTCATTTGCAGGTATTTCACTTTACATAGAGAAAAGCTCCTGTTGTTTATATATGCCTGTCATAAGAACAAAGAGTCCTAGGCTAATAACCAACCCATTTTGTTTGCAGTTTTAGATCTACAGCACTTTATGGACTAAAGTTCCCATCATCTGTGACTATTAGCTGGGCTAGCTGAAGATAATGGCAGTCAGAACCAAAACAACATTTTAGGGAGTTGCTAATTGCCCTTCTTTCACCCAAACTTTTTTGGCAAATGAGAGATGATATAAAGGTGTGGAGAGAATGAACCTTTTGGTTAATAGGACTTGCTACCAGACATCCTTGTAAAGAAGGAAGGGACCTCCTCATTTATTCATTCTCTATTTCTTTGTCAAACTAGCACTTCAAAATGAGTGTTGCCAGCCCAATCGTTCTGTTAAGAAATGAAAATAATTTCATGCCTTTCACTGCTGTTTTATTATATCGATAATATTACAGTTAAAGAATTAAATAACACAAGAAAAGGTTTAGGAATAAAATGTCAAAGCTTCCCTCTGGAGAAATACCATCCAGCTTCATGCTGTGGCACAACCCTGCGCCTGCCAGATGTGTTATTCCCAAACTCACATTATGGGAGTTGGCAGCCAATACATCTGGAGGGCACAGCCTAAAGAAATCTGAATTAAATGGTAAATGATGAAGGAAGACCACCCCGTGTAGAGAGAAAGTAGGGGCGGGCTAGGACTTTTGTGTGAGTGAGAAAATAGTAATGGAATATTTACATGACAGAGCTTGTCCTTCAATTTCAGAAATGAAAGTAATCATTCTTCTTGTGGTCATGCCTATCCTTAACAAGATCTGTGGATCATTTTTGTGCCCTTTAGTTTACTGTAAGAAGTACAACAACAAGAAGAAAAGAAGTCTGGCAATTTATTTAAATAGCAGTCACTCCGCATTCAAGACAGAGCCCTATCTTAACCTCTCCACATTTTCAGCTAAGGAGTAGGAGTAGGATCAAAGATGTTTTATGACCAAATTGTTGACATTCTTGAAATAGCATTGTTCCTCTGTTCACACTGAGACAGGTTCAAGTTCAGTGATATATGAAAGGAGAAGTCACAAAGGGAGTTCCAGTTTTATCATTACCTTGATTCTTAGATTTTGGCCTAGAGATGATCTCCATCTATGCAATGAAGAAAAGATAGATGTCTTTAACCACTCTTCTGTCTATATAAAAGAGGTCAAAAGTCCAGTTGGGCAGCTGCAAAGAAAGAAAAAAGAAAGAAAGAAAGAGGAGGAGGAGATGGCAGATCACCATAAGTCAAGCTCTACAACAACATGGTTAACACATAGCCAACCATGTGCATGCCAATGTTGCCAGCTCAGCTCAGGAAGTCTTCAGGTTTCTTGACCAAGACCTGAAACCTAGGGACTACCTCTGGTGGTGTCATTAAGCATTATGACTTAAACATCAGCCACACTTGTGCACAGCTTGTCGTTCAAACACATACACACATGGAAACAGAGCAATTCCTCCTTTGGAAATTAAGACAGAAATTTTAGCTAGATGGGATTATTCCCTCTCCATTACTTAAAAAGATGGGATAAGGAACATTTAATCTGCTGGAGGGTATGCAGTGCTGGGCCCATCTTTTCAGATGGTCAGCCACAGCAGAACTTTTGCACAACTTGGAACAACTGCAGGAGGAGCAGTGGCAAAATCAACAATTAATACATCAGCTAATTACCACCCCCACTTTTCAGCAGAGGAAAGAGTGGTAGAGAGAGTAATTTCCTCAGTAACAATATATTGTTGTGAGCAATCCTTGTTATTATGCAGCATGCTTTTGTGTGGTTTGGTCCTGAATGGGCAAGATCTGTTAGAACTTGAAAAAAGGCCTGTTCTTGGCAGTGATAGAAACTGCTAGAACCGGTTTGTGTATATAAATCAACAAAGCTGTCTATATTTTTAGACTCCACTTGAGATTTTGACTATTGGGGATTGACATGATGAGTGCCAGCCCTTCAAGACCACTGTTAGACCACTGCAGATACTGAGATTCCCAAAACAGAATGCTTTTCTAAAAAATCAGTTTAAAAAAATAGCTGAAAGGATTTTTGAGTCATGAAGGCATTCCACAAATCAATTGAGATCTATTTGGCAATGAAGTGGAAAAATAAATCTGAGATGTTCCTCACCCCAGTTTTGTTCTTCTTGGGGAAATATGGCACATTAGATGAAGGTTCTATGGAAATTTGACATCTCGATTACATAGACTGGGGTGGAT
>CM034703.1:42079242-42093116 GCA_020142125.1 Phrynosoma platyrhinos
AATTAACATATTTGTACTACTGTCATCTAAAGAAAAGACTATTTCCCAACACCATCGTCCTAAGATTAAGCTGGAACTGAAGTATAGGATATTGGAAGTAGAAGCCTGTTAATCACACAGACAAGAGAATAAAATAGAGATACAGCAGAGTTTGGAAAGGTTTTTTTAAAGCATATGCTCCAACAGTCCTGTTTTTCTTAGGAATGCCCTTGGAAACCCAATTGATTCCTAGTCCAGTTTTGGTCCCTCAAGGATTAGAAAAGACCATGCTGCAAGTTTTTTTAAAAAAATTGTATGTGTGTATGCTTGTTTACTGCTGCTCCAGAGAATAGGATCCAGAGCAATGGATTCAAAATACAGGAAAAGAGATTCTACCTCAACATTAGGAGAAACTTCATGACAGTGAGAGCTGTTTGACAGTGGAACAAACTCCCTCAAAGTGAGGTGGAGTCTCCTTCTTTAGAGGTTTTTAAACAGAGACTGGATGACCATTTGTCAGGATTGCTTTGACTGTGTATTCTAGCATGGTAGGGGGTTGTATTTGGTGGCCCTTGAAGTCTCTTCCAGCTCTATGATTTTATGATTTATCTTTTAGTGAGCTCAAGGAAATGTATATAGATCTACTTCACAAAAGACTTGTAGAGTTTCTCAGGCTGAGAGAAAATGACTACCCCAAAGAACACCCACTGAATTTCATGGGTCAGTGGGGACTAGGATGGGGGTCTCCCAATTCCCAGCATAACACTCTTACCCCTACACCACCTTGTCTGTTATAACAGATAGTGATCTGTTCAAAGTAATGGGAAACTTTAAAAAATAAGGTTGAAATTAACTTTTAGGACTTGGCTCAACATTCACTGATATATGGTGAAAAATCTTAATTAGTTCCTATGGGTTTGAAATGAGATTTATAATGAGAAAATTGGTCTGGCATGGTGTCTTAGGTTTTTTGTTTGGAAAACCCAACACTTTGATGGAATACAATACACTCCAAATGCTTCAGTATTCTGTCTGGAACCAGAGCTGGGTTAATTAAACAAAGGTCACAAGTAAAGCTTCTGACTTTTCTATTAGCACTTCTCATGAATCTGGCCAAATATTTTGCCTGTAGTTTCTTCTCATTTATTAGAATAGCAGCTCTTGGAAGTTCTACTGGCATTTCCCACAATTATCTTTTTACTTGAATTCAAATCTCATAATCCTCTTTTTATCCCTCTCTGATGCAGCTGTAAAACTGCAAGACACATGTGCAATACTATCACTATCACTATCACACTATCAGTGTAGAATATCTGCAATGATATCCTTGCTTTATCTTTAAACTTTAGGCATAATCCTAGTATTTACTTGGAAAGTCTGATGGTTCCAGAACAGTCTTCTGATATGCAATAATGAGAAATTGATCACCAGCAGTTTCTCTTACAGTATTTCTCACCTGTAGTGATGGAAAGGAAGGATGGGATATGAAAATAAGTCACTTTATACCAATGTGGTGATCAGTACAGTGAAAAGTGATTATGCTGACCATCAGATTGGCTATACATATGTTATGCTGTAGCTACTTGTTCAAATTCTTCTGTGCCACCCTGTATGGCCACCACTGCTACATATCACTTGCTCTAAGGTTAGAACAGGGTGCCCATCCATGTCATCAATGCTCTTTTCTTGTTTTGACCTTAGAGTGAGTACGCACAACAGTGGTCCCTGCACTATGAAACAGAATGGGATCAACCACCTGGCATTGGAATGGAGGGCTTGAGATAACAGGGAGAGATCAAGGCAGCTCCAGGCCAAAATACTCCAGGCTGTCCCCAGAGTACACTGGCCAGTGCAGACAGAATCCTAGTGATCAACAGCCCTGCCTAGGCCTTGAAAACTCAGGGGCATAACTTCTTTGATTAAATGAATCCATCTGTAATGTGGCATTCCTCTTTTCCTATTGCTGTCCACTTTTTCCAGCATTATCAACTTTTGGAAAGAGTCCTCTCATCTCATGATGTATCCAAAGTACAATAGCCTCACTTTAGTCATTTTGGATTCTAGAGAGAGTTCAGACGTGAATTGTTCTAGGTCCCATTTATTTGTCTTTTTTTTTTAAAAAAAATAGTCCATGGTATCCACAGAAATCTTTCCAAGACCACATTTCAATGGGATGAGTTTCTTCTCAGCTTTCTTCACTGCCCAGCTTTCACAACCAGACATAGAAATGGGAAATTCTATAGCATGAATGATTCTGATTTCCATTATATATCTTTGTACTTGAGCATTTTACCTGGTTTCTTCATACCAGCTTATTGCACCACACTCTAAAAACATGGCTAGGTCACTTCAACTGCTCTGACTGCCTCCTGTTGTATTTTGGGGTTTGTAGTTTTTATAGTTCAGTGAGGCTTAAAGGCTCTGTGGCTGAATATTCTAAATGCCTCTTCCTAAACTACAAGTTCCAGAATGGAACAGGAGGCAGCCAGAGCAGTTAAACTGACCTAGCCCTATTTTAAGAGTGTAGAGCAATAGTCTCCATAGTTTCATTTTGAAATCCTAGCTTTCTTTTGATATCTTGATTACAGTCTTCATTTTGATTTGTAACCTAGTTGAGGTATATAAAATCTTGAATTATTTTGATCATTGCCCACTCTAAAGTTATGTAAATCATAATAATGTGAAAATTATTTTTGTTTTCTTAATATTCAACCATCGCCTTGCTCTTGTACTTCTTTAACTTTCACCATTGGTCATTCCAAATCTTTGCTGTTGTCTGCTAGTAAAATAGTGTCATCTGCATATCTAAAGAGTTGATGTTCCTTTTCCAGTTTTTACATTTCCTTCCTCAGCTTTCTGTATGGCATGTTTATTGATTGATTGATTTCATTTGTATGCCACCTTTCTCCTCATATGGGCCCAAGGTGGCTCACAGACAAAAACATTTAAAATCTCAGTAAAATTCAAAACAATTAAAATCTAAACAGAATATAAAATCACATAAAATATACAAAAGTTAAAAACATAGCTAAAACCCACCTGCTTCATAATAACCACCCTGATATGACTTATATACCAAATGCCTGCTTAAATAAAAATGTCTTGGCTTGCTGATAAAAAACAGGCAGGGAGGGGGCCAGCCTAGCTTCCCAAGGAAGGGCACTCCAGAGGATGGGAGCAGCCACTGAGATGCCTCTCTGTTGTGTCCTCACCAAGCAAGCCTGTGATCTTAGTGGGACTGAGAGAAAGCCTTCTTTTGAAGATCTTAGGGCTCTGGCTGGTTCGTATGGGGAGAATGGTCTCTCAAATAGTCTGGATCTAAGCAATGTAGGGCTTTATAGGTCATGACCAGAACTTTGAATTCAGCCAGTGAAGCTGTTTCAACAAGGGAGTTATATGGTCCCCGTAACTGGCCCTGGTCAGCATTCTAGCTGCGGCATTTTGCATCCACTGGAGTTTCCAAAGTTTCAAACAATTTCCAAAGGCAGCCCCATGTAGAGGCATGTGTCACTGTAGCATGTGTCACTGTAGCCAGATCTGACATCTCAAGAAGCAGGCGCAGCTGGCTCACTAGTTTTAACTGTGTGAATGCACCCCGGGCCACTGCTACATATAAATTAAAGAAATAAGGTTATAAATAAAATCCAATGTTACCTGATCCCCTTGTCAATGGGAAGCTATTCTGTTTCTCCATGTTGTGTCTTGACAGTGGCCTCTTATTCAGAGTATAGTTTATGCATCAAGACAATCAGATGTTGTAGTATAGCCTTTGGTTTTAGTGTGAACCATGCTTTTTCGTGATCAGAGAGAATCTATCTGTGCATATCAGTTGCTGTGGAATACAAATTGGAAGTATAGATGCACATATCTTGCTAATGGACATCTGTTTTGTGAAAAGAATGCTGGACTAGATAGGCATTTGGTCTGATCCAGTACATCTTTTCTTATGGTCCCCAGCCATATTCCCTCCACATAAACAGCCCATTAGGGCACAAGCCCTCTTTTGTTGTTCCCCAGTGATTGCTATGCTAAACTTTCTTTCATGGATTTGTCCTGTCCTTTTCAGTGGCCAATGATGGCCATTACCACTATCCAACTAGAATTAAAAATGTACTGCATAAAGAAGTACCAGAATTTCTTACCATTTAACTTCCTTGGATTGCAGGAATTTTTTGATATTATATTACTTTACATTTCACTTTACTCCACCACAGTGTTGAAGAATCCACAGGACATGGCGATGCTTATATCAGTTTTTGTGTGTGTGACAATGTCTATTTCTTTACATCTACAAACTAGAATATCAGGTATCTTGTTTAGGGGCTTTATGGATGAGCAGAAATGTCCATATTCAGTTTTTAGGGCTATATCTGAGAGGAAATACAAAAAGAATAGCCCATGCTGAAGAGGTGTATTGCTGTCAGTAATGGCATCACAGATAATAGCCAATAAATTGTGTAACCACAATTCCCAGTTCTAATTACAACAGCAATGGATATGCTAGCTGGGGAAATAACATTTTCCCAGACACAAAATATAACACATCCAGCAGTGGGGATATATGATATCCCTCCAATAGACATGGGGTCCTTTGGGAAGACATCTGGGCTCCCCAGAATAAACTGGTAACTAGAGTTTTATTGAATGAAAGACTGCCAATGGAATGAAACACTGATGTGCACCAGAGCACAGTGGATCAATTAGAGTTTGCAGATCTCCTATTTGGTGGTCATGGTGGAAGTGCTGATACTCTCCAACTTGGCAAACCCTCACTTAAAGTGATAAATTCACATGGCATCTTCTGTGCTTTCACAAGGGATTCTGAAACCTTTGCTCTATAGAAAATATAAGATGGTAATACTGGCTCTTAGTGGGTGCCATTAGCTATGGTTCATGACACCAGCAAATGCCCAGCGCAGAGGACCTCTGGCGCTGGCTATCTTAGAAAGACTTAAAGAATCAGTCCCCTTTTCTTCCTATCATTTGAAGAATCTGCTGTGAAACTCTGTTCTCAAGAACATTACTGGCCACTAAAACCTTATGAGTTGAAACCAGTGCTGAGCTGTGATACAAAGAGCATTTTGGACTATATGTATGCTTCTGCTTTTGTTCATGAGAGACTGCAAACTTTCTGAAATATTACTAAGAAGTTATTTTGACCGCAGGGCCTTTCGCTATATTCCATCAAAAACTGTTTTGCAATATGACATATAACACTACACACAACAATATTTCTTTACAAGGAAACTGAACTTGAGGCTAGTGAAAAGGAAATACCTGCCTTAATAAGGCATGGAAGGGAAGAATTTACAGCTTTTGTATTTGAAATAAGAAACTTCTATAATGTATACATTCTGTAGAAAACTGCCTTCATCTTCAAGCATGTGTGCAAAATGCAAGATTTTTCGGCTCCTTTGGTAAACAACAACTCCCACCCCCACCCCACTTTGTTCTAGTCTCCTGGCTCATTAATTTACGGTATTATCTCTAGGTAGGACTTCTGTCAATGCAACATTTTTTAAAAATAATCTTTATTAATACACTCAATAAAATACAGTTCTTATTCCCTTGTGATCTTTACAATGGTCTCTTTGTCTTTCCTCCACCCTCCCTAACCCTCACATCATCAATTCATATAGTTGTAACTTTTCTTTACAGCGTTCTTCATATATTCCTCTTTCTTTTTCTTTTTCTATTTCTATTTCCATCTCCATCTCACTGTTCAATATATACATGTTATTCTTATTTTAAGACTATGTACATTTATATACTCTATTTTCTCCCATTTGTAAGAAACTCTTGTTTCCTGTAATCTCAATAATAATAAAATATTAATTTCTTTATTTTGTAGTCAAGTAGTTGGACCATCTCTTTCTACAATACTCCAATAATGGCTCCCACATTTTTTCTTCTTTGATTGTTTTATCTCTCATTAACATTGTTAATTTGTCCATTTAAATTACATCTAGAGCTCTTAAAAGCCATTCATCTATAGTTGGGGTCTCCCCAATGTTTTGCAAATACCATTCTTGCTGTTGACAACAAGTACAATATCACTTTCAAATTTTTCCTCTCCTCTTTACCTTGTAACATATTTAATAGGCATGTTTCTGGTTCTAATCTAATTTTTATTTGGTATAAGTCTTGTATTATTTTATGTATTTCTTTCCAATAACTTTTTGTGTTTGAGCATGTCCATCACATATGGAAAAAGAGCCTTTTTGTCCTTGGCATTTTCAACAGATTTCTTCACTATTCCTATAGATTTTTGCCATTCTAAATGGAGTTAAATGCCATCTATACATCATTTTTGTAAAAAATTCCTTAATATTCATACACAAAGTAAATTTCAAATCACACCCCATGCTTCCTCCCACTTTTCCAATTGCATGTTGTGGCCTATATTTTTCGCCCATTCAATCATACAAGATGTAATTATTTCTGCTTCTAATTCTAATTTTAGACATAAGTTATAGGCTCTAGAGATGGTTCCCTTTTTATTTTCTATTATTATTTCTTCCAATTCTGTTTTTTTGTTTGTCCATTTTGAATCTTTCCAAGACCTGTCAATAAGGGAACCATTGTAGATGTATTTCTTCTGTTTTTAATTCTTCCCAATTTTTCAATATTGGTTTTTTATTTTCCCATTTCAAAATGTCTTTATAATTTAACCATCCTTTTTCAGTCAATGCTACATTTTAATATATTATATATTATTATATTATTTTCAGCAGTATATGGTTCTGTGCTCCTGTTTTATACACGATTTCCTTACATGCACCTTATAAAATATTTGAGCTCTTTCAGCAGGAGCTGCCCAGGCTCAGTTTACAGCAGACCCACTTCATAATGGATGAACTGTCTCAGCCTTTATAGGAAAGTGGAGAAAATAAGGCAATTAGAAAGTGCCATGAACCAAGTCCAAACCACAGAGGCATTCCACAGATAGCTAACTGTTCCCAAATTGGATCAACTTAAAACTCCTTGTAACTGTGCAGGTGTGCAGGTTCATGGACCCTCATGCTTTGCTGTTGCAGTGAGTCTTATTCTTTATTCAGGACATGATCCTGTAACTGAATATCAGTTAATAACCTTTAATAATATTTTAGCCTTGTATCAGCTGCAAGGCAGGACAAAGCTCTCTGTCAAACTTCAGCTATTCCTTTGGAACACCTGCCATCACAAGAGTGCCTGTTAGAGCCCCCATGGTAATAGTTTCAATTGGGACCCATATATTGACACCTGCAGGTTCAAAAGGTAAAGAGGCCAGAAATCAGTGTCTTACATTCCTATGAATATTATATCCATCATTTATTTATTTATTTGTTTACACTGCTTTTCTGCATACATTTATCAAAAACTTAAATCCCATTTCACTCAGTGGAGCTTATTTCTGACTAGCAATTATGATGTTGGACTGGTTAAATTCCCAACTCAACCATGAAAACCTACTAGGTGATCTTGTGTAAGTCACATCTCTCACCCTAAGAGTAAGAAAATTGCAAACCTCTTCTCAATAAACCTTTCAAGGAAAGACAGGGTTACTGTAATTTGGAGCCAATGTGAAGGCACATAACAATAAAAATGGTTGTTGTTTTCCTTCAAGTAATTTCTGACTTATGCAAACCGTAAAGAGAACCTATCACAAGGGTTTCTTGTTTGGGTGGTGGTGGTTTGCCTTGCCTTCTTCTGAGGCTGAGAAAATGTGCCTTGCCTAAGGTCACCCAGTGATTTCCATGGCTGAGCTAGGATTTGGACCCTGGTCTCAACAGTCATTGTCCAATGTTCAAATCACTACACCATACTGGCTCTCTAACAATAAGAACTATAACAGAGTTTTCTGCCACATTCCAAAATCTCCCTGAAGCAGCCCACAATATAAGCATATTAAACATACTACAGTAGGATGAAAATATAATATATTCCAATCACTAAAACCACAAATATTTTTTGAAAATCTGTAAAAATCTAAAGTCAAACAAAGAGCAGCCTCATCCACCTCATAAGAACAAACATAACATCACATGGTAACAAAGTATTCCAAAAAATTGTTAGAAATTGAGTAATAATAATTAAACCAATCCTACTGCCTAATGGAAAGCAGATTGAATTGAAAATGTAATTAGAACATGCCTAAAAGAAAAACAAGAAAGGGGAGAAGTGATTAAAACCCCACTATGATCAAGAACCTAAGCCCCTCTCTAAAATAGAACATTTTCCCTTCTATTTCTAGGTAGCAAACCTGAGAAAATAATACTTTTTAGTAGGTACACTCCTTAATGTTTTCCCTATTGCTCACACCATTGCGCTTCATAAATAAATGTGTACCAGGAAAGTTAACTGAAATCCAGAGCACCATGCAGTAATTAAATTCAGAGGAGTAGTCCTATACAGCAAACATACAAAAAAAGGACTCATCTGGCACCATAAAGACAAACAGCTTTATTGTGGCAAGGACTTTAATGGGCCAGAACCCAATTCATGAGATACATCCAGTGCAAAGAACGTCTTACAATAATATCATCCTCCATGGAATGGTTACTGAAAAACAAATCCCCCTTTAATATACTTATCAAAGTATTTAGGACTGTAGCCTTAAAGCCCAGGTCTCACTGAATTTTGTGGAATTAATTCCCAACTAAGATCTAATTTGCAGTGCAGAAATAATGTAGTTTGACACTGGTTTAATTGCCACAGCTCCATCCTCTGGGATCTTGGGATTTGTAGTTTTTTGTGGCACCAATTTGTTTGTCTTGTTGGCTTTCCACAGTATCTCAGTACTCTTCTCCAGCACCATATCTCAAATGAGTTGATTTTATTCCTATCCACTTTCTTCACTGTTCAGCTCTCACATGGTGATGGGGAATATAACAGCTTGGGTGATTCTAACTTTGGTTTTCAGTTGAATATCTTTACTCTTTAGGATCTTGTCTAGTTCTTTCATAATAAAACTGTACCTCACCTAAAAAGCTAGGTCCAGAATTGAAGTGGTCTTAGTAAAGTGATAAAGGATGTGCTGCTTCCTGATCAAACTAGTATTGAAGTAACACACTGAAACCTATACCAGGACTCACAGGAAAAAAAACCAAATATAAAGAGTAAGGAAGGATAGGACTGGAGAGGCAAAAACTTGGAAAGATAACATTAAAAATTGGTTACTGGTAGAAAGAAGAAAGGAGAATACACAAGCTGCAGAAATACATAACTGCCATAAAACTCCAATAAAACTTTAGTAAACATTCTTGCTGCTAATAAAGAACAATAAAGAATCAAAAGAACACTCTTAAGTATGCTTGCTCACAAAGAAATTGCATTGCCAGAACTGAATTCTTCTCAATGTATTGATTGAAAGAGTCGATGGGAACTTGAGGACACTTGCACCACACTTACAAGTCATTGGATGTTAAGATAATCAGCTCTTAAAATGGATAAGCAGCCTGCATCAAAGCTCTTAAATCCAGAAGAAGGTACACATTTTCTGACAGCAAACTTCATAGTGTCATGACCATTCATTAAATGGAACATCTTTTGCCACGTGTTTCCCCCCCCCCTTTCTTTTATTGAAGAAATGGGACAATGTGAAAAGCTGGAAACAGTGTTTTGGAAATGAACCCCAAAGTATTCATACAAGAAAAACATTACTATAGAGCTATTCCTGCAATTTGAATTATTTGAATTAAGCTTCCTCAAACATGCATCCAGTTTAGATTTAATAAGATAATGCTGATCTGTTAGTAAAATCATGGTTATTAAAAACATACTTCTTGTGGTTCAAATGGCAGTCAGCACTTTAGAATAAGCAGCTGCTGAGCTGTTCAAAATCTGGTTTGCATGACCAGCTGGAATTACTATTACTAAAAGTAATAATTTTAATTAGTAGAGAATAACATGCTATTTACAAACAATATAGAGCTTCAAAAGAGCAAACTGAAAGAGCCATAGTAACCAGCCAAACAGAAAGATACCATCACTGGCAATGATGCTCAGAATGCTTTGAAATAATTGTTTGACTCTATAGATGTCAATGTCCCTAAGTCCCAACCACTGCTGTTCTTATCCTAGCCCTTGACCCTGTCAAAGTTCTGTTCTCTAGCTTTGAAGTAATTCTGCCTGTGGAGAAATAGTCTTCACTGAGAGTTTGGGAAAAATACTTTTTTTCTGAATGACAGTTTCCAGAGTTCCAAGTCACATTGGTCATGCTACATAAGGGATTCTGGGAGCTGACTTTTTTTTTTTTTTAAAAAAACAGACAACATTTCCAAGCTCTTTTTCCAATGTAAAATATCACTGCTTCCAACGTACAATCTTGCAAGCCTGCTCTCCCCAGTGTTGTGCTCCATATGCACTGGACTACATCATCCCCCATCCCATTATGGCTAATGGCACTCTGCTTAGAGAAGGCTCTCTTCAGTGATCTTGTCAGGATTTTATGCTTCTCATCATAGGAATCTGACCACTAAGGGTGATGCATGTAGTGGGGGGGAAAACAAAGGGAATGGCAGATGGGCATTGTAAATAGTAGATGGGACATTGAGGCAGGTTTATGACTGGGATGAGAGTTTGCCTTCCAGTCCCAGGAGATGAAAGGAGATGGACCTGGAAGAACTAAACTCAACGATCATTTGATATGGACAACAGGATCATTGGGGATGGGGAAAAGGGGGTTGGTCAGAGGGCTTTAAAGTACAGAGGGCAAGTAAAGTCTTGGTGGGAAATACTCAGAGTTGTTTCTAAAAGGATTGCTGTGGCAAAGTATCTTGATTCCAGAATAAAATTATAGTGAATTTACACTTGAAAAATGTTTCCCTGGTTCTTCAAGTTTCTTGCTACCAAGCATGACATTGAAACAACTCTCCTTCCAACATCACCTCATCTGCGGCAACCACTTGCAGCTTGAGGCAAAGGTGACCTGGAGGAATCTTCCCAGGGAGAGTAAAGTGACAGCTTGGTGGTCACAGCCCAGGAAGGCTGAGTGAACTCCAGTGAGGAGGGTGGAGTGAGGAGACCCCAGGAAGTCAGGGAAGGCCCTGGGAGCAGCAGCTGGACTCAGGAGGAGACCTGGTGGGCAGCGTGAATGTGCAGAAAAGGACAGGCCCCAACTTACCTGGACTAAGAGGACTGGTCCACAGAAGAAGAAGAAGGGCCCAAGGAAACTTTGGACAGGCCATGGGAGGATCCCCCCGAGGACCTGCTGGATGCAGCAGGAGAGTATGAGTGGTTCTGGACTCCAATGGCTAGTGAGGGCCCATTGCGACAATGAGGATGGCAGAAAAGGTGGGATGGGGATCCCAGCGAGAGGTCAGCACAGCAGGTGGACACCACAATTGAAACCCCAACCCATAGAGCTATGTGGTGGGACCAGTTCCCGGTGACCCTGGCCACATCAGTGCAAGCTACGAGAGTGCAACGCCCAGCAAATAACCCTCTGGACTCCCACAATAACACCCATGAGTTGCGTTCAGAACCTGGCAGTGTGACAACTGGGATTGCGGTTTGATGGGAGATGAAGTATGTTATCCTACTTCATGGCCCAGGTAGTGGCACACATGCAGAAATGGGGACCCCCATTCCCTACAGAGTGCACCAGAGTTTGGTGTGTGACCGCACATCTGGAAGGCAATGCAGCAGACTGGCCAGTGCAACTGTTCAATGCCTGAGCTCCAGAATTGGAGAACCTATCTGCGTTCATGGCAGCCTTGCAAGCCTGCTTCAAGGACCCTTTCAAGATCAAGAAAGGCTGGGCTAAACTGATGGTGCTGACTCAGGGACACGCTCTGTGACTGAGTACACAATGGAGTTATGAGGATTAGCAGCTCAAGACATGGACTGGCCCAAAGCTATCAAGGTGCAACACTTCAAAGCAGACTTACTAGCAGACCTATTGAAGTGAATCTGGATGACCAACAAACCACAAATAGTGAGAGAGTGGATCCAACTGGTGGGAGAGGTCAAAATGGTGCAGCAGGAGATCCAGTTGATGACCCACTGGAAACCGAGAGTGAACAAGGGAAACAATGCAAACCCAAGCCACTCCCAAGGAAAGTAAAAAGAAACTAAGCTCCAGGAGATGGAGCACAAGCAATGGAGACAGCTGGGAACGTGCCTGACCTGCAGGCAGAAGGGACATCTTATGGTGGCATGCCCCAAAAGGAGGGATGGGCAGCCGAGCAGTCTGACAAAGGGGAGGCACCCTCTGCCACTGCCAGGAGATCAATAATGCTCTAGAACGGGACTGGGCAGTCGAGTCCTCGAGGCTGCAGTTGTAGCCACAGATCCAGAGATGTCCCCGGACATGACGGAGTTGCCACCAGCCAGATCTTTACCAAACTGAATTTGAGAGATGCCTACTACTGGATGTGCATATGAGAAGGGGATGAATATAAGACTGCATTTAATTGCTCCCTGGGAGCTTTTGAATATCTCATTCTCCCTTTTGGGCAATCAGGAACACCAGGTATTTTCATGAGACTCGTGAACAAAGTTTTACATGACTTGTTGTTTAAGAGAGTCCTAGTTTATCTGGATGATGTCCTGATTTACTCCAAAGACTTAGACTCCCATATAAAGCTAGTGAGGGAGGTCTTGAAGCACCTCCTGAACAATCATCTATATGAGAAATTGCCTAAATGCGAATTTCACACAGACAAGTTGAACTTTCTGGGGTACAGGGTGTCCCACTCAGGGAATAGGAATGGATCCAGCCAAAGTGCAAACAATCCTGGAATGGGCCCCACCTAAAATGTGAAAATAGATGCAAAGATTTTTGGACTTTGCCAACTTTTACTGACAGTTCATCCCAAATTTCACTCAACTAGCACTGCCCATCCCTGACGTACTAAAAACCAAGACTCATCCTAGGGAACCCAACAAACATTCCAAGCCATCCACCAAGGTGCAGTGGACTCTGGACTGTCAAGCAGCTTTTGAACAGCTGAAAGAGCTCTTTTGCTCAGAGCCTATTTTAAAACACCCTGATCCAGCCCAGCCCTTTGTTGTGCAAACCGATGCCAGTGATGTTGCATTGGGCACTGTATTAACGCAGAAGGACTCAGAAGGGAGATTAAGACCATGCACTTACTTATCCAAAAGGTTCCAAGGAGTGCAACTAAATTGGCCTATTTGGGAGAAAGAGGCAGTAGCCATCAAGAAGACACTGCAAACTTCAATTCCTGGAAGGGGCCAGCCACCCCTTTGAAGTTTGGACTGATCATCTCAATTTAGAAGCCTTGCAAGCTCTGAGAAAACTGAGCCCAAAGCAGATTCACTGGGCTAAAGAATTCTACTGTTTCATATTCAAGCTAAAAGCCTTCTCAGGAAAATATAATGTTCTTACAGATGCATTATCCAGATTGCCTCAACATGAAGGCCAGAGAGAAATGCTGGAAGAAACTATTTTTATCCCTGAACAGCTAGGGCTGGCAGTGACCACCCAGAGTCAAGCATGCCAAGAGAAGGAGGATCTGGCCCAAGCCACCTCTCTGGATCCTTTGTTTCAAAACATCAGAGAGGTGGGGCAGACCAATGGGACACCCTGGAGCTCAAAGACGGGCTGTGGCATAAAGGAGCCGGGTCTATGTTCTGGAAGAGCTGAGATCCAGAATTCTGCAGTTGTACCACGACTCAAGGTGGAGGGATGTTGGGAATTCCTGAAGACCTGGCTTTGGGTAAGAAAACAATATTGATGGGAGGGAATTCTAAGTGATATAGAGACTTATGTGAAAGGCTGCCCTGTATGTGCCAGCTCTAAGTCAGTGATAGGCAACCCTGGGGTGTGCTCCAACTGTTGCCCACACCAATTGGCCCCTAGAGGCATATAGCTATGGACATTATTATGGACTTACCAGACAGTAAAGGAAGAAGTACCATATGGGTGATCACAGACTTGTTCTCAAAAC
>CM034703.1:42110763-42131056 GCA_020142125.1 Phrynosoma platyrhinos
GAGGCTGAGAGAGTGTGACTTCTAAGATTGTTGTTGTATGCCTTTGAGACATTTCCGACTTACAGCAACCCTAAGGCAGCCCTATTGTGGTGTTTGCTTGGCAAGCTTTCTTCAGAGGGGAGTTTGCCATTGCCTTCTCCTGAGGCTGAGAGAGTGTGACTTGCCCAAGGTCACCCAGGGGGATTCCATGGCTGAGCCAGGATTCTAACCCTGGGTTCCAGAGTCATACTCCGATACTCAGACAGGGTGACCAAATGTCTTCAATGCAAATGAGGACAAGTCACTACAAAAAATGTAGGACATAAAAGAAAAAAACGTAGAGAAAGCTGAAAAACTAATATAAATGTAAATCCATGCTTCTTAGCCATGCTCAAAATAACCTTATCGTGGGGTTTTCTTGGCATGTTTCTTCAAATGGGGGTTGCCATTACCATCATCTGAGGCTGAGAGTGTGTGACATGCCCTGGGTCACTTACTTGGCCGCGAATGTGTTTATAAGTGACAGTTTTCCTGCTAAGTACCTGCATGTCATAAGCATTTGAATTAAAATTACCATATTGAAATCAAATCTGATGGGTTTTTTTAAGTTTTATTTCGTGTGCATTGAAAGAGATCAGTCTTATACGGCAAGTATATCCCAAACTCTATATTTTAGCTGGAAAAGTTGGGGGTCGTCTTATACGCTGGAAAATACAAAAAATACAGTATTTATTTTAGTATGGCCTTAATCCTAACATAGTGGGCCTTCCATATTGGTGGGCTGCTGATCCACAAATTTGACTGCCCACAGACTGCTATGCCCCATATTATTCAATGGTGGCAATGAGAACACACGCACACTGAAGAGTGCACATTCACATCACCACCATTGAATAATATGGGGCACAAGCATCCAGGGAAACCAAAACCCCTGTCAATATGGAGGGCCTACTGTGATTCTTAATATTTGGTTAAGTTTAATTGGAATCTATGTTTTCATTAATACATTTGCATTTAGGATTGACCTGTTTTGCTATTACTTATTTAAATGTCCCTTTCCTGCCCCCTCCATGCAGATGTAATCTATTTGTATGTGGTACTGCTGCTTACTACCAATAGTTAGAATTGCTTACATGAAAATATTCTAAGTGATAAACAAAATTACCACTCAGATGAAACTTGGTATAACAAGTTATATGTTAAATAAGTGCCAAAGTTTAAGAGGATTCTCGTTTCCCATTTCATTTGCAAGGGTAGACGGTCCAGAGAGTAGGCAGGATGACCCATATAACACACGTTGTAGTAATCCAGACTAGAGGTTACCAGCACAATGGACTAAAGTGGTCGAGTTATCTCTGTCCAGTGTTTCCAGTGACAGTGCTGGATCAAAGAAGCACCCCTGGCTAACAGACCTGTTTCTTCAGAGACTGGTCTGAGCCTTGGATACTGGGACCACTCGCCTGCAGAACTGCCATCTTGCTAGCATTCAGACTCAGTTTATTGTTCCACATGCAGACCACTACTGCATCCATACATTGATCTACTATAAGGTCTACACAGTCTACTTTGATTCAGATGTTACAATGCAACAGAGGCAGTTTTCATCAGTATGTTGATGGTAATTCATTCTTGGATTTCTAATGGATTCATTCAGATGCTAAGTAGTGTTGGGGACAAACACCAAGACAAGGCAGGATGTTGTATTTTCAAATAATACATTATGTATTTTTCAGTTAAGGGAAGAAGTGATTGGTCTGAAACAAAGTGTGGAATGTTACTTTTAAGAATGAATATGATGTGTTGAAGCTATCCATAACCGAGCAGAGGTCAGATGATGCTCTGGGATGTGAAGCATCATCCTAACACTGCTCAGTTATCGTTGGCTCCAGCACATGATTTTAGATGTATATTCCCAAATTCTGCTCTTAGAACATTTGATGCCATATTTTCCAACTGTCCCAGTTTGTCAGGGATAGCCCCAATTAATCCTTTGCTGTCCCACTTTCTCAGCTGCTTTTGAAATGTCTCAGTTTTCCTCTCCTCATCTTACTTCAATTGCTGCAAAGCGAGCTCAAAGTACAAAAGTAGTTTGTATTCAAATTAACTCAGCAGGGATGAGAAGAGGGAAGGGGGAGGAATCTTGCCTTCCCAATAGCCTCAAACAAAAGCAAACCGCTGTAACCTGTCCTAGCTTGTGAGTTCTTTATTAATAACTTTCCCCCTGTTTAACACTTTACACAGCCACATGTGTGCTAGTTTCATCTGTGAGATGTTGGAGGGCATGTGATGCAGCCATCATGCAGAAGCCAGCTAGATGTTGGTGCAGTAAAAGACTGATTAGGCAAGCATCAAGAAACTCACATGAGTGCTGAAAGAAACTATGGGATAGTAATGCAGTTAAAACATCCTCCTCCTTCTTCTTTTTTAAAAAAAGACAAAGAAGAGACCTCACATCAATAAATATGTAATATCACAGGCCATGCATTACATATGGTGTCAGGGTCATATTCAGACCACCAAAGGTTTTCCATCAGTGTGGCTGTCTCCATATAATGAGTCTTCTTTGAGTAAATTGTTCTCGGGCAAAGGTAAGACACAGCTTCCAAGGCCTTATCTTGCTTGGCCAGATATGTCCTGCAGGCCTCACATTGCATTAGTCCTGTTTTATAGTAGAGGATGTTTACTGTGTAGAATTCATGGCAATGATTATGTTTTTTAAATTGGCTGAGGAACAGTTCTTCTTTATGATGTTTTCTTTTCACTAGTTACTGGAGCAAATGTCAGTAGAGATAAAAAAAATGTTTCTAATGAAACCAGAGAAGAAAGAAAAGAAGTCTTTGGAGGCCCCCTTTTCACCTTTCTCCCCCATGCAAGGAAACAAAGAAGGCAGGCTTGGTTTTCTTGCCCCTTTCAGGCCCCCAGTTAGAATTTTAAAACACAGCAGAGAAGGAACAGTGAAAGCAAGACCCTTTTAAAAATACATATAAGCTGCACAGTTTCATCCCTTCCTTCTGTGGAGGGCCTTTGTAATCAGAGAACGGAAGAGGGAGTGCCAAGATAGAAGCACTCTAAATAAAAGATTACTAATCAAACACCTGAGACAAGAAGAAAAGTACATATACCTTGTGTAGGTTCAAGGGGAGAAAGGAACATTAGGAAATACCCCTTTTAGATTACAAACATGTTTCCTATTTGCAGTGTTTCCCTTCCCTGTTTGCAAACTTCTTTTATGAAAGCTGCTTTCCTGTAGAGTTATATAATTGTTGCCAACTGGGCAGTGAAATCAATTGGATGTAAGAATCCCAACTGTGTGCAGGATGGCTGCCATATTCATTAGAAATATTGATGACATGCCAATTCTTGAATGTTGTTTTTGTTTTTACTGATAAGCAGACACAAAAATCTATTTCTTGAAAATAACAAAGGGGGAGGGGGACATCATGCAGACAAATACAACTGCTCTCAGATTCATGTAATCTAGAATTCATTTTTGTTTATGAATTTAAATTAATCAAAAGGAGATAACTGTGTATTGTATCACTTCATTTAATTTCTTCTTGTAATTTGATGCTTTTCTCTATAATGCCCTAAATTTGCCAAATTGAAGTGTAGTGTATGCGGGTGTGTGTTCCTTCGAGTCACCTGTCGACTTATGAGGACCCCATGAATTTCATATGGCTTTCTTAGGCAAGGAATACCCAGAGGTAGTTCTGCCAGTTCCATCCTCTGAAACCTGCAACACCTGGTTTTCATTTGTGGTCTCCTCTCCAAGTACTAACCAAACTTGACCCTGCTTGGCTTCCAAGACTGAATGGGATCTGGTGCCTTTAGGGCATTTATGTAGTCTTTTTTTTTAAAAAAACCCAACATACAGTACTTTGTTTTTAATTCTAAGTATGATGATATGAGAGTAACATCCTTTGTGGTATATTTTTAAATATGTTGTGCATTATTCTTCCCTTTATGTTTCTTGATCATGATGAATATCTTTAATCTTTAACTTGGCAATGAGTACAGGAATGTTCACTTAACATGAATGGCATTTATTACACAACTGGCTACATTCCTCAAGTGCAAGGGCTGGGTGCCAACCAGGGGTTGGGTGGCCACATTGGGCCTCCATGGGAGGAGATCCATGCCATCCACTGTGCCTCACTGTGACCCCCCCATATAGTTTTTTTTAATGGCCCAAAATGCACTCCTTGCACCTTGACACTTGTTTCTAGTTTCTTCTGCAGTGTTTCTTCAAATAGAAAATGAACTGATGGGAGGGTGACAATAGATGTTCAACAGCATCTGAAGAACTACACAATTTCCATCTCTGGTTTACAAGATAACACATTATTTACAGAACTGCAATTACAGCTGGACAGATTAAACTTGGTAACACCTGTATTTAACATTTTATTTGTGTTAGGTTCTAGGTTTCTATACTTTTTTTTTACTTGGTTTGTTTAACAGAAAACAATATAAATATTTAGAGTATTGAATCTCACCAGTGTACCCTATCTGTGATATATATATATATATATATCACATATTATCAAGGAATTAGGCATTTAAAAATACCGTATTTTCCTGCATATAAGACGACCTTTTAACCTGCAAAATCTGTGCTAAAGTGGGGGGGGGTCATCTTATACGCCAGGTATAAGGATAATGAAGATAGAGGTGCTAAAACTCTGTATTTTGACTGGAAAAATGGGGGGTCGTCTTATACGCGGGTCATCTTATACGCCGGAAAATACGGTAGATAAATTATTCTAGCCTTCCATTAGGCTGATTAAATTGATCCATTTCACAGATAGGGTACACTGGTGGAATTCAAAAGTCTAAATATTTGTATTGTTTTATAAAAAATATATGCTTTTTGACTTCATGTGACCATGTACTTTACTTGGTGGTTGCTATTTCTTGATTTTGTGTTGGTAGCTGAATTATATTAGCTACATTGCAGTGCTAGTTCTTTCTGAGTTAAAATCCAATCTTTGTAAAATATGGCATTCCAAAAGAACTGGTATCATTGGTCACCAACCTTAGCCTTCTTTCAGACAGCATTATCCTATTCTGTTCCTACAGTTTGCAAAGATACCTTTGTAATACATAGGAAATTTCTGGAAAGTCCTGCTGTACTAGAGAAATGCACACAGATGATCTCTTCATCTGTACAGCCTCTGCTGACTCCCCACTCCATGACTCATTGGAGACTGTCTGACATCTTCTATCTTTCATGTTCATTCCATCTAGATTTCTCAGAAATGCAAGCCTTGAATGTCCTTATCATCCAGTGGCTCTCAGTTAATAGTTAAACATACCAGACATGACAGAGAAACTACTGAGACAATCAGTTTTTTCTTTTATATACTCACAATATACTGAATGTTTAAAGAAAAATCTCTTGAAAGAAAGTCTTCTCTCTTGGCCACGTGATCATTCTACAGATATTGCTGATTTGTTGATAATTAAACACTTATGCAGTGGAGTATTACACTGCTGGCTTTGAGTCTGACCAGGAATCCTTTCACAATTATAGTACTTTCCATTTTAACTACCTATGGAATCCTGGGATTTGCAGGGAGAGGCATTTAGAATTCACAGCCTCCCCAAACTACAAACACCAGGGTTCCATAGGATGCAGCCATGGCAGTTAAGGGGGAACCACAGTGACATAATTGTGTAGTATGAAAGATCACTGGTCTGTTTGTGTCAGGACTCAAGCATACATTAGCTTGTGCACTTGGAACCACAGGAATGCCTGGCAAGGACTTGTTCTGAGTTGTAGAGGAGTTTGGAAGATCCTCACCCAGTGGGTCTAGATATGAGTGAATATGGCATAACTTCACTCACTAGTGTACTTGTTAGCATACACACTTTTGATATTATGAGGAAGAGCTCTACAAAAGTACATGGAACTCTGTTCAAGAGCTAATCCTGATGGATTGGATCGATTGGGACAACTTGTTCACTTGGTGCTTTCGATGGCAGTGCAACCGAGGTAAGTTCTGGCAAGATGCAGTCACTCTTTGCAGGGAGGTGGTTTTATAATCTATGAAATCAATGCCCAATCAGCTTTGAATGAGAAGAAATCATTTGCAGATGATCGTTAATATAGCATTTTTACTAGATGCCTATTTCATTGACATGGTGCACCTTTACCAGCTTCAGCTCACTCACTGTCATAACTCATGCTGTGGAATCCAAGGAATCTGACACCAAAGAGTCAGATACAGAAAGCCCTCTGGGTCCAAATGATGACTCTGTCCTTGAAGCAGAGCAGCTAGTGGTGGATACAGTTGATAAGGGACTTCAATAAAATAAGCCCCATCTTGGAACTGATGGATACAAAGGGGACACTTCAATCATTTGTGGCATGTCTATGGGAGACAAAGCAGTGTTTAAAGAAGCAATGTCTCTTATTGAAGCTTAACTAGGAAACACTGCCCAAATAAACACCTGGAGTCTCAAGGTAGGCAGCTATAAATTGCCCAGCACCTGCTGAGTTGGTTTGTCCTGCCTGGTTTTCAGTGCTCATGAATTTTTTTAGATTCTTAATGTCTGAGCTAATCTGAGTTTAATATGTTTTTGCATTTCCCTTTTGGTTTAGTTTATCCTGACTGTGGGCTTCTTGTTACAGATTCTGGAATGACTAAAACTTTGCTCCTGCACCTTTCTTCATCTTCATTGAACTCCTTTGATTATTCATGTTTGATCTGTGGTGGATCTACAGTGGCCACTTAATCTGGAGACCAGCCTAGAGCATTATGCTCCATACAGGCCCCAGACCAACCATGATGGAAACCACATGCACCAGGCTGACCCATCCCCCTTGGCACTGTTTCGCCTGCTGCCTTGCAGGCGAAGCAGCTCTCTGCAAGAGCCTGGCCATCACCATCACTTCTGCTGAGGTTAGAATGGACCGACTGCCATTTCATCAATGAGGAGGGGGTTGCCCTGCCTCCTCCTCATTGATCACATGGGCACTATGTTCTGACCTCAGCAGAAGCAATGGCGACACCCAGGTTGTCACAGGGAGCTGCTTGGCTGATGAGGCCATGGCAGCTCCAAAGAGAATCCATCCTCTTCCCTGCACTTATTGTAGTGTAAGGGAAATGTGCCACAATTGTTATCTGGACACCTGGATCAAGCAGAACCACATCTGATCCAGCTGTCTGAACAGCCAAGAGAACCAGAGGCACTCCAGAACTTCCCTTCCCTTTTGGTAACTGTGAAGAATGAGAGTTCCTTCTAGGTTTTCCTTGCCTTCCATCCTCTTGTATTCTTCCATTCTCCTGCAGTTGCCACTGAGGAAATAGAGTAGAAAAGGCTGTGCTGTTTTTCTGTCAGAAAATGAGGCAAGAGAAGGAGAGGCAGTGCTGGTCCAGTTATTGGTGAGAATGTAGTGTTTATTTCAAGTAGCAGATACAGGGAAGGGGCATCAAGGAGAAAATTGTCTGGAAGGCAATTTGACCAGCATGCTCTTGTCAGCTGCATTTAGTTGTGATGCAACTTGCATGTGATGCAAGACAGTTTAAGTCTGTTGTAATGTCAATATTTTGTATGTTTTAAGTGAGTTGTGTTTAATTTAATTTGCAATCTACTTTGAGTCCTGGGGCACATTCATGCTACATAGTTATAGAGCCATTATTTCACTTTAATTGCCACAGTTCCATCCTATGACATCCTGGAGTTTGTAGGCTGTTGGGCAACTAGAGCATGCTGGCTGAGAATTCTAAATGCCCTTCCCTGAACTGCTAATCCCAGGATTTCATAGGAAAGGACTGTGACTGTTCAAGTGGAATAATAGGGTATAGTTGTGTGGTGTAAATGAGCTCCAGGTGAAGCATATGGTGTTCCACTACCAATGCTGAAGAAAGATTCAATGGCCAGTCCAAATAGTTTTTTGCATGTAGGACAGGAGGTAAGATTAGGTTGTTCATTGCTTCATGCAGCAAAATATACTTTATCTGAGGAGAACCCACTTTGTCCCTTTAAACTGGGTTAAGTAATAGATAGCTGGGATGGTTCTGCTACCATCTGAAGTGATAAAGAGAAACGATTGAAGGATACAGTGGTCATACCTCTTTCATGCACCTCCTGGAATGTTCTAGCCTTACAGTACTGCTGTGAGAAAATGATAATGGGGTGTACAAGGGAACTAGATTTGCCTTGCCCTATTGATCCATCTATGTGTAAGGTTTTTGAACTAGAGCCAATAATTTGGAGGGTTTAGAATGAAACTAAATTGATAATGTGTTCAGACTAGCTCACCTCTCCAAGGGTAAAGGGCTGATTCTTCTGAGGCAGTGATACTTTTACTCCTCTTCAACAGGTTCAATAAATTTATTCTACATCTAAGCTTTTCTGCTGGGGTTATCATTGGAAGGCAGGGGTTAGGGTTAAAAGGACTGCTAGAAATATATTGAATTACATCACTGATAACTGGATCTGTGACCTTTTCAACTTAACTGGGAATGTGCTGGAAAAAATCTGTGATCCTTTCTGCTTATGAAATAATATAAAAAGGGACATCCTTTATTTGATGTCCAGCTTTTTGTCAGTGTCACTGCAGTAAACTTCATAGAGGCATTTTGTCTACATGAGTTGAGTGTGTTTGCTTTGACTGTGAGATGCTGACGGACTAGTCATCTGGGGGTTACATTGGGGTGAGCCGAACCCAGAACCTGGAGGGGGGAATACTGGTTAGGCTTATAGCTCCCAGAATCCCCTGTCCAGGACAGTCATTAGTATAAAAAAGTAATTTTTTCCAAGCTCTGAACCAATGATCATTAGGGTTCTCACTGCTGGGGTTCATATATCTGAAGCTTTAGTATCATCCTAATCAATAAAGTATTAGAGAACATATTTCAAATGCAGCATCTCTATGAAGGGAAACAGAGCTTTCTCTTTAGTACTATGACTCCATACTCCACCCCATTACATGAAGATCTTGTCTACATGTATACATCCCCATCTACAAAAAGGGAGACAGAAGAGACTGCAACAACTATAGGACCACAGCACTGATCTCCCATGCAAGCAAAACCATGTTCAAAATTCTGCAACATAGACTCCAACCATGCATGGTAAGAGAGATCCCAGAGGTCCAAGCAGAGTTCAGGAAGAGGCACTAGTGATCACATTGCAGACATACGATGGCTAATGGAGTGCTCCAGGGAATTCCAAAAGAAAAGCAGTATGTGCTTTATAGACTATAGCAAAGCCTTCAACTGCATAGACCATGAAAGGCTGTAGAATGCCCTTAAAGACATGGGAGTAACAGCTCATCCGATAGTCCTGATGAGGAATCTGTACTCAGGACAAGAGGCTACTGTCAGAACAGAACATGGAGAATGGTTCCCAATTGTCAAAGGAGTCAGACAAAGCTGCATCCTTTCACCCTAGCAGTTCAACTTGTATGGAGAACATATTATGAGAAAAGCAGGCTTGGACACAGAAAAAGGAGGAGTGAAAATAGGAGGAAGGAATATCAACAATCTAAGATATGCAGATGACACCATAATACTAGCTGAAAACCTCACAGACCTGGAACACCTACTAAGGAAGATCAAAGAAGAAAGTGCAAAGGCAGGCTTAATGCTGAACATTAAACAAAGAAAACAAAAATATTGACCACTGAGGACCTTCACAAGTTCAACCTAGACAATGAAGAAATAGAAATAGTAAAAGAATTCTCATACCTGGGATCAAACATTGATAGAAATGGGGACTGCAGTCAGGAAATCAGAAGAAGACTAAGAATGTGCATGAAAGAACTAGAAACGATTCTAAAATGCAAAGATATACAATTAAGCACAAAAGTTAGAATCATACAAGCCATTGTATTCCTTATTAACATGTATGGATGTGAGAGTTGGACAGTTAAGAAAGATGATATAAGAAAATCAATTCATTTGAGATGTGGGCTGGAGAAGAGTGCTGAGGATCCCATGGATAGCCAAAAGGACAAACAAGTGGGTCCTAGAGCAGATCAAACCATAAGCAGAGCAGTGGAGGACAGAGGGTCTTGGAGACATCTTATCGATAGGGTCGCCATGAGCCGAGATTAGCTCAAGGGCAGTTAACAACAACAAAAGTTTTACTGCAGTCCAGAGATAATTCTGTATGTTTCATCTATAGAATTATTGTGCTGAAAATACAGGAATGCTCAAAATACTGCTGGTTTACCCATGGGGAATTTTTTCTACTTCTGTTTGTCATATATCTTGTACATAAATGAACACCTCAGGGAAGTGAAACTAGTGAAGTAGCTAAAGTAATTTATTTTTATTTATATATTCTCCTGCTTCCTGAAAACCCTTAACACAAACTGAGAAGAGAATGGTAGTGGGAAGGGGATCAGGTCCAGCAGTTCTTTTCTCCCTCTGAGACCTGGAGCATGACAGATGGACTGGAGGAAAGGCTCTCCTTCTTAATTTAGGCTAGGCCCAATGGATCTGGCCTCTACTCCAGGCCATTCTTTAAAAACTTTCTGTTTTGAATGCCTGTCTGAAAAGGGAGGTTTTCTACTGTTAGCAGAAGGCCATCAAGGAAGGGGCCATTCTGGCCTCCCTGGGAAGGGAGTTCAAGAGTCTAGGGCAGGGGTAGGCCTTTTCCCTTTAAGGGCCAAGGGACTTCAGCTCCCAGAAGCCTCAGCCATGTTGGCCAATAGTCCCATGTTGGCCAGTAGCTCCTGGGATTCTAGGAGCTGAAGTCCCTCAGCCCTTAAAGGGGAAAGGTTGCCTACCCCTGGTCTAGGGGCAGCTACAGAAAAGGTCCTCTCTTGTGTCCCCACCAACTGTGCTTGTGATGATCATGGGATGGAGAAAAGGGCCTCCCCTGAGGATCTCAGAGCCCTGGCTGGCTCATAGAGTGAGATACGATCTGCCAAATATCCAGAACCTGAGCCATATAGGGTTTTAAAGGTCATCACCAGCACTTTGAATTGTTCCCGGAAACAAACTGGCAGCCAATGCAGCTGTTTCAATAGGGCTGTTGTATCATCTCTGTAACCTGCCCCTATTAGCAGCCTGGCTGCAGCTCTTTGGACCAGCTGAAGTTTCCAAACACTCTTCAAAGGCAGCCCCAAGTAGAGTGCATTACAGTAGTCCAAACGGGATGTAACCAAGGCATGTACCACTGAGGCCAGATCTAGTGTCTCAAGGAATGGGTGCAGTTAATGCACAAGTTTTAAATGTGCAAAACCATTCCTGGTCACTGCAGAGACCTGGGCCTCCAGGTTCAAAGGTGAATCAAGGAGTACTCCCAAAGTGTGAACCTATGTCTTCAGGGGGAGTGTGACCCCATCTAACACAGGCTGAATCCTTATTCCCTGGTCTGCTTTCCGACTGAACTGGAGCACCTCTGTTCTTTCTGGATTAAGTTTCAACTTGTTTGCCCTCATCCAGTCAATTACTGATGACAGACACTGGTTTAGGACCAGGACAGTCTCCTTGGATTGGGTTGGAAAGGAATAGTAGTGTTGAGTGTCATCAGCATATTGATGACACCATACCCCAAAACTCTGGATGACCTCTCCCAGTGGCTTCATGTATATGTTAAATAGTATAGGGGATAACACAGAACCCTGAGAGCCAATGGCCAGGGAGTCGAGCAGGAGTCCCCCAGCACTTCTGGGTTTGCTCCTCCAGGAAGGAATGGTGCCACTGTAAAACAGTACCTCCAAGTCCCATCCCAGAGAGGCAGTCCAGAAGGATACCATGGTTGATGGTATCGAAAGCCACTGAGAGGTCCAGTAGAACTAACAGGGACATACTCCCCCTGTCTAGTTCCCTGTGTAAGTCATCCACCAAGGTGAACAAGGCTGTCTCTGTTCCAAAGCCAGGCCTGAAACCATCTAAATAATCCATTTCATCCAGAAACCACTGGAGTTGGGAAGCCACCACATATTCTAAAACCTTGCCCAAAAATAGTATGTTGGACACTGGCTGATAATTATTCATTGTTGTAGGATTCAGGGAGGGCTTTTTAAACAAAGGCCTCACAACTGCCTCCTTTAGGCAAAATAGAAATCTGCCTTGTTGTAGTGAGTCACTTACTGCCTCCTTTACCCACTCAGTCAATCCCCCTCTGGCTTGTTTAATAAGCCAGGCTAGGCCTGTTTAATAAGGCTCCAAGGCACATGTGGTGGCTTTTACCTCTCCAAGGATCCAGTCCACATCATCAGGCTGCACAAGTTCAAAAGTATCCATTAACACTGGACAGACAAGTGCCAAGGTTACATTCACTGGCACTGTATCAACTGTAGCATTCAAGTCGGAGTGGATCTAAGAGACTTTATCTGCAAAATGCTGTGCAAATTCTTCACAGTGAGCCCCTGAGCGGTCTGCTTTTTCTACTTAAGGGTGAGTGTATAAGAGACCCCTGACCACTGGGAACAGCTCTGCTGGATGACTTTGTGCAGATGCAATGCTGGCAGCAAAAAATAATTTCTTTGCTGCCCGCACTTCAAATAGGCTCTAGCCCATGTTCAGTCAGATTCAGTTCTAGTCTTTCACCAACATCACTCTAGTCTCTGTCTCACTCGCTTCATCACCATCAGCACCTTCAAATAGACTCTAGCCCATGTTCAGTCAGATTCACTTTGAGTCTTCCACCAACATCGCTCTAGTCTCTGCCTCACTCGCTTCGTCACCATAAGCACCCTAGAGAACCAGAGAGCTGGTTTGGCTCCACTCCGTAAGAGGAGACACTCAGAAGTGATTGTGTTAACAGCCCTGGCCATTTCCCCATTCCAAAGGTCAGCCAGGGCTTCAACAGAATTGCCTGCCATGGTGATAGGAAACTCCCCAAGAGCCCTCAGGAATCCACCTGGATCCATCAGCATCCTGGGGTGGACCATCCTAATCATTTTCCCACCTGTGCAGAGGTTCTGAGTCCCAGTGAGTTTAAACCTGACCAGATGATGATCTGTCCATGACAATGGAACTCTGGATAATTCCTCCACACCAAGATCATCATCACTCTACCCAGCACAGAAAACAAGGTCCAGAGTGTGCCTAGCAGCATGAGTAGGGCTAGATACTTGGGACAGACCCATGGAGACCATGAAGTCTGAGCCACTCCTCAAAGGGCAGTCTCAACACGGATGTTGAAGTCCCCCAGCACTACCAGACAAGGAGACTCCAACACCAACCCCGAGATCACCCTGGCTAGCTCAGGAAGGGAGACTGTTGAGCAGTGGAGTGGGTGGTACACCAGCAGAATCCTTATTCTGTCCTGGCTACCCACCTTTAAATAAACACACTCAAAACCTGTAGATTGTGCAAGGGGGCATCTAGTCAGAGGGATGGAATTACAATAGACCACTGCAACTCCACCTCCCTGCCCACCAGGTCTTGCCCGCTGCTGCACAGAGAATCCTGGTGGGCAAAGCTGAGAGAGATTAACACCTCACCGCACCCCACCGCACCCCACCCAGCCTCATCCAACCAGGTCTTGGTATACAGGCCAGGTCAGCTTGTTCCTCCAGGATCAGGTCCTGATGGCAGCTGTTTTACCATTCACTGACCTGTCATTCAGCAGCAGTATCTTCAACCCAAGGGGGCTGTCACCAAGGCTATCCAAGCTATTTGGATTGGGAGACAGTTTGGGACAACAAGCACTTGCCTGTGCTCCCCTTTTCCTTGATATTTTAATTGTCTTCTCCCTCCATATCTCCCTCTGCCCTGTATGACTCCAATGACTGCTCCCTGAAACTGTGTCTCCCTTCTCTCCTCTGAAAAGCACATCCTTTTGAGGTTCTGACCTCAGAGTTAGTGACCCAAGGATGCACTGGACAGCACAGCAAGACAGATTTCAAACAGTTGCCTGATGTAGGAACAGAGGGCTCCGGATATTCTGGGAAGATTTGGATCAAACAGGTAGGTTTTAAAATGCATGTTAAGAGCAGGATGACCGGGTACTGGTGCTGAATGGGCTGGAAGTCATCTGGTTTGTTTGCACCAGAACTGGATTTTGAGCTGCATGTTATCTGGTCTTCCCACTGAGAGGACCAAAGGGTGGGAGCATGTAGGTTTAATTGGCCCATGCAGATAGGATTTTAGGGAAGCATAATAATTCTCTGAAATATTTGCCATGGTAATCCTGACTCTATTCCATTTCTGCTTTGGTGATAGAATTACTGTTCTAGTTGCTGGGAGGCTTCCACGTGCAAACATCCTACTATGACACACTTTGTTCAAGAGCAGACATCTTCCACCTGGTTCCCTCCATATATACTGGATCTATACTGTTCCAGCTGGGAATGATGGAGGTTGTATCTCAACATATCTTGTGGGTCCTCTCCTGGGTTAGGATATTTTATAGGATTTCAGTTCCAATTAAAGATACATTTCATATCCCTGCTGTTGGTTTTTTTTTAACATTACATTCTTTCCCATTCAAAGATATAGCTGTGTTAATCTGTATAATCATAATCAGTATGTAGAGAGATTTTGTAGCATCTTTGAGATTAACTGAAAGAAAGAAGTTGGAAGCATGAGCTTTCCTAGACTTAAGTCTACTTCCAAATGCATCTGACTTTAGTCTACAAAAGCTCATGCTGCCAACTTCTTTCTTTCAGTTAGTCTCAAAGGTGCTACAAGATCTCTCTAAATACTGATTCTTTCCTGTATTCAGGACAAATATATCTGAATGCAAATGGGTTCAGAGGAATGAGGGATCTTGCTGAAAAGGGTGAGTGCAGAAGACAAGGGGATTTCTTGAAACTAACTCTGGTGGGCACCTTCTGTGAACTGAGACCTTCTGTCCACAGAAGACAGATTATGGCTCCAGCTATAGATGGAATATTAAATATATATTGAAAATGGATGGAATAATAAATATATATTGTCCCAAACTGTTGTATGTCATTAATTTCACTGGGTGATTCTGTGAGGTCTGACTGCACTATGAAAATATATCAGATTTATTCTACTTTAACTGCTATGGCTCCATTCTATGGACTTTTAATTTGTAATTTGAGGAGGTAGTCAGAATACCTTCTAAAAAGGTCTAGCACCTATCTAAACAGAATTTACCTTCTGAAAAATACAAATTTCATGATTCTATAAACCATGAAATCCAAAGTGTTGTGAAACTAATATAACAGTATAGTGCAGATGTACCTATAGATATCTACACTCATTTGCCATTTCAGTTAGATCTGGATTCTGTGTCTGCAGTTCATTTATTCTGAATGCTTAAAATACACTTTTCAATCGTCTTATCATTGGCACCCTCATTTAACCACACTTTCCAGGTTCCTTTAGTATTATGTTATCACTACCAAATGAGAGTCCTTTTCTGTCTCGACAGCTTCTCTACTTACATAAAATTGCTTTGACTGTGGACAATGAATACAGGAGACATAAAATTCCAGCTACTTCAAATGTCAGCCTATGAAATGGTTCTCCAAAATGTTTTAACTCTCATCATCTTCTGGAGCTATTACACACCCCAGAGCTTTGTCTGGTCCTGAGATGGGAGCTACAAATTTTTATCTCTGTCATTCTTCCTCCCTGTCTGTTCTCACAAAGAGCAAAGTTTAATGGATAGCATATGCTGTTAGGAAAACCTTTGTTCCCTCCCCAGACACACCATTGCCAAGTCTCACCAAGTCTCAGTGTGTCTCTCACCCATTATTATTTTTTTGGCTTGTCTTTCCTGCAGCAGGAATCTGTCATGTACCAAGTCCAGAATGCTTTAAATGCATTTAAATGGAAAATTTAAACCATCACTCAAAGCGCTATAACAATGTAGTATGATAGGGCCCCTACTCCTTTCAGTGACCGAAACTTGGCCGGTTTGCCAACAGTCTGATAAGGATGCCTGAGAGACTAAAAATGTCTCCTCCCTGTCTCAGCAGGAAAACTTTAAGCAATAGTCTTGCAAAAGAACAGTTGAAGTGAAATTAATGATTAAACTCCTCTGGCTTTTGAATAGAATTTCATCAGTAAAGACATTAAAATTGTTCTTTTGTTGCTGCTGTTGCTTCTGTCATTAAATGAATGTCTGGGTTGTGGTCTCACTAAAGTCCTAAGATGTGCAAAAAGATATGACACAGTGTTCATGGAATTTCCCAGGTGGAGATTTGTCTGATTACGCCATATCCTCATTCTTAGAAGTGTGTTTGTAAGAAATAAAACATTATTCTCTTTGGTATTAAAAGTTAAATTATTAGAGACTAGGAGTTTATTACCTCCTTTTAAAGGCTGCTTTGATGCAAAGTAGTATTTCTATACAGTATTTTTTTTCCAGAGTTAAAGGTTAGATTCCATATGTGCTAGTGTTGCAAATGTTGTCTCGAGTCAGCTGTCTTCCATGCTGTGTAGTGAAATATTTGAATCAGGTATTTGCTAGCCAGTAGGCAGCTTTGCTTGCTGTACAGAATCAATTATGTTGAGGGAGAAGGCAGTGGTGGCACTGGCAGGGGGCAGGGAGAAGAATCCACTCTATTTCATCAGTTAAGGAAATACCTTATTTTCTGGCGTATAAGACTACTTTTAAACCTGCAAAATCTGCGGTTAAAGTGGGGGGGGTCGTCTTATATGCCGGGTATAAGGAGGTTCATGATAGGTTTGCCTTAGTGTCATCATCAGTTGGAAATGACTTGAAGGTGCACAGCAACAACAACAACAGTTTTGGAAGTCATACTCTTCCCAAACTCTATATTTTAACTGGAAAAGTGGGGGGTCGTCTTATACGCCCAGTCGTCTTATGCGCCGGAAATACGGTAACCTAAACATATTCTGGTATACACTCAGCAAGCTATAGATGTCCCTTCAGAATTTATTTTGCAATGACATCCACACAAAATGAGACAAGTCCTCAAAGGACATACAGTCAGTCCACTGGAACTGGCACAGTTGACCCGTTGTCATAATTAAGCAGCCATTCACATATCTTTTTCAAGGATAAATATTTAGTTTTGTGATCCTCTAATTTGCTATTTTATCACATATGACTTTTAAACTGCCATAAAGATTGGATAATAGCACCTTTGGCAATATATATCACATGATGCTGTTTCCCTCTCATTACTGGCTTGTTCTTCAAGCATTGTTAGAGTGTAGGTTTTCATCACTGGCTTAGTACTGGTCTTCAGGTGCAGTAAGTTACTCTTGTGGCAGTTCCGAGATTGCTCTGTCATGTGGTTTCAGTGTATTTCTTTGTCCTCTGTTGCCCCTTCCCTTCATTATTCCAGAAGGATCAATTTTTTTTAAAAAAAACAACAACTTTATTTTATTTAAAGTCATCCCTCCACATCTATGAATTCTTTATCCACGGATTCAATCATCCACAGCTTAAAAATATTAAATATATATATATATACATTCCAAAAAGCAAAGCTTGATTTTTCCATTTTATAGAAGGGACACCATTTTACTATGCCACTGTATTTAATTGGACTTCCACATCCATTAATTTTGGTATCCATGGGGGGGGGGGGAGTGTCCAAGAACCAAACCCCAGTGAATATCAAGAGCCCACTGTATTTATTTTTGGTTTTGGTTTTTTTTTGTTAAATTGCATTAGCATAACTTCAGAATTGTGTTAAAGAAAAACACACACACACACACACACATGTATAATCCTGAAAGGCACACTGGATAGGGCATAGTGCAGGGAGGTGGGATGATGATGATGATGATGACGACAATGATAATACATTTTATTTCTTACCTGCCTCTCCCCAAGGCTCAAAGCAGGGTACAACATAGATCAAAATTTAGCAGCAAGGAGATGTGTAGTCTCAGACAAAAGTCTGCTTTAGACTCTCCTACCTAATGTGTTCTTTCTTCTTCATTAATAACTTTTGCCATCTTGACCATACTCTGATGTTGCTTGGCCACATATATCACAGTTTTCATGTATGAAATGTTTACCCTGGGGTGCTGTCATTGAGAAGGCCCTCTGTGTAGTTCCTAAAAAATGTAGTTCCTTAGCAATAAAACTCAAGAGAAGCACATGGTCTTTCTAGACATATTTATTTAACATTAAAAGACAACTATGCTCTATTAACAATAGCAATTGTTTTAGGACAATGGCACCCCATTTCTCATGATGTTTGCTTTTCCCGACCTAAGGCATTGGTTCTTGGTAGGTATTTTAGGTTGTTGTAGCATCACACTGGTTTTTTGCTATTTGGTTTTTTGATGTGATGAGTAAATGTGAGGAAATCTTATGAATGTAATCTCAGAAAATAAAGAAAATGAAACTGTTTGGAACTTGCAGTGTAGCTCATTGGGAAAGAATTTGAAAACCAAATACAACATGTAAAAAAAAGCATTTATCAAACAGAATTAATTAGCTTTGACTCTATAATGCCTTGAATTCTGCAACAGGGAGTCTGGGTGCTGTGGTTTTTTTTAAAGCAACACTTCCAAATTCTGGTGTGGGGCTAGTTTGCTGTTTCTGGAAGTGCTTCTGTGATTATGTGTAATGAGATCATGTGCGATGAGAGTGTATTTTTCAGGAGAATGAGAAATTGTCTTTTCAGTAGGTTGTCAGGGCCTATCTGAATATTTAGTTAATTCGAACACATTTTTGTACCATGAGCTCACATTCAAGTGCAGCAAGCTTATCCATCTCTAATTTAGTTATATGGTCATTAAACAGAAAATCCACTTTAGATAAAGCACAGCATTTCCATCTTCTGGTAACACAAGTATCAGGTCACAGCAATTATGTACAAATACCAGATAACCAGCAAAATACCACAGCAAGGTTAAACTGTACATGCTTTGTGCTAATAGGAAAGACGGCTGAACAATATGGCAAAAAGGGATTAGAAGACTTGCTGAATCAAATAATAATGATACACAAAGTGAGATTTTTGTTACAGTGTTTGTTTCTATCCCTCCCCCTCCCAATTTGATTTGACTGTGTTCCTATAACAACTTTAGTGATTTAGGCTGAACTGCACTGCAGAAATAATCCAGGCAGACACCACTTTAACTGCCATGGCTCAATGCTATGGAATTTTTGAAATTGTACTTTTGTGAGACATTTAGCCACAACAAACTACAGTTCCCAGAATTCCATAGCATTGAGCCATGACAGTTAAAGTGGTTTCAAACCAGATTATTTCTGCAATGAGGACGCAGCCATAGATGTGATAACCAAAACAGTCACACAGTAGACCTTGAATCCAAGATCTGCAAATTTGTTGAGTTTTGACCTATTTCCTTGCTATTTTTTCCATGGAAAACAATTCCTACCATCTTGATAATAGCAAGCAACACCTTTGGCAAGATTTTATCCACCTCTTCCTGTTCCTCAGCCAAACAGCAGGTTCACACTCCAGCTCTCTCCTTCCCTTGTGGGCTGTTAGGAGTATCTTCCTTCTAGCATCTTTCATGCTAAACTTTCTCCACTTTTTTCACACTTTTAAAAGGTTGTTGCTCCAGTCATTTTTCTTCTTCTCACATCTACAGTCTGCTTAGCTATATGCCTCACTACCTTTTACGCATTCCTAGTCTATACCATTAAATTTTTCCTCTCCATGCCAGCAAATATAACTCTTCTGGACATTTTAACACAAAGTGCTTTCCTGACCTTTATTCCCTCACCTTTCTGCGGGTTCCTTTTTTGGATAACTTTTCTGTTTTGTTTGCATGGTTTTCATTGCATGATTAGAAGATATTTATGAACCTCATTTACTTCTTTTATTCAAATGCCCAAGGCAATCAAGAATCATTAAAATTATAATATATTTTGAAAAACATCCCAACATATTAAAGATAATATATCAAAAAGGCATTCACAGCATTATACAAACTAATCCTCTTGAAAAATATGAGACATAACTATGAGAAAAATCATATCTTGATGCCTTCTTTAATAGGGCACTTTTGAATTGTTTTCTGAATGATTACTGTATAGACCCAGCATGGTTTAGTGGTTTAAGCATTGGACGGACACCAGGATTTGAATCTCCACTCATCCATGGAAAACATTTGGGTGACCTTGGTTAAATCACACTCTCTCAGCTCCAGAGGAAGGCAAAGGCAACCCTATTCTAAGCAAATCTTGCCAAGAAAACCGCATCATAGGTTCGCTTTAGGGTCACCATACATTGGAAATGACTTGGAGGTATATAGCGATAACAAAATGAAAACCTAAATGATCTGCAAAAAAGACTTCTTGTAGTTTAGGAGTGTGCAAAGTGTGGACCTTGGACCTTTCTTTTACAGCCTCTGAAGCCCCCTAAGTCTCTCCCCATTTTTTAGAAACCACTTGTGTGTGATGGGGGGGCATTTTTCTCAAAAAAAAATTAACAAACCCTTACGGAAAACTCTTCACACTAAAACAT
>CM034703.1:42131156-42145412 GCA_020142125.1 Phrynosoma platyrhinos
TTCAACAATGAAAACACCAGCTGCCTCTTAGTAAATGCAGACTAGTTACAACTCTATCATTATTTGTTTCATTAGCCTTGTTCAGAAAGCTGTGAGCCTTGCTAGACATAAAGGTTTGGAGTAGCAAGAATTAGTCTGTTGCCACTACAAAAAACAAACAGACTTCTGTTCTGAGCATAATCAAACATATCAATCATAGATGGATTGACTCTGCAGCATGCCTACTGCGTTTTCTACAATCATCAAAACCTGTCCCTTCATCCTTTTGGGACAGAATATTGTTTTATTCAGTAAAGACGCTCAACACTAGGTGACAGGTATGAAACCATTCAATTTGTTTGAGAAAGAAGCACAGCCATTTCTTATTGAGGTCATTGGCTACATTGACTACAGTGATAAATGAATCAGCTTGTGCTATGGAGATACTTTGTGCATAATACATGAAATACATTGAGTTTACTTACATAGGAGAATGAGAAGCCTTTATATACATACACTATGGTTTGGATGATGGGGGTTTACTTGAAAGGAAATTTTGTCTTATTCTCTGTATTCTGCAGACACCCCCTCTCTCATCCACAAAGATCAATTTGTCAGTTGCAGTCAATGAGTGTTGCTATACAGTACAGTTAGGGAGTTTTATACTGCTCTATCATAGCTCCATCTTACAGGAGACTGAGATTTACAGTTTGATGAAGTGCTTAGAATTCTCTGCTGTATTTCAAGAGAGTGCACAAGATCTTTGTAGCAAAGAAAGCTAAATACCTCAAACTACAAAGCCCAAGAATCCATGGGTCATGGCAGTTAAAGTGGCATTGCACTGTTAAAATAGTATATTGTAACAGGCCTAAATCCTGTTGGTTCTGACTTGGAGTCGACTCATTGAATCAATGGGCTTTACCCATGTGTAAATTCACCACAACAATTGAATGGGTCTACTCTAATTCCAACTAATTAACAGGATGCCAAATTTTATTTTTTTCAACATCAATCTAATTTTAGCGCTATGGAAAAGTAGGATTTCCTCCATGGCTGCTTCCAAATACAACAAATAGAATGTTATCTTCTGAAATAATTCTATTTTTGTCAATACTGTGAATCATAGACATATCAGTTGAAGGACTGGAACTACTAAACGAGAACCAGCCAAAAAATCAACACACATAGCATTTGAGAAATTCATTAATTAAAGCCATGCAAAATTTTGTAAATGTCTAACTTCATTAAAACAATGACCACTCCATAACCATTTAGTGCTTGGTGGAAACTGGGGGGCAGTGGGGAAGCATCCCAAACCAGGACATCATACACCAAGACTGCAAGACATCTTCCATAGAACTCAGCAGATTATGTCATTGTTTTGAATCTGCCAATATGGAGATAGATACTTCTCCAATCACCGCACTCTACCCCAGCCATTAGATGACCATGGACTGGGAGCTGGAGCAGCTAAAAGAGGAGTCCTGGGTAGGTTGGCCAATGGTCATAACATGAAGTCCCATCATATCATAAGTTCCATTAGTTCCCTATCCCATCATAAATCACTAAGGGCCTTTACAGACTGCCAGAAACAGTACAAATTGAGGCCATTTTAACTGTCCTGGCTCAGTGCTAAGGAATCATGGGAATTGTAGTTTGTGGCACCAGAGCTCTCTGGCAGAGAAGGCCCAATATCCCAGGAAAAAAAATACAATTCCTACGATTCCCTAGCACTGAGCCAGAACAATTAAAGTGGCCTCAATTTGCACTATTTCTGGCAATCTGCAAAGGCCCTACTAACAGAACTAAACATTATGCAGTACAGATTAAATGGTGCAAGACTAGCTTGCTCTTCTTTTTGTATGTTGCTTCAACAAGCTCCCTTAAGAAGCTGACAGGGTTGAAGTTGAATCTGGACAAACAGAATGCAAAGACAGAATGAACCAGAGGAATGATGGAATAATGGAATGGGGATTCTTCTCATTGGTACAGATTGCATGCAAAAAAACAAAACAAAACACACACGCTATAATTAGTAGTGTGAATTCCTATTTTGTTGTGATTCCTAAATATGAATGGACTGTACTGGTGCACAGCATGTCTTCTAGCAATTATATGAAGAATGAAGTTCTATATTGCTTTTAATTGTCCCCTCTTATTCAGTTTCTTTAATTAAAAAAAGATGTTCTTCAAAATTATGTTAACTATGGAAGTTGCCAACATTACTCATCATTAATTCATAGAATCACAGAGTTGGAAGAGACCTCAAGTGCTATCCAGTCCAACCCCCTGACATGCAGGATACACAATCAATTGTTATTTTTTATTATTAATAATGCCCATCCAACAACAACAGGATTATTTAAAGATTTTGGCACCTGCATGCCATCTAAGGGAAGGCCTCAAAGCATTGTGTGGCAGCTGTGAAAACATTGATGGCTGGAACAACATGGTCCAGATGCTCAGATACTAAAATACACAACAGCACCTAGTCTCACGCTACTCCGGCTGTCCTCCCTGACTTTCCCACCTGTCACCAGATACCTGATCATGGAGCTCCTAACCTTCTTTGGCTGCTGTTTAGTGTCGGCAGCCTTGTATCTCCTCTTGCCCATCTTGCTGTTGCCATCTTCACTGCACAACTAATTCCATCATTTTCTGAGCAAAACTGTCATATCCTAAAACCATCTTTGCTGTACTGCAAAATACTTAAGCAGGCTAAAACCATACTATTTTGCAAGGTCTTTGGTTTTTAAAACTTTTAAAAGATTTGCTTTTTCTTGTTTTTAAAAAAGGGTTTTAAAGAATGCTTTTAAATTTGTATATTGGACATTGGTTGGAGAACCCTGGTATACAGAAAAGCACTAAACAAGGTACGTCAAATAAATATATAAATACGAAACTGGTAAAAAGAGCTGCATTTAAAAAAAGTTGCATGTAGCGCCATTCCAGCATTAATTGTGTTATGATGTGATCCCTTTCAAAACTCCCTGGGTGGCCTTGGGCAATTCACTTGACAAACATTCATTTCTCCATCAACAAACAAGGGGGATGATAATAATAATAATACATTGCTTACTTTTCACATTTTCTGTGGTGAATTACTCATAAGTAGTTAATGTACGAAGCTTGGAAAGTGTAGTGAGTTATATAAGTACGTAATAGATTATTGTTATTTTTTCAAGCTGTTTCTTACAAGGCTATTGGTCAAATGTGACTTACACTTCTTGATTGATCCTTTAGAGTAGACCAATCCTCCCTCTACCTAAACCCTTTTAACATAGATTTCTGGCACTGACTTCTTAAAGCAAGATATCCTCTTATATCTGTTTGTCAGAACTTCATGTAAAATGATCTTTGTTTGTCTGCCAGTAGTACTTCATTAACAATTTTATCTTGATAGTTTTCTGTTGCTATTGTCTATGATAACTACTACTGAAACATAACTTGAGAGACAGCTTTTATGATTCCTGATATGTTATGTAATATCTTGTCTCAGCATTATTCCAAGACAGCATTTCTGAAATATATGTTTAACTATGCCCTTGTGTAATGTAATGGTTTTTAAAAAAAGTCAAATCACTTGCAAGCACAGCGTATTAGCTCTTGTATATATGTGTCTACATGCACATAGCCATAAACATTTTCACGTGTATACATTTAGATCTGCTGTCAGCTGCGATATCTCAATGTAAATTCAAAGTTAGTGGGATTTTTAAAAAGGATTAATGTGCAAATATTTAATTTTGCTTAGAATTGATTTGCATTAGTGGAACAGAAAAAAAGATGCCCAACCATGGATTTTATTGGATTTGGAAATTAATCATGGCAGAAATCCTACATCACATTCATAACTACATAAAGGTAGTTACAATTGCCTTAAAAACTGAACCCATATTAATCTTGAGGGAGCAGCTACATGTAATGAAGATCTGTGTCACAGTTGAATGGGACATTTCAGAATGATGTGGCCTACCTCCTCCTGCTCCTGAGCCATGGCACAACAAGCAGTCTCCTGCTACTGAGCTGTGATCTCATCCCATCGCAGGTTGGGGATCAGGAGATACTATTCATGTCATTCTGAAGTACCCCATTTACCTGTGCTGCAGACTGCCTTGAACTTAAGGTGGGTTCTAGGAGATTATTTGTGGTCATGGCAATAGTGCTACAGTCATGAGTATGAACCATAGGTGCATCTGGAGCAGTAATAAATACATGCCTTGAGGTTATCAATCCATGACTGCAATACAGAATACAAGCCAGCCTCTTCACTATAGATAAAGAAACCATGGCTGATTTGAAAATGACTTTGTGACCAGGGACACTAATGCTACATATAGGACGTTTTCACACTACCTGGCTTAAGCCGCCTGGAGCCTTTCCGGAACGGCTCGTGCCGCTCATTCCGGAATGGCTCCGGCGGCGGCAACCCTAATTCCTTTTAAAACCCGGAATTACCTTTAAGCCGCTGAAGCTGGAGTTAGCGTTGGTTCGGCCAGAGTGAGGCCGGACTTACTGCTCCGTGCGTTTGAACACACGGAGCAAGGAGCCGTTCGGACGCAGGGATGGCACCGGAAGGGGCAGGGTTTGCTGCGGCGTGCATGTGAACAAGCTGGAAATGGAGCCGGAGTGGGGCCGGACGGAGGTAGGATTGCGTCCTCCTAAAGCCCCGTGTGAAAATGCCCATAGGTAGGGCATCTCTGAATTGTCTAGGCCACTGCTGAATGCTGTCTCCTAGGATTGTGTTGAAACACTGCAGCAGAGCTCAAAAACTGGGAGAAAAGGAGAGATGAAATTCTCCAACAGTTTATTCTTTCACTCCCTAACATGATTGTGTGGGATGAAGTGTTTTTGCTACTGCTGCAAGTAGAAGCAATACCCATTGTTTGGACAACTTGGCCACCATTTTGCATTCTGGTCCACTGTGTATATGTATGAGGGGGTATCGTAAAGTTTTGATTATCACATTTAAAAAAAATTGACAGAAAGTTTGTTTTGATTTGTAGTTGTTAATTTATTTCTACATAGTCACCATACAGATTTGCACATTTTCCCCAGTGGTTCTTGATCCTCTGAATACCTGATATTCTAGAAGTCTGCAGATTGTGCCCTACAAAGGGGTATCATAAAGTAATAATTATCACCCAGAAGTTATTAGGTAAGATGAAATTTTGTCAATGTCATCACTAGTCCCTAAATGTACAATGTTGAAAAAATAAGCTCATTGTGTCCTTTATTTTTGTGACAGGTTGTACCAGAAGTTACTAAAGTGTAAAATCCTTGTAAGGTGCAATATGCAGACTTCTACAATAATGGTATTCGAAGGGTCAAGAAATTCTGGGGAAAAATGTATAAATCTGGAAGATAACTACATAGAAATAAGTTAACAATGACAAATCTAAACAAACTTTATGTCAAAAATTTTTAAAAGTGATAATTAAACTTTACGATACTCCCTTGTATGTGCGCATATGTGTATATTGGTGGGGGATGGCACAGAAAGACTGCCAGAGGTTTGGTGGATAATCAGGGGAAGCAGACGGCGCAAAGCACTGTCTTCAGGGCAAGGAAGGGGAGGGGCAGCTGCACGCTGGGCGCCTCAACCCCTTCCTGAAAATGTCGTCGGAGCAGCCGGCCCTCCGCACGGCTGGTGCTCCGACGATGCCTTTCCGCTGCAGCGTCCACACATGCTGCAATGGAAGAGGCGCCAAAGGTGTGCCGGCAGCCTTTTGCTGCGCACCTTCTGCAATTTGTGGAAGGAGCGCTATTTTAGCGCTCCTTCCTGGGGTGGCGAAGCTGCGCCGCGGGGCTGAGGAGTGCAGATGCCTCGGCCCTGATCCGCAGCTTCCTGGGGCGGCCCCGTGCTGCCCATCTGCTTAGCCCCATTATTCTACATCTGGCTATAGGGATAGAGACAGATGTTTCCCCAAAGGTCCCTGCTATCCATCAGACCCTAAATGCATATGGAGGGAGGGCTGTTGCGACTAAACACAGTGTAGTTCCACATGCAGTGCTTTTATGCTACATTTCCCAGTGAAGAATCTTGGTCAAAATCATCAAATACTTCCAAATTGAATACTAATAAAGAAACAGATGCAGATTGCTGTAGCTCTAGGTGCATCTACGCTATAAAAATAATGCAGTTTGACACCACTATAAATGCTGTAGCTCCATCCTATGGAATCTTGGAATTTATAGTTTTAAAAGGTCTTTGCCTTCTCTGCCAAAGCATGCTGGTGCCTCACAAAACTACAGATCCCAAGATTCTGGAGGTATTGAGCTGTGGTGTTAAAGTGGTGTTGAGCTGTATTATTTCTACATACAGCAATGGTAGGCATACCTTTGATGCTTATAAATCTGTAGTATAAGTAATTACAGTGAGCCCTTGGTGACCACTGGGGATAGGTTCCAGAAGGCCCTGTGGATACCAAAACACATAGATGCTGAAGACCCATTAAATACAGTGGCCCATTAAAATGGTGCCCTTTTCTCAAATATCAAAATTAAAGTTTGGTTTATGGTATTTATATATACTTAAAATATTTTCAAGCTGTGGCTGCTTGAACCCATGGGGGAAAAACCCATGAATAAAAAACCCATGGATATGGAGGGCTGACTGTAGTACCGTACATCTTGTTACAAAATTCTTCTCTTGGCTATGAGAAAATCAAATGGAATAAAAAAAAAACAATGTTATGTGTTCCACTCTTCAGCTTTAATTTGAAATTTAATATCATACTATACAAGTTCACAGCTTTAAATGCTCAGTTATGCATCCTCCCATATAGTTTAGGTATATATCAGTATATGAGAGATGGCATTTTAAACATCAGTGGTTGGACAATGAAGATAAAATCATGTTGATATGCAGGAACGTGTTATTAAGAGTGGCCATCTCATCTTGTTTTGGTTCATCTATCTCTCCTTCTTGCAAAAGGCAGTAAGATGTGTGTTTAAAAACAGCTGCCATTATAATCCATTATAGACACACTTGTGCCTGAGCCTAAGTTCTAGAGAGATTCCCAAAAGAGGGTTCAGTTTGGCAAATGGGTAAAGTCAAAGCTCACTCCTGACATGTTTCCAAGACAGTTTTGCCTTGTCCCCAGCCTCCAAACATTGTTTGTAATATCTCATATAGGGTTTCTGCATTCCATCCCTTATGCATGTTTGCCCTATGTGTAATTTAATGTATTAAATTTAATACTGCGATATTTACAATGCTTGGAATGTTACCCTTTTGCAAAAAGTGATCTGCTCCATTGCTCATGATACACAATACAAGAGCAATTTGTTAACGTTTTTACTTTCCTACTTTTTTCATTGGTGGCTGAAAAGGTACACATTGCATTGCCTTACCCATTCCCTTATTTGTTATTTTAGTAGTGGTAGTGGTATCATGCTTGTCTCAAATATGCAAGATGGCTGAAGAAGGTTCTCTGCTTTTTACTCGAAAACAAGGATTTCACACTGTTCAGAGCAGTACAGCTGCTTCTTTCATTGTTCAAAACTGGTGCAAACTAGAGCAACGTGATTCTCTGGACACTGTAAGAAGTGTCTATGACAGCCATGCAGTAACTAGAGGCTCCTATTGTTGTATTCTGTATAGACTGTTGTTTTTATGTGCCTTCAAGTTGTTTGACCCTAAGGCAAAGCTATCATGAGGGTTTCCTAGCAAGATTTGTTCAGAGGGGGTTTGCCTTGACCTTCCCATGAGGCTGAGAGAGTGTGACTTGACTAAAGCCACCCAGTGGGTTTCCATGGCTGAGTGGGGATTCATACCCTGATCTCCAGAACTGCAATTCAATGCTCAAACCACTACACCATGCTGGCAATATTAGGCTGAAACTATTGCTCTGGACTACGTGATGCTCCAGCCACAACATGAAGTATGGCTGGGTGGTAGCATCACTTTCGGGAGTGCCTAAAGTATTGCACCTCTCCAGTCTATTCCAGTTTAGAATGTGTTTTGAAAGAAAAAGATTAGAGAATTACTGCTCTGGCAGCAAGCTCAACAGCTACAACTCCCTCCCACATACAGCTAATGATTAACAAGTGTTACTCACTGTGGGTACATCATGCAATTGTAGTATGCTAAAAAATACAACAGGAGATATTCAACAGTTGGGGCTGCTATTGCCAGATTGCTCTACCTGTGGGTCTTCTTGGTTACCCATTTATCTCTGTGCACACCGAGGCCTCTGAAGGTGACTTTGTAGTTTTCCATTACAAATGTAACACATACTGCTAACTGTCCAAATTTGACAGGGACAATCCCAGTTAATCCAATGCTGTTCCACTTTTCCAGCTACTTTTAAATGTTTTATTGTATGCCTCTTCTCCCTCTTTTCCCCTTGGTCCTTGGCTTATTTCATTCTCCTGAAAAACTGTTTTTATGCCACCTGCAAACTGAGATGAAAGTGCAAAAATAGTTTGCAGTCAGTTAACTTAGCAGGGAAGACAGGGGGGATTGGAATCTTGTCCTTCCCTGTAGGCTCAGGCAAAAGCAAACTGCTGCAGCGTCTTCTAGCTTATGTGTTCCTCCAGATTAATAACTTTTGCCTTCGTGACCACACTTGGATATTGCTTGGCAACATGTGTCCTGGTTTTCATCCATGAAATATCAGAGGTTGCTGTAGCAGCTGAGAGAGCTGGCAGAGGATGGCTGGACTCCAGGGAAGGGACACTTTTATAAAATTATTGGAATGAAAAAACATGTGAAGTTGAAGGGTTTCACAGCCAGCATTCATAATTTTCTGTGTTTTTTTTTCCTTTTTTTGGCTGTGTGGCCATGTTCCGGAAGAATTTATTCCTGACGTTTCGCCTACAACTGTGGCTGGCATCTTCAGAGCATGGTGGCATTGAAGTGCATGGAGTATATAACTGTAGGACTCTTCTTTGGGAGGAAGTGGATTTTTTTACACGTTAATGGTGCTGAATGGTGCGGCCTGGAGGTGTGTTGTATGGAGGATATGTGAGAGGGATTTGTGTCTAATTGGTAATTCATTGTCTGTGGGGAAACCCCTTGAGCCTGGGTGGTGTTCATTTGCTTGTCTTGAGTCTTGATTTTGGGGTTTTTCAGGACTGGTAGCCAAACATTGTTTACTTTCAGCATTTCTTCTTTTCTGTTGAAGTTGTCCAGGTGTTTGTGGAGTTCAGTGGCCTCCTTGTGCATTCTGACTCAGTAGTTGTTGGCATGGTCCAGAATTTTGGTGTTTTCAAATAGCATCCTGTGCCCGAGTTGGCTATTATAATATGTTCTGCTACTGCTGATTTTTCTGGTTGGCCCAGTCTGCAGTGTTGCTCATGTTCCTTGATTTGTGTTTGGATGCTGCATTTGATGGTTCCTATGTAGACTTGTCCACAACTGCACAGTATGTGGTAGACCCCTGCGGCCATGAGGGGGTCTCTCCTGTCCTTTGTTGAGTACAGCATTTGCTGGATTTTCCTGGTCAGTCTGTAAATTGTTTGAAGGTTGCGTTTCCTCTTCTGTTTCCTATTCTGCCGATGACTCCTTTAATGTGTGGTAAAAATAGCTTCCCTTTGAGTGTTTGTCTTCACTCCTGTGGTTTTCTCTGGGTGTGGCAGATCTGATGTCTGAGCTGGAGTAACCGTTGGCCTGTTGAGCCCAGTTTAGGTGCTTCAATTCATCTTCCGGGAAGTGGAGTTCGCAGATTCTTTTTGCACAGTCTACTAGTGTTTTTATTGTGCTCTTTTTTTGTCCTACGTCAGGGGTAGGCAACCTTTTTGAGCCGGGGGCCGATCCCCCGAAGTTGTCCCTTCCGGCGGGCCCGGGGGAAGGGGAGGAAATGGCACGCACAACCCCCCTGCCTGCGCTGCCGCCACCACCGCCGCCGCTGCCACTGCGCGTGCTGCCGCAGCCGCCTCCACACATGTTGCGGCCACCATTTTGTTCTCCAAAATGGTGGCCGCGATGTGTTTGCGCATGAGCAGTACTCCTGCGCATGCACAAACGCGTCACGGCCGCCATTTTGGAAAACAAAATGGCGGCTGCGGCACACGCGGCCGCGCGGTGACCGAAATGCGTAGCAGCAGCAGGCGGCGGCAGGGGTCTGCCTGGGCCGGTAAGCGCAGACCCCTGGGCCGGAACCGGCCCAGGGGCTGTAGGTTGCCGGCCCCTGTCCTAAGTGATGGTTGGAAGTTTTGTGTAAGTATCTGTCCATGTGTGTAGGTTTTCTGTATACTGTATGACCCAGTTGGGCCATATGGGATACTATTTCCCATATGGCCCAAGTTTAAGCTGATATTGGCCAACAACAACAACAGCAACAATAACATACCATAATTGGGCTTGTTGGCCTGAAAAAAACTCACTGTACATAACAATGTTAACTGAGTGCTGGATGTGTGTTGGATGACTCTTGTGGAAAGGCACTTGCATTAATTCAATCGTTGTTGTTGTTGATCATGTATTCATTTATATCCTGCATTTTCCCTAAGCATGGCACTCAAAGCAATTTACAACATCTTAAAAACAGTATAGTTTTAAAACCATACAAAAAGATGAGTTAAAAAAGTATAAATATAAAAGTTCCATATTTTAAAAAACAATTAAACAATCTGTAACAATTAAACCTGCTCCTAGGCCTTTAAACAGCTGTTTAATCTGCTAATGGTTTCTGATTTCCAAACAAAAAGATTGAGCAATAACAACTTTTAATGTAATACTTTATATTATAGAGGATTTTTTCTTCAGCTGCCCCTGGACTGTGGAACAACCTGCCATAAGAAATTTGACAGCTGAATATGCTGTCTGAATTTAAAACAGCATTAAAGACCAGTCTCTTCCAGCAGGCCTATCCAGATGATTTTTAAACTGTGAATTTTAAATGATGAATTTTAAATGTGGATTGTTTTAATATGTATGTGTCTTATTTGTCCTTTTAAATTAATGTATGTGTTTTAACTGATGATGTGCAACCTGTTGTTGTTGCCCGTCTCAATCTATGGGAGAGGCGAATAAATAACAACAACAACAACATTATTTTCTTTCAACTGATATTTTATTATGTTTTTTCTATGTAATATTTGAAAACAAAAACCTGTGTGTGTGCCCCCCCCCCCAAAAAAAATCTTGTGGGCTAGAGCATAGGGAGAACATGCAATCAAGTATTCCAGAAACCAATTTCTGCTATCTCTATTCATTCTTAGCCTGGTTCTTTTTCCAGTTGCATTTTTATAATCTAAATGCAAGTTTTAGCTCTACTATTCTATGCCATGACCTCATGGTTCAAACCTCCTCATGATTTATAGTGCAACCCTATACAAATCTGCTCAGTAGTAAGTACCACTGAGTTCAATGGGGCTTATTCCACAGCATCAAATTACTGCTTTAAAGAAAGAAAGAAAGAAAGAAAGAAAGAAAAGAAAAGAAAAGAAGGAAGGGATAGAGAATCAGTGGTGCTGGCAAAAGAGTTGCATGGTCTCAGATTATTAGACCTAATGCTGATCAAATCAATGAGACTGAACCCCAAGAACTGGTGATTTTATCCAGATTGATGGTTATTTTTATTGTAACACTGATGAGCAAGAAAAACTCCCTGAATGATTTTCACAGATGTGGCATCCCTAGGACTGCACACAGGCATACTGTTGCCTGAAAGGGGACTGTAATTATCTCATGCCTGCCTAAAAGGAAGCTGTAATTATCTAAAACCTCTGGCCTGCAATTGAGTTGTCACAGTTTCCCAGACACTGCTCCAGGCACCACAGATGGCAGTGGCTCATAGGCTTGGGACATATCATTAAGAACATGTGTAAAGCACATGATCCCGGCTGATTTCATGAAATGTAAAATACGACAGAGTTCTATGAAAAACTACCAGGCCTGACAGGAGGATGCACAGGCAGTATTTATGAGCCATCTATCTGAGATTCTAGCAGCAAACAGACTGACCTGGTGAAATTGCTCTTTACAAAAGAAAGAGCCGAAGCACACTGATACTTAAGTGAATTTTGTTAAGAACGTTTTTCTTGCACATGCCTTTTCTCCCTTTTAGTTAGAAATGAACACCATCTCCCATTTACCTACAAGACAATGAAAATAATAAGTTTGCCAAAGGGATGGTATATCTGACCGTCTGGATGGGGGGAAAAAAAAAAAAGGAGGGGGAAAATCTGACAAAGCTAGTGTGGAATTCCTGATAACTTTGCCTTTTGATATTTCTTGTCCTCTGCAGTTAGGTGGTTTCACAAATTAAATGATATTGCCATTTGAAAACATGCCAGCTGTAACATTTGGTCAAGCTTCTGAGGAACAAAGGCAATAACAAGCAGTCTTTTAGGGCCGCATCCTGTGTGCAAAGAAACTTCAAGTTCTGTTTTCAGTGCAGTATGGAAAGTGAATGTTTGCAAACTGCTGATGTCCAAGCTGATGACATGTAACCCCAGACTCCATGGGCAGCATCAATACAGCTGCGCCCATACCATGTGGCATGAGCCCAAGGCCCCTCTATATCATTGCAGTCTGCTATAGCACCTACATCTCATGAAATGAGAAGGAACCTTGTAGTGGTAGACAGTGGCAGTGATAATATGGGATATTTGCTGTTAGGTGGCTTCAAGTCAAATATTAGCAAGATTTGTTCGGAGGAAATTTATCATTGCCTTCTTCTTAGGCTGAGAGAATATGACTTGCTCAAAGTCGCCCAGTGGGTTTCCATGGCTGCCTCCCAGAGCCCTAGTTTAAAACTCAAACCACTACACCACACTGTCTCTCTTAACATATCACACTAGGCTATCCTTTCTTTGGGCCTAATTATATGCGACGTTAGTTGTGTGACTGCAATTAGTATACATGTCTTTTATTATGTAAACAGCAGCTACAGAAAAGTTTGAGCAGACTCTAGATTCAGGTGGGCAACTGTGGAAGACTGGGGGGGCACATTAGCCCTCCGGGAGAACTTGAAGGGCTGTACCCACCACTGCACCTGCCCTTGCAAAACAAAAATCATTTGGGGCCCCCAAAGACCCTTCAAATGCCCTCTGGGAAGCATGGTGCATGTTTTGGGCTTTTCTGGGCCCTTAGAGGGCATTTTGAGATATTTTGAGGCAAACTTTATTTTTTTGAACATTTTTGCAAAATACCATTTTGACTCCTGGGAGCCCTGGGCACCTCCAAACATGTGAAAATGCCCTAAATACACTAAGAGGTCATTTTGGGTGGTTTTTGAAAAAATAGATTTGACCGGGGGGGGGGGTCCAGGATGCACTTCCCCACCCCTGCTAGATCACTGGGGTGGGAACTGGGGATAGAAAGTTTACTTTGTTTCCTCCCTTAATCTCAGGGCTCATTCCCACTATGATTTGAAGCGATTTACTGATCGTTGTATATGTGCCTTGTCCTCACTAGGAACAGTTTCAGATCGTTCTGACTCGCTTTGAAGAGACAAATGAAATGAGAAGGTGGTTCTTTTGAAAAGAATCAATTAGCAAATGTGTTCAGCAAGTGGGAATGGACCTGAATTGCATCAAACTGGAGGGGAGGGACTACTGGCAGAGGGTTGGGAGATGGTGCAACCCATCCCCTCCCAGATTTTTTGGAAAACCACCATTTTTCCCTTCTCCTTTTCCAGGATCCATCCTACATTCCAACCTTCTGTCCAGGAGGAATACCAAAACACCCTCCATTCTGAGCATGACTAGGAAGCATGAATTTATATGCCTATTTTTAGCTTGTGTGTGTGATGTCCCCCATTTTTGCTGGCAGGTCCTCCATTTGGTGGTGCCTTGTCCTCTTTTGTGGACAAGGCACCCACCCTGGCTCTGGGGTCTCTTCGGGGGTCCCTTCCCCATCCAGGCCCATCAAACCCCCAAGGAGGCTTGGCCAGAAAAGGACCCAGTGTTCAAATCCCTGCCTAACTAGGAAAACCCCCTCTGGGAGATCTGGGCTCCTATAAAATCCAGAGTCCTAATAGGATCTTAATAGCCATTTACTCATGAGTAAAGTCTCATTGCAATAGTGTGATTTAAATCTGAGTAGAGGCAGGCTGGTGTAGTGCCTTGAGCATTGGACTAGGACTCTGGAGACCAGGTTTGAATCCCTACTGAGCCATGGAAACCCACTGGGTGACCTTGGTCAACTCCCATTCGCTCAGCCTCAGAGGATGGCAATGGCAAGCCCTCCTCTGAAGGAACTGGCCAAGAAAACTCTGTGTAGGGTCCCCTTAGAGTCATCCTCCTTTCCCAGGACCTATCCTACATTCCAACTTCCTGTCCAGGAGGAATTCCAAAATGTCCTCCATTCTGAGCATGACTAGG
>CM034703.1:42174683-42186467 GCA_020142125.1 Phrynosoma platyrhinos
ACAAAGACAGGCGGCGGAGGTGCTGCGGTGGCGGTGGCAGGGGTTCGGCATCCTGGGCCTGAACCGGCCCGGGGGCCGTAGGTTGCCGACCCTTGATGTAGAACACCCATTAATAAGCTCACAATCATGGCAGGTATCAAGTGTGGTAAATTGTCCTATTGACATGGTCATATGGTGTCAGTGTCTCTTCCTCTCCCCTTGTCCCCTGCCTCCTTCACTATTCCAGAACAGCTGGGGGCAGGGTTAAAACTTACTTTTTTGTTGTGGTTTTCTATTTCTCTGTGTTGATTGTTATAGTAGTTCTCTTTGTTCCTGCACACATGCCATTGAACAGTTGCTCTCAGGATTCTGATGCTATTCATGTCACTTTTTACTTTCACTTCTTGTCTGTCCTTAACTACTTTACGATTTCCCTCTGTCATGTGGTGGGGCTTTTCTTTCTTTTTGGATAGAGATATTGTCTCTTTGCATTCTTCTTTCACAATGTCCTTAGTTTAAGACCAGAGTTCTTTTGGCTCCCAGACAATTAGGCTTAATAGCGCAAATTTATTTTTCACATTATCTTCAAATTCTAAAGGGTTGTTCTTCAGGTTGCATTTTGTCACAATGATTGAATTCTTGTTCTTTAATTTTATACTAATTTTTGGTATTAGCAGTTCATAGTCTGTGCCACAATCTGTTCCTAGTCTTGTTTTTGCAGAGAGGGAATTGGGCTTCTTCATCCTCTGCTTCAAATTATGGAATCTATCTTATTTCTGTATTAGTAATCAGGTGATGTCCATGTATACAGTCATCTCTTTGGTTGCCTGAAGAATATGTTTATGATGAATAAACTGTTGGCCTTGCAAAATGTAATCAATTGCTCCCCTGCTTCATTTCTTGATCCTATGCCAAATTCTCCTATGATATTTGGTTCTCATTGAGGGCCTTCTGATCTTGGAGTTTGGGACTCTCTCTTGTTTTATTTTGGATTGTCTCATCATAGGGTTTTCAAGTTAGAAGACTTCAGGAATGGTTTACCGTTATTTTCTGCTGCACAGTACTAACAGGTTTAGCTGTGGTGCCATTGCCATTTGTCTCTGAGAGATCCTCTGCCAGTATCACCCCTACTACTGCTGCTTGGCTTGGCTGATATGGGAGACCCTTCCAGCAGCACTGTTACTATTAGCATAACCTTTTGCCTCACAGGAGCACACAATCCCATCACCAAGGAAAGATAATGGCACAGTGCATCATAGCATGTGTTTGTTCCTTAACAGGCAAAGGTGCGGGATGTAAACACAGAGAGACTCACAAACAGGCCAGATGAGAGAAACAAACAAAAAAGACTTAAAATGTACAAGGAGGAAAATCACAATTCAAAATATTTTGGCATGCGAAACACTTCTAACCTGTTTGAAAGAGGCAATTCCATACAATCATTCGAGACACTCTAGGAGTTCTGGAATATTGATGCATCTCCCTGCACTCATAAACACTTCTCTCATCCAGCCAAAGCCATTTCCGGATGTATGGGAGGACTACCTCATTTTCCTCCTAAATGCCTTTCTATTTATCACCCCACAAAGGAGGAAATCATGCTCACCCAAAAGACACAGTTTTGTATGGCATCTGTTAATTGATATGTAAACTGAAAATTATAATGAGTTAATAATTTAATTATTTTCTCCCTGGACTTGCAATCAAGGAAGCTTAACTGAAATATAAACAATATACAGTCCTCCCTCCAAATTTGTGGGGGTTAGGGGAACTAGACCACCGCAAATGTGAAAAAAATATGAATAACTCCTTCCCCTCCCCTCAGAATCCAGTTAAGGGGAGAGGTGGACAGGGGAAGAGAAGCAGAGGTGCACGCTCCTTTTCCCCCACCCTCCTGTTCCTTTAGTTGGCCCCTTCCCCTTCTCCTCCCCAATCTCTCCCTGGACAGTCCAGGGAGGAGAAGGGTCTTTGGAAGAAGGGGCAAGGTCTTCTCCTGTCTTCTCTTGTCTTCTCCTCCCTTATCCTCTCCTTGGGCAGCCTAGGGAGAGGATTGGGAAGGAGAAGGGAGGAGGAATGCCCTCCTTATCTGCCCAGGGAGAGAATCAGGGAGGTGAAGGGTCTTTGAAGGATCAAGGTACCTCTTGCTTCTTTGGGGGAATCAAGGCAGCCCAGGGGGAGGATCAGGGAGGAGGAATGCTCTCATTAGCAGGCTTGACCTTGTGAATAATCAAAACTGTGAGTCTCAAGGCTACAAATGTGGAGGGAGGACTCTACATCTCACCATAATGAAGAAAACCAGGTAACCATGCAGCTGCTGAATCTTCAGCCTAGGTGCTTATTGCTGATGGGTTACTTTGAGGCCCCTGCTGCTTCCTGTTCTTACAATTATTTCACTTAAATCAGACTTGCATCAGAAAGTCCTTCAAATACTGCACTGACTTCTGATACGTGATTCTCATTATCTTAGCAGAAAGACTTCAACATATATCCAATTGGTAGTTCCAACTAGAGTAGGTGCATTGAATCAGTTGTATTTATATAAATGTTGACTTAACACCCAACAATTGATTCACCTGGGCTGTTCCAGATTGTATTTGCAATTGGATTTAGTTCTATGCATTCAAGGAGGATTACTATTGAAAAATATAAGTATTTCAATGATAATAGGTATCCAAGTGAAAACCACCTTGTCATCCAGTTCTCCAGGCAATGATAAGTGATTCCAACAGGGCTTGGACTACAACTTCCAGAAACCCTCAGCCACTATGGTCCACAATAAATAACTATCTGTATACTAGACAGTTTCAATATCAATGAAGTAAAGAACTGAACATAGAAGTCCAAATTCCTGCATCAAGAACTTTAATAGAAGACCAGAAAGTCAAACTCCAGAAAATCTTAAAAAAAGAAGTGACGGTGCAGTCATATCAACAACTTGGCTAAAAGCAGAAATAGGTTTGTCACCATGATACAAGACTGCAAATGAATATAATCTTGATTACACATCTTCAACCAGATGAAACAAAAGGCAGCAAGAGGCCAGATATAATTCTGGTAAATGTTGTGTAATAGTTTGCAAGCGTTTCCAAGACTCTGGCAGACTAGGGTTCAGATCCCTGCTCAGCCACACAAACCCACAGGATGGCCTTGAGTAAGGGGGGTTGCAGACTGCCAGAAATAATGCAAATTGAGTCCACTTTTAGGGTTAGGGTTAGGATTAGGGAATCATGGGAACTGTATTTTATTGTGGCACCAGAGCTCTCTGACAGAGAAGGTTCAATGTCTCAGAAAAAAAACAACAATTCCCATGATTCCCTAGCACTAACCCTAACCCTAAAAGTGGACTCAATTTGCACTATTTCTGGCAGTCTGCAACCCCTAAGTGACTTCTCTCAGCCTTAAAAGTAATTTACTTATTCACTTAAAGCAAACCCTCTCTGAAACAAACCTTGTCAACAAAACCCCATGATGGAGTTGCCTTAGTGGTAAGCGATTTGAAGGCACACAACAATGACAAATAAAACTGCATCATCTAAAACAACTACCAAAATAGGTGATATAAAAAAGAGAGCTGAGCTGTGTGTATTGAGAGTGTAACAAGTAACCTGTGATGTTAACAGCTAAGGAAGCTGGATGTAGGTTGTGTGAGGGAAAATAGCAAATTTGTAACAACTGAAGTAATTTGTATACACAAGTTTGAGAACCATCCACTAAGGAAGATACAATAATAAGTTCTGAATGTAAATAAAGTTATTTTCTTTGTGTTGACTGAAGGAATTTACAATTAACAACAAACACACTACCAAAAGTAATAACAACAATTAATAATAAAGACACTTCAGTTAGGGAGTGGGATCTTTGTCACATATAAATTGGTGCCAAGCAGGTGGGATCTGAAAGACCCATTGTGCTGGCATTTGAGAGAACCAGTAGTGTCACATGTAATTGGTGGCAGTGGGTGGATAGCTGTCAAGTAGCCTTCTCAGTTCAAATGTTGGAATAATTCTACATACCCCAAGGCATAATTTAGGAAAGAAGCCTCTGGTTTTATTCAATACAACACAAAATTATGCCATTAATTCAGACTTGCAATACCATAATACCTGGGATATGGGATCATTGCCTGAGTAAACCCTGAAACCTATCAAGACAAAACAAAAAACTAACCATGACATTAGTAGCAACAACATCTTGAACTTTTCATATTTGGCAAGATCACATCTTTACATAAGGTGATTTAAGTTTCTTTACATAAGATGATTCACGTTGTTACAACTACAAAGCATGTACAGAAGTGAATTGTATTTCTGCAGAATGGCAAACCTTAGACATACTGCTTTTAAAATAAGGCCCTAACATTTTATGTACATTTTGTTTACCCAGCTGCTAAATTTAAGAGACATAGCTATGATGGAAGTGGTGAGGGTGTCAACGAATTAGCCCTTGATACATGGTCTATTGTTTTTATGGATAAACAGTTCCATTTTATATATATATATATATATATATATATATATATATATATATATATATATATATGCAACTGCCAGAATAACTAGTACAATAATTTCAAAATACAGTTTTGATTGTTATCACTCTAAAGTTCAACTTTAGCTAGATCAGTTCCATTTAAAGAGGAAACACATGGCCACCTGGGAAAGAGTAGACAACATGTGTAAATTATCTTTTGTGTATGGAAAATGATGAAACAGCCCCAAACATCATTATTTCTTGCAACTTCCTGAAACCTGTTTCCCAAATCCCTTGAAAACAACAGCCTACTGAATAAATGATTTAGAGGGATTTCTATGGCTTTCCCAGAGCACAGGCCAATCTCTGTGGACAAGTGAGGAAGTGAGGGATTACAATGAAGTACAACATTCAGGTCAGCCAAGGTTCAGTTCTTGATCAAGCCTTCAGCTGATGTTGAGAATTTCCAGAAATTTACATAGAATCTGTTTGGGAGACAGATGGTCCATATAGATCAGAAGGGACAGAGTTCCAACATGACCTCTAGAGCTCAGTACCAATTTTGTTACACATAGAAGGCTTATATTTTTGAACATCTAATGCTTTGAGCATTGGACTATGACTCTGGTGAAAAGAGTTCAAATCACTCAGTCATGGAAACCCATTGGCTGACCATGGGCAAATCACACTCTCTAAACCTCAAAAGAAGGCAAAGGCAGCCCCACACCTGGAAAAAATCTTGCCAAGAAATCCCCATCATAGGTTCACCTTATGGCTGCCATAAGTTGAAAATGACTGGAGGGCATACAAATCTCAAATCAGCAGGTCAGATCAGCAGATGAATGAGGGGGAACACCTTGATTAATAATATGCTATAGTCTTATGTTGGGAGCAGCAAATGACTTCAGAAAGTTGAAGGAAAATTGTGTTATACATGTTCCATCAAAAGTTGAGTAAAGATAACAATTTACCAAGACACAACATAAGCTGATTGTCTAAAGTCCATACAATTACTGGTGGTGGTGATGGTGACAACAGAAGAGATGGAGATGAAAACTGGATACAAACTGTTACTTGTTCTGAAGTAGCGTAGAAATAAATGGCAAGCAGAAGAAACCATAGACTCATCTCAGGTTGCTCAACTCATAGATATTTTTATTGATTTAAAAAAAAACCAAATCCATCTCAGCCAAGATAAATCTTAGAGATATAAATACATAATAAAACAATGCATAATATTATATTGTATTCAATCTTGTTTATATCTGTTATAAGAAGGACTTGAACCTGGGGAATTACTAAAGTGCAAGTCTTCAATGGGATCTTTTATCCTATGTTTATGGAGGTGGCAAGGGAATAGAGTGATAGAGATAAAGTTGTCCAATGAATTTGGGATTACTACTCTTTGAAGTAGACAATTTCCAAGGAAAGGAGATGGGATGTTAATGTTATCTCATCTTCAGCAAGACACATCCTGGCTGGTACTCATAACTCTCCTAGGTGCAAATTCCTGTTTTGCAGCTCCTAGGCTTGGCCCTTTTGATCTGCAAATTGTTGTAGGTGCAGACATGACCTTTCAGGCCCCTACGTGATGTGCGCCTTGGATCCATAACGATTTGGCTTCTTCAGTCTAGGGCCATAGTAGGGACCCACAAAAGTTTTTTTTTAATTAAATCAATTAATTAATTATTAAAACACTAACTGTATACTGTCTGTACATACCTAACTGAAATTTAAATTCAGAAATTTCTAGAGCTGAAACTCTCACACCATTTACTGGGCAAAAAGTAAAATATTAATAAAGGTTGTAGGTTTTTTTTAAAATGTCAGCATATGGTCAGAGTATGATTATAGAGGAAATGGAAATAAAAACTGGATACAAACTATGTCATTTGTTTTTAGGTAGCATTGAAATACATGAGACTTTAATTATTACTTAAGTCCTATGAAAATCTATTGGATGTAATTCAAATAATGTAAATCGGGATCCAAACCACTATAATTTATTTCTTGCCCTTGAGTGAGCTCAGAATGATATGTAAAGTTCTTCTCAATTTTATCTTCACACCAATCCCATAAGATAGGTGACTCTGAGAGGTGAAAGGGGGGTTGAGCCAATGCCTCACTGGTCCTAATACAACCACTGCATCTCTTTTACAATCCTGCTACTAACTCAGATTTTTGATAATGTGTGGGTGTAGATCAAAACATCTGGAGGGACCCACACTGAGGTAAGCTGACGATCACAAGGTGCTTGACCACTGTCCCATCCTATATTATTGTCAAGCTATTTAGCCCCCAAATGAAATGAAATGAGGTGCAAGGCTTGATTCCCACACCTCAAGCCAGATGGCATTAGGAGAGTGACAAGAATCCATCCTCAGGTGATGAACCTAGCATATTTACAAGCACTGACCAGCTATGACCACTGTCATAGGTAGCTGTGTTGAAAACCTTGTTACTGATTAGTTACTGATTAAAAATAACTTGCCCTTCACCCTGCCTTCTAAATTGAGAGAACAGATGGTGGAATCCTCGTTTTACCTTCAATCAGTGATATTGCTGCATGCTGACAGTATCTGAGACACTATTGAAAATTTCCCCTTCTTGGTCATTTTCTCAATGGGGAGAACAAGTAGGGGTAGGGATTCAGGAGGGGTGGGGATCAAGGGTGGGACAGGGTCCTCCTTTGGACTTTCAGAAAGCTGGATTCTAGCTGCTGATGGGCTGGATTAGGCCCACAGGCCTAAGACATATCTCCCTTGGACCACATGGTTTTAACCTGGTCAATTATGTACCTTCTTCTGTTGTCATGCTAAGGAATATGAAAACAACATGACTCCTATATGTTTCATAATTGTACAGAGAGGAAGGAATGAACCAGGAGAGTTTGCTATACAGGGGAAAGGAAATCAATACACGCAGAAATGTCCTCTCCTATGAAAAGTACAGGAGCAATGTCTTTGAAACTGGTGATTTTAGTACTCTCCCAAAGTGTATTGCTCATAAAGACAAGATGGCGACTTTCTCCTTGCTGCCTTGCCCACTTGATTCCAACACCTGGCCAGACTGACAGACAAATCTTATGTCAATGTTTGCAACTATATGACATCCTTTGCTTCACCTGAGAGCAATAGAATAGTGTAAAGAACACAGAGGAGGGCATGTGCATGGTATATACAGCTCTAGCCATTCCATACACCTCAGCATTTGCTGCCTAAAGCAGTTACTTTGATCTGCCTAATAGTAGGGCCACCCTGAGTCACTTTATTGCTATGATGAGTATCTCTGTTTTGCCCATGCAATCTTAAAGAAGGTAGAATGGGTTAATGGTTGAGAAAATGATTTTTGAAAGTAAATTATTGGCAATGTGCAGAATGCAGCTGGACTTTTGCGGGGCTTCAGCTTGTTCCTGTGATAAGAAGTCTAGACATGATGTGTCACAAAAGAAAGGCACGATATTTAGAGCAATTCTGGTCAAAAGAAATGATCACCTGTTCCAAGATCCTGTCAATTAATTAGCTGCTAGAAAGCTGCTCGAGAACAGCATCGAACAAACACCTCCAAAGACAGATGGGACTGCCAGGAAACTCTATTGGAAAACTTGGACAGCAGCAGAATGTCTCATTTGTTTTGAGTTCATTAGTCTCAAAACTTGGCATCCAGCTTCTCCTCCCAGGTGTGATTTTTTTTAAAAAAAAAAATTCTATAAATGTATTTAGGTTGATGGCTGTGACTTGGCAACTAGTGAGCTATAATACTCAGGGGATTTGGCGGATTTCTTGTTTTAATCCAAAAAAAATTGTGTAAACAGAAGCCTCATTTTTATAATCTCAAACTTTCAGAGCTATGAGAGGCATGTGAATGGCTTGAAAAGACAGAAAATGAAGGCACTCTCTGCCTGATATAATTTCTTCCTTTACATCTGTGTCAAATGGATATCATGCCATGGCATAACGAATTCTGACCTAGAAGATAATCTTTTATTCGTCATGGTTTCCTACTGTAACTTGGTCACCGAGAAGCATGTTCATTTACCACCCAGTATACCACACAAGTTGTTAGCAAAGCTCCTTCCATCCCCTTCCCACATTTAATATACTCTATAGCTCTGTTTGTTCAGCATATTATGGGATAGGATTGTATGAAGGGTAAAGCCAGAGCATATCCCTGCAACTCATTTCCCTTCATTATATCCCACAATTTATTTGCATGAGCAAGGGTTATGTTTTCAGTTCTTCATGCCATTTTTGAGGCACTTGCTTCTATGAAGTGCTACCCAAGTTTGAAAAGGGAACCATTTAGACTGGAGTGCTCAGAGTTCCTGAGCAGTCATGTTGCCAGGAGAGTCGGGGAATCATAAGTAAGGTCTTTTTCATACTATACAATTATACCATTTTGTAGTTCATTATCTGTTATGTCTCCATCCTGTGGAATCTCAATGGCAGAGAATTCTAAATTCCTCTCTAAACTACAAATTCCAGCACACCATAGAATGAATCATAGAATCATAGAGTTGGAAGAGACCACAAGGGCCATCTAGTCCAACCCCCTGCCATGTAGGAACTCAAAATCAAAGCATCCTCGACAGATGGCCATCCAGCCTCTGTTTAAATACATCCAAGGAAGGAGACTCCACCACACTCCAAGGGAGTGTGTTCCACTGTCGAACAGTTCAGATAGTCTGGATCCAGTCCATGTAGGTTTTACAAGTCACAACCAGTATTATGAATTTTACTAACTCTCAGCATCCAAGTTTCTGGCCAATGAACATAAAGGCTCTGGGATAACAGATACGTACCAGACATTTATTTTGTAGTGCCAGACTCCTTTATACTTCTAGAACAGTGTAAATCTACTCCAGCATACTTACACTGAGACCAATATTTGTGTAGTCAATAGTGCAAAGGATGCCACAGCCTTGAGCTCAGTAAGTTGCCCACCCATAAAGTCAAATGGGAGAGAGGGGGGCTATGTGCTTGGAGAATGATTGAGGGCACAAGAGACCTAACTTACGCAGTCTCTGAGAAAGAACAACCATGACTGTTTTCATGACAGCACAGTGCTCCAACAGGATTCTAGTGGACAATATTTAATTAATAATTAATGCAGCTAGGTTCCCATATTTGGGTCCAGCCTATTCTGTTTGGACTCTGCTCCCTAATGTAGCCTTAGGCTGCTCCCATCACAAAAATATTTCTGGGTACACACTTGAAATTGGAGAGCCAGCATGTCATAGTGGTTTTAGCATTTGACTATGAGTCAGGGAGACCAGGGTTGAAATTCCTCTCATAGAATCATATAATTGGAAGAGCCCATCCAGTTCAACCCCCTGCCATGCAGGAAGATACAATCAAAGCAATCCTGGCAAATGGCCATCCAGACTGTGCTTGAAACCTCCAGAGGTCTTAAGACTTTGTTTACAACTCCACCACTCTTTGATGCAGCGTGTTCCATTGTCAAATAGCTCTTACCATACAGAACATCTTCTTAATGTTTAAGTGGAATCTCTTTTCTTGTAGCTTGAATCCATTGCTCTGTGTCCTAGTGTCTGGAGCAGTAGAAAACAAGCTTGCTCCATCCTCAATATGACATCCTTTCAGATATTTAAAAATGGCTGTCATGTCACCTCTTAACCTTCTCTTCTCCAGGCTAAACATATCCAGCTTCCTAAGCTGCTTCTCATAGGGCATAATTTCCAGACCTTTTACCATTTTGGTCACCCTCTTATGGACACACTCCAGTTTGTCAATATCCCTGGACACAGTATTCCAAGTGAGGTCTGACTACTAAAGCAAAATAGAGTGGTACTATTACTTCACTCCTGTTTATGCAGCCTAGGATCATATTGGCTTTCCTTAGCTGTTGCATCACATTATTGATTCATGTTCAGCTTGTGGTCTACTAAGACTCCCAGATCCGTTTTGCATGTACTGTTGTCAAGCCCAGGGGCCCTCCATCCTATATTTCAGTCCTTCATTTTTTCTGCCTAAGAGTAGCACCTTACATTTCCCCCTGCTGAAATTCATTTTGTTATTTTTGATCTAATTCTTTCATCTCTTAAGGTGATTTTGAATTCTGATCCTGTCCCCTGGGGTATTAGCTACCCCTCCTAATTTGGTGTCATCTGCAAATTTGATAAGCAACCCTCAGCCATAGAACTGCATTAGGTGATGATGGGCAAGTCTTAGAATCATAGATTCATAGTGTTGATTAGTTCTGCCTTTTCTCTGTCCACCGTTAGAATTTCTCAATTTTCTCTGCACAGTGGCCCTACCATTTCCTTCTTCTTTCTTTTGCTATGGACATACCCCCTAAAAGCCCTTTTTATTGTTCTTAACCACTCTAGTAAGCCTGAGCTCATTTTGTGCTTTAGCTTTCCTGACTTTATCCCTACATGCGCTAGCTATTTGTTTGAATTCCTCTTTAGTGATTTTGTCCCTTTTCCATTTCTTATACATCTCCCATTTAAAACTTAGTTCAGTTGAAAGTTCTTTTGTTAACCAACCCGGTTTCTTGAGACACCTCCCATTTCTCCTTCTCATTGGAACAGTTTGAGATTTTGCCTTCAGTACCTCCCTTTTGAGAAACTCCCATCCATTGTGAATTCCCTTCTTCTTTAGTATTCCTGACCACGGCATTACGCCCAGTGTTTCCCTAAGTTTATTGAACTCAGCTCTCCTAAAGTCTAGAATGAGTCTACTGCCAGAAATAGTGCAAACTGAGTCCACTTTAACTGCCCTGACTCGGTGCTAGGGAATCATGGGAACTGTAGTTTATTGTGGCACCAGAGCTTTCTGACAGAGAAGGCTCAATGTCTCAGAAAAAAAATACAATTCCCATGATTCCCTAGCACTGAGCCCAGGTGGCGCAGTGGTTAAATGGCTGTACTGCAGCCACTCATGTATAAACCACAAGGTTGCAAGTTCAATACTAGCCAGGGCTCAGGCCTGACTCAGGCCTGCATCCTTCCGAGGTCGCTAAAATGAGTACCCAGCTATTGAGGGGCAATGAGCTTACAGTGGTAAACCGCTTAGACACTGCATAGCACAATATGAAGTGGTATATATGAAGCTGCTTTACTTTGCTTTTGCTTTGCTTCTCTTCATTCTTGATGACTAATAAACTGCAACAGGATTCTTTTCTGGGTCCAGTGCTAATCAATACCTGGCTTGACAAAGTACATGTGAAAAGGATCTAGGAGTCCACAAGCTGAACAAGAGTCAACAATACAATGCAACAGCTAAAAAAACCTAATATGATCATGTGCTGCATCAATAGGAGTGTATTGTCTAGATCAGGGGTAGGCAACCTTTCCCCTTTAAGGGCTGAGGG
>CM034703.1:42186567-42196631 GCA_020142125.1 Phrynosoma platyrhinos
GGCGCTCCTTTTAGATTCGGCGGGGAAGCACCGCGGTGAGGCTGCCTTTTCCCCGCGGCGCTGCGGACCAGGGCGTCTTGGACGCCCTTGTCTGCATCCCCCCTTAGAAACTATAAAATAGTAAGATGATTAGGAACAATTCAAATAATTGGAATATCTCACGGGATTATTGGAATTTAGTATTGATTTTAATCATGCAGATTTTAAAATTAATAATGGTTTAATACTGTTTTAAGGGGAAGGGGGAATATTTTGTATTTTATATTTTGTATTGTATTTTATGTTGTGAACCGCCCGGATTGGGAAACCAGAGGGCGGTATATAAATAAATTTTATTATTATTATTTATTATTAAAGCCACTTGATAATGTGATGTTGCTTGGATGAAATTGGCTTTCATTACTGTGGTGGGAACAGAACTGGTGACTGGGTAGAGAAAATATAGGAGGAAGAAATGATTTCTATTTTATATGCAACTATTGTCTTTAATCTCAATGTATTCCAGATACTCTCAGTTTTAAGCTGCAACTGAACCATGCTTAAAAGTTTTTCAAGGCAAGCACTTGATTTCTTCCAGCTGCATCTCTTGAACCTAAGCTAGACCTAGGAGACCCAGAAACAGAAGGGGAGGTTGTATGTGTGAAAAACAGTTCTCAGAAAGACATGAACTGGATGAGAGCAAAGTGAGAGGTTGAAAATTAATTTCCCCAAGTGAGGCCATGAAAGTACTGAGCCTTGGAGGCAATAATGAATTGGTTGAGCACCAATAGATTGAATTCTGACAAGATGGAGCCATTGTGGGTAGAGGTCCTCAGGTGTAGGAAATTGCTGGGTCCTTTTTCAAATGGACTTGCCTTCATCCTGAAAGAACAGAATTTGGGAGTACTCTTCTATCTAGCTTCATCATTAGATAAAAAAATAAGTCTGCAGATTGTGACTTACAAGGGGGTATCATAAAGTAATAAATATCACCTGGAAATTATTATGGTATATTGATGAAATTTTATCAGTGTCATCATTGGTCCCTAAGTGCATGATGTTAAGAAAATCAGCTCTTTGTGTCCTTTATTTTTGTTACAGGTTGTGCCATAAGTGACTAAAGTGTAAGATGGAGAAGACTGAGGCTCACAGCGTGATAAAGTTCCTGTATTTGAAGGGTAATAGTGCCTGGCAAATTCATGATGAAATGATGGTAGTTTATGGAAATGGTTGCCCATCATATCACACTATTGTAAGGTGGAAAAGGAATTTCCAAACTAGTCACATGTCCCTCACAGATGAGCCAAGACTTGGAAGATCATCATTGATGGCCGATGTGGCCACAGTAAGAAAGTGGAGTGTTTAATTATTGATGGACAATGTGGCCACAGTGAAGAAAGTGGAGTGTTTAATCCTGGAAGACAAACAAGAAACCATCCAAATGATCATGAATGAAAATGGTCCCAGTTATAGTAATGTGTGGAAAATTATTCATGACAAACTGTACATGTCTAAGGTGTCTGCACAGTGGGTTCCACGTTTGCTAACCCATTTCTAGAAATAAACACGGCATGACCTTTCAAGATAGATGCTGATGCCATTGGAACAGGATGAAGAGGATTTTTTTTTGGTTGTCTGGTAACCATGGGTAATCTTGGATCTATCAGTATGATCCAGAGACCAAAACCATGAGCATGGAGTAGAAGCATGCTGATTCCCCTCCCTCCCAAAAGATAAAGGTGCAAAAGTAAGCAGGGAAGGTCATGCTCTCAGTTTTTTGGGACTGTTATTATTACCTTGCAAAGGGACAAACCATCACTGGTACATACTACAGCAATCTTCTGGACAAGTTGCGAGATGCTCTGAAAAATAAATGCCGTGGTACGCTCTCCAGAAGCATTCGTCTCCTATCTGGCAATGCAAAAACTCACTGATTTCAAGTTGCAGTTAACAAAGCAAGGGCATGTGGCTTTGAGATCTTGCAGCATCCACCTTACTCTCCTGACCTTGAACCAAGTTACTTTTTCTTGTTCCCAAAAATGAAAAATCCATTGTGGGGATGCTGATTTGACAACACAAATGATGTCATTCATGAAGTGGAAGAGTGGTTTAAAGCACAATCTGCATACTTCTACAACAGGGGTCGGCAACGTTCACATACCTGGGGTCGGTCGCTGGTCCCCAGATCTTCTGCTGGGCCGGGTGTGTGTGGGGGAAATGGCAATGCACACGCTCACACACGCGCGCACAGCCCCTGCCACCCACGCTAACGCCAGCTGTCAGCTGCCACTGCTGCGTGAGCTGCCACCGCCGCACCACCACCGTGCCACCACCGCACGTGCATCACCGCCGCCATTTTGTTTGCCAAAATGGCTGCCGCAATTCGTTTGCGCATGTGGCAACTGAAGTGAATGAAATGAGATGGATGTGATTACACTCCCTGTGAAATATCAGGCCTATAGCTTGGCTGTAATCATGGAGTCAGCCTAGAACCCAGATGCCCAGGTTTCAGCAATGGCTATTTGTATGCCCTATGTGTATCAGTTGCACTCATTTCTTGAGAAATCAGATCTGGCTACAAGAACACAAACCTTAATTACATCCTAAAGTCACCCAGTAAGTCGCATGCGCAGGAGTACTGTGCAGATCTACACCTCTATCTTGTTTAGATTAAGCTTCAACTTGTTTGCCGTTTTCCGGTCCATTACAACTGTCAGGTTTTGGTTTAGCACAGGAACGGCTTCCTTGAAATTAGTGGAAAATAATAATTGAGTTGGGTGACATCAGCATACTGTTGACACTTTACCCTATAACTCTAGACAACCTCTCCTACCAACTACATGTATATTCTAAATAGCAGAGGGGAATAAAATAGAGCCCCATGGACCCTCACAGGGCAACAACCAAGGAGTTGAACAGGAGTCCTCTAGCACCACCTTCTGTATTTGCCCCTTCTGGAAGGAACAGTGCAACTGCAAAACAGTCCCTCCAACTCCCATTGCAATGAGATAGCCCAGAAGGATAGTGCCATTTCCTGTCCATAATTTCAGAATTGGTACAGAATTGAATTGATCGTAGATACTGGAAGAGGCAGAACTTGATTGGAATTATTAGGTCATGTCCAATAACTGAATCCTTGATCTTGACATCTGGTGATGGTAGATAATGAAGCTATGTTCTTTCAAAATGGCTCCTAGCTGCAGGATTTGAATAGAAGCCTTTCCAGCTAACCTTTCTCTGTCCTAAGCCAGACAATCAAAGAGGTTTTGGTTAGTATATACATACATATAGGTATACACACACATGTCTTGGGGGGGGTGTTGCACAGCCTATCATGTTTTCCACTGGATGTGTCTATGAAAGTGACAGGATTAAGAAAAAGATCTTTCCCAAACATAAGAATTCAGGCAGGTTCATAGAGAAGCATACTTCAGATAGTGTAAACCGGAGCCATATAGAACTTTAAATATCATAACAATGTGAATTGTTCCAGAAACCCAACTAGTTGGCAGTGGAGTTGTAACAATGGAGTAGATTGCACTCTGTAACCATCCTCAATCAATAAAGTGGCTGCAGCTCCTTGAGCTAACTGAAATGTCTGGGTGCTTTTCCAAGTCTTACAAAATGCATTATACTAATCCAAATCATAGAATCAAAGGGTTGGAAGCTACCACAAGGGCCATCCAGTCCAACCCATGCCATGCAGGAAATAACAATCAAAGAACCCCTGACAGATGGCCATCCAGCCTCTGTTTAAAGACTTCCAAGGAAGGAGACTCCACCACTCTCTGAGGGAGTGTGTTCCACTGTTGAATAACTCTTACTGTCAAGAAGTTCCTCCTGATGTTGAGGTGGAATCTCTTTTCCTGTAGCTTGCATCTATTGTTCTATGTTCTAATCTCTGGAGCAGCAGCAAATAAGCTTGCTCCATCCTCAATGTGACACCCCTTCAAATACTTAATCAGGGTTATCATATCACCTCTTAACCATCTCTTCTCCAGGCTAAACATACTCAGCTCCTTAAGTCCTTTCTCACAAGGCATAATTTCCAGACTCTTCACCATTTTGATTGCCCTCCTCTGAACATGCTCCAAATTGTCAACATTCTTTTGAAATTGTGGCGCCCTGACCTGGACACAGTATTCCAGGTGAGGCCTGACCAAAGCAGAATAGAGTGGCACTGTTACTTCTCTTGAATATGTAACTAAGGTATGTGTCATTATGGTAAAACCAGCTCTAGGCACAGCTGATGCATTACTGTTAGTCGTAATTGTGTGAATGCATTCCTGGGTGCCACAGAAAGATAGACATCCAGGCTGAAGGCTGAATCCAGTACAGACAAACTGTGAGCATGTGTATTTAGGGAGAATGTGGTTGCCATCTAACACAAGTTGGATCTTTATCTCCTGATCTGCTTTTCAATTGATCACTAATACTGCTGCCTCATCTGGATTACATTTCAGTTTATTTGCCATCATGCAGTCCCTTGTGACAACAGACACTGGTTTTAAATTAAATCAATTTACTTGGATTTAGATGGAAAGGAAAAATAGAGTTGGTTACTATCACCATACTGGTGACATCAGACCCCAAACAATCTATTCCAGAAGTTTCATGTATATGTTAAATACCATGGAGTACAAAAAATAACCCTCAACAGGGATTTGACCAGGAACCCACTATCACTACCTTCTGGGGTATCAGCCTTTCCAGGAAGGATGATAGCCATTGTAAAATGGTACATCCAGTTCTCATCCCAGCAAGGTGGCCCAGGAAGACACCAAGGTATCAAAAATAGCCAAAAGGGGCACGTTCCCCCTGTCCATTTCTGGACTGATGAAAAATTTTAAAACCCTCAAAGTGGCTGGAAGTCTACTTCTAATTCTCAAAATTTCAGTAAAAGGTAAATTGTTGTATCTGGGGGCTTCCAGGAGTAGCAATTCATCCTTTTCTTTTTTTTTCCAGAAAAGGGACAGTCTTCAGATTCTGGAGGTGTTATTGACTACAAAAACATTATTGAGGGCCGTATGTGTCTAAAGGTCACATTATCCCCAAGTTAAAAAGATTTCAGACTAAAGGAACTTGCCAGTACAAAAATGAATGCAGTTCCAAAGCAAAGAAAATTATATGGTGGGGCCAAAATTCTAGAACAAAAGTATTAGCAGGAGTAGCACAACTGGGTAAGAAGATGATACACAAAAAGATTCTTTAGTGAAGACATGCCTGGACTGAGATGGAAGAGCAATGGGGGAAGAAAAGAACAGAGTGTTCCTTTCTCATTTTGTAACCCAAAGCAGGAAAGCATTGATGATTCAAGTACATTTTGTTTAGTTATTGACAATCTGGATCCCTTAGCTTTTTGATGGCAAAAGTCAATTTCCCCAACTGCGCTCCAAATGGTTTACACTACAGTTCCCATTATTCCCATAAAGCATGGACACTGGAGCCATTAGGAAGGCTGGTAAAGACTGATTAATGTTTTGTTTTCCCATTATTCAAATAAAGCACAAACACAATGTTCCCCTTTACAAAATGTCAGGAATTCTTTCGACCTGCCATACAGACCTGAAGCAACTCATAATAACTTGCCAGGTAATATTTTCCCATTTTCTCCAGGGATCACTTTACAATTATTTTTAGGATGACCTTTACTGCAAACTAAGGGCCTTTGCAGACTGCCAGAAATAGTGCAAATTGAGTCCACTTTATCTGCCCTGACTCAGGGGGGTTGCAGACTGCCAGAAATAGTGTGAATTCAGTCCACTTTTAGGGTTAGGGTTAGAGTTAGGGAATCATGGGAACTGTAGTTTATTGTGGCACCAGAACTCTCTGACAGCGAACACTCAATGTCTCAGAAAAAAATTCAATTCCCTAGCACTGAGCCTGGGCAGTTAAAGTGGACTCAATTTACACTAGATTTCGACTTTGGAGACCAGGGTTCAACCCCACACACCCCCACACACACTGGGTGACCTCAGGCAAAGCACACTCCATCATCCTCAGAGGGGCTCAAAGGCAAACCCCCTTTGATAGGTTCATCTTGGGTCACCATAAGTCAGAAGTGACTTGAAGGCACAAAAAATTGTCCATCCATCTTACCTAATTTAAAAAATGATGAACATACCTATTACCCATACTTTCCATGAGCCTGATTTTTTTCTAAGGAAAAAAAATCAAATCTAGAATTATGTGAATAGTAAGGTTATACTGAATAAAATAACTGATTTGCAACAGAATCCATTTTCTACATGATCTTCTTTTTTTCCTCTTTTTTTTCTTTTTTGGCCTATGATGAATTCAAGGTTTTACATTTCTTCTTGAATAAATGTGTGTGTTCTCTGATGAAGCTTTGTTAACTGCAGAGGATGGAAAGAACAAACTGGTCCAAATGAATAACAAGGATTTAAAACTCCATAAAACAGGCCAACAACTCTAGATTGTGAAAAGCAAAATGTTCATTTTGGCATGCAAGAAGTGTAGAATCTGACATCAAAAATCACACCAGTGCTAGTTCACTAGCAAGTAATTCAATTCCTAACACAGAATAATTTGGTCTTTCAGAATAAATTTAGTGTTGGAAGAAGCCCTGAGCAGCATATGCAGAGAACTATCGATAAAAACCAAGGTGCCATATACTTTACTAATTTTGTTATGGAAGAGTAGGAGGGGAAAATAAATATGTGAAAAGGAGATTTGTTTTTTCTTTGTGCCAGCCATAAGAATTTGATATAACACACAAGCATGTGCGTCTTTTTAAAGATGCTTCCCAATTAACTTCAAATGAACCACACACATGCTATGCTACAGCTATATAAGTCCCTAAATGCTTTTTAATGCAATTTCCAATCAGCTCTATAATTTTTTTTAAAAAAATGTTTGCATGAAACTATCAAACCACAAAAGGGTTCATATTTCTGCTGTATTCTTGTAGAAATGTCAAGCCATTTTTTTACAAGTTAAATCCATGAGAATGAGGAAAATAACTGGTGCAATGTAGGTCTAGATCTCTAACAATACTGGTTAGATGGTGTTGTAATTACAGCAGATGTACCTCCTTGGAGCAAGTGTCTTTTCTTCTAGATTACCTGCATTTAAAGTTTTCCTCTTCCAGCTTCCAACCCAACTAGATTGTTCTAAGCAATTTCCTCTTCCAGCTTCCAACCCAACCAGATTGTTCTAAGCCGGCAAAAAATCAAAGTAGAGCACCCTGCAAAAGCTTGCCTCCTTTAACAGTTCATTTAAGGTTGCCAGGTAAACAAAATGGCAGGGCTCCTGTACCTACAATACCTGGGAGAGGATTCAGCAGGTGTTATTTGCCATGTCATGGCAAATGATTGTGTGAGTGTGAATGTGAAAGGCAAAGGCAAATCCCTTTGAACAAATCTTGCCAAGAAAACCTCATCATAAGTCAGAAATGACTTGAAAGCACACAACAGCAGCAGCAACAACAACAATGTGCCTTCAAGTCACCTGCTGACTTATGGTGACCCTATGAATTATAGAGCCTACAGCACCTGGTATCCATGGGTGGTCTCCCATCCTAGTACTAGCCAGGGCTGATTCTGTATATAGAGAAATCTTGTAGCACTGAAAGAAAGTTGGCAGCGTATGCTTTCATAGACTTGGCTACTTCTGCAGATGCATTGGGTCGAATGGAAAGCCAGGGACAGACTTATATATACCATTAGTGTGTGAGAATGTCAATTCAAATTCAAAATCCTTTGTGTATGGAAATGAAGAGGCAAGTCCAGTTTTAATGATGGTTATTGGTGAATAAAGGTAGTGGAAACTAGCCTGTGGGTGAGGAGAACAGATGAGTGTGGGAAACAGAGAGTGATGTGATGAATAGGTCAAGGGTACCTAGCTCATGCTGCCAACTTCTTCTTTCAGTGAGTCTCAAAGGTGCTACAAGATCTCTCTACATACTGATTCTACAGACTAACATGGCTATATCTTTAAATTCCTGCTTAGCTTCCAAAATCAGACAGCATTTAGGGTATTTAGGCCCTAATGATAAATGATTAAAAAGTTTAAAAAAATTGCTGGGATACATGCAGAAATTATCTGCAGAAATTCTGCAGAATAAGATAATTGTATGTTTTCAATCTTCTTTCTGAACAGGACAGTCTCATTTATACTTATTTCTATAACTATTTGTAGCTTATCCAGCACAGCCTACAATTATCATTGGTAGTAGCAGTTGTGAGAACCAGCATGGTGTAGTAGTTTCAGCATTGGCCTAAGACTCTGGGAGACTAGAGTTCGAATCTCTGCTCAACCATGGAAACCCAGTGTATGAGTTTGAGCAAGTCACACTCTCTCAGCCTCTGTGGAAGGAAAAGGCAAACCTCCCCTGGACAAATCTAGCCAAGAAAGACCTGTGTTAGCTTTGTCTTAGGGTCATCAAAAGTCAGAAATGACTTGAAGGCACACAACAACAATAAGGAAAGACTGCATTCCATCAATAATAAGACAGTTCCTTCCCCTTAGTTTTTACACTATAAAGAACAAAACATGAAAGCATTAAGTATCAACAGGGACAAGGAAAATTTTTAAGTCAGGCCATCTCTTAGTTATAATCCATTTGAAAAAAGAGCAAGATAAGAGAATGGCAGCACCTTATAATCAAAGTGGGAGAGACAACATGGGAATTAGGCTGAGGGGAAATACTTCCGAAGGCTTCTCCGGGCTTCGCTGTGAAGGTTGATGATGATGGTGATGAAGCATGGCCACCAAAATGAAGGTGGGGGCGAAGATGGCCGTGGGAGCTAAATCAGGGTACAGACCGATGTGGAGTCTGCATGCACTCTCAAGACAGCACATGGAGCCTAGAAATCTAAGGGTTCCTATAGGAAATTTCTGCCTTTTGGCGATGAGCTTAATGGCTGTTGGACAAAGGTGTTGATGGTCTTAGCTTTGTTACCCTCGGTGTGAGCATGGTCTAAACAATGCATTTGGTTTCAAAACTATCAAGGGAGGCTAGAGAAAAGGGTGCAGTCAAATCTGGTCACTGCCCCATCAAGTGTGAGACTCAAAACAAACAAGCACTATTATGTGTAATTTCCAATATAATGGTTTTTCCCTTTTGGCGACTCCCAAACCTGTCTGGTAGGGAATTTCCAGTAGTTCTGGGCAGATCTCTCAGTGCCTACATGACCTGCCATCTAGGGGATTATGGCCGATATCCCAAAGACATCAGTCTGGGGTCATAGAGGGAATTCCACATGTGTCCAAAATTTTATTTAAAAAATCACATATGCTAACATTATTGTTGTTGTATTCAATAGAACTGCTGTTATTCGCTGTCAAGATGACTTTGACATATGGTAACCTGATGTCTGAGACACCTCCAAGACCCTCAAGTCATCAAGTGCTCAAGGCTTGAAAACTCAGGGCTGTGGTTTGCTTTGTTGCTGTGCTATTGGCAGTGTTGTAAAAAGAGTCAGATTTCACTTGGGAATTCATTTTCCCTCTGGATGTGGAGTTTGGGAGGGAAGCCATTCTATCCTTTACCTCAGGCTTCAAAGTGTTATTAGTTGGCCTGATTTTAAGGAATAAGTAAGTAGACACGGAACTAGGTAATCTTTCAAGTACTGTGAACCTAAAATCATGTGAAGCCCATTAGAGGTTAACATCAGCTCTTAGATTTAAACTGTAAAACAGCCAAGGAACCAGGGAGTTGGCATAACATGGGTGTAATATAATCCTGACACCAGCACAAGTTAGTGAAGAATGAAGCTCCTACATTACTAACTTCAGATTCCAAACAGTCATCAAAGGCAGTCTTCAAAGGAAGCCCCACATGTAGCACATTACAGCTATCTAACCTAGAGAATAACTGAGGCCAGGCTCATACTGCAATATAAGTGAGGCCATCTAGATGACCAGTCACTTCCATTTTGTTTTTTCTTCTGCAAATAACCTCCACAAAATACATCCCGAGAAATATTTATTTTAAGAGACACTTTGGTGGTTATGTCAGCCAGTGGCAAGCCACAACACACCCTGGACAAGAGTTTTGTGTCAGGGATGATGGGAGTTAGAATCATAGAATCATAGAATCATAGAATCATAGAATTGGAAGA
>CM034703.1:42225423-42244815 GCA_020142125.1 Phrynosoma platyrhinos
GACTCAATTTGCACTATTTCTGGCAGTCTGCAAAGGCCCAAAGTTCACAGTAAATTGAGCTATGCTCACTGGACTTCAAAAAGCTTTGGTGAAGAGCTAGGTTTTCACTTGGTAACACAGCGAGTCTGATATCATCTACGATCAGGTTTCCAAAGGGGAAGCTTTCAGGGATGCCAGGTAAAATAAGAAGCAGGGCTTCTGTGCCTTTAATGGTTGTATAGAAGAGGAAATTTCCATTAAAACTATTAGAAGTTCAGAAACCCTGTCCCATATTTCACCTGGCAACTGAAGGGCATTCCATAGTCAGGTTGGCAGAGCAGAGAATCATAATAATGCCTTCAAAATAACCAACCCCATTAAAAGTAATGTTTTTGCAATTTTGTTGCTGTCCGTCTTTCAGTCATTTCCAATTTATGGTGACTCTAAGGAGACCTTATCATAGGTTTTCTTGCAAGTTTCTTCAGAAAGGGTTTGCTATTACCATTCTCTGAGGTTAAGAGATTGTGACTTGCCGAGCAGGGATTCCATGGCCGAGCAGGTCTCCAGAGTCACTTTCTAATGCACAAATCACTATGCCATGTTGGCAACAAGTGTTATTTATTATGTACAATTTACATTTCCATTAAAGTATGACAAAGTAATGATATTATTCTTCATTTAGTAATTCTTCATTACTAAAAATAAAAAAATAAAAGAAGTAACATGTTATGCTAAAAAAGTTTTAAAAGACAGTTTTAAAAGATGATAGGAAGAAAATCAATGCATTTGAGATGTGGTGCTGAAGAAGTCTGCCAAAAGAACCAACAAATGGGTCCTAGAGCAGTTCAAGCCAGAAAACTCCCTGGAAGCCAAGATGACAAAACTGAGGCTGTCGTACTTTGGACACATCATGAGAGTGGAGGACTCTTAGGGAAAAAGATAATGCTGGGAAGGTTGGAGGGAAGTAGGAAGAGAGGAAGGCCACATGCCAGATGGATGGACTCTATTAAGGAGATCACGGATGTTAAGGGGTTGCAGGATTTAAGCAGAGCATGGAGGAGAGAGGATCTTGGCGATGTCTATGATTCTATCCACATGAACCATTGATCCACATAGTGGTTGCATAATGTAGCTCTATTTGTGGATATTTACACTCCACTGAAATGATGTAGAATCTAGACCTACATCATCATCATCATCATTTTCTTATTAATGACATCTCAAAGTTGTGCTCTATCATATAAACCACCAGAATTCTTTGTATTAAGGGGGTATCTCAACTGAACTTAAAACAAAATGGCAAAATTAAATATTTTTGTCTTATAAATGTTATTGTTTGTTCATTTAAGTTAATGCTAAGTTTTTCTCTCTACATTTAGGGGGGTTGCAGACTGCCAGAAATAGTGCAAATTGAGTCCACTTTAAGGGTTAGTGCTAGTGCTAGGGAATCATGGGAATTGTTGTTTTTTTTTTCTGAGACATTGAGCCTTCTCTGTCAGAGAGCTCTGGTGTCACAATAAAATACAGTTCCCATGATTCCCTAACTCTAACCCTAACCCTAAAAGTGGACTCAATTTGCACTATTTTTGGCAGTCTGCAAAGACACATATCCATGACCGTGTTAGGCAATGTATAAAATCCAACCTATAATCCTGAACTACTCCTCTGTGGCTACTGAGGCACAACTTTAATTAAGAAAATTGCAAGTAAAGCACAGATTCCTGATTGAGTGAAATCTTTAAAGCCTATTAAAGTGTGATCGCTTTCAGTCTAACTGCAATAATTGTCAGACTAAGCAAGAGTGATGAAATTATTCTTGCTATATCTTGCTAACCTTAAGAGTCTGTAAAGCAAATGAAGTATGATTTGTATATGTAATGTCTTCTTCTTTCATAATGGGTCACAGGACATAAAATGTAATTGTCTTGGAACTTCATGGCATGTTAAAAAAGCACTGCAACAAGAAAAGAACTCCCAGCTATAATAGGGTGTGAAATTGAATGGATTGCCACATGGCATATTCAGAGAAGCAAAAAGTGGGAAAGGAAACCAGCCAGGGAGTGGCTGTGGAATATATGTGAAAAGAATGCATTTGTTTAATAAGTCACTCAATCATCAAAAGTATGGGGAGCATATAAACTAAATTCCTTGATTTATTTTTTTTAAAAAACAACAAGTTGTATGATTTATTTATTTTTTTAGGTGCTTTGACTTCATTTGGTACTGAACAAAAAAATAAAAGTACAGTTGACTGCTGCTTCCCCTAACTTGACTTTCTCCATATGTGTTTCCAGCAGGGACTAGTTACTCTAAAGGCCCCAGATCCTGTCTGATCTTGGAAGCTAGGTAGAATCAACTCTGGTGAGTACTTGGATGGGAGTCTGCCAATGAATACTAGGTGCTGTAGGCTGTATTTTAGAAGAAGAAACTGGTAAAACCATCTCTGAGTATCAGATGGAAATAGAACAGCAAAGAAACTAGTAAAAGGGAAATAAGAAATAGAAATAAATCTAATAAGGGAATGTAAATGTAAATGTATGGAAATATGTGAATATGTTAAAATAAGAATATGGAAAAGAGATATGACTATATAAGTGTTTTGATAAGAGTAAGAACAAGAACTGAGAAATGTTTATGATAGAAAAAGAAAAATGAATTGTAATAGAGGTTTGAATGGTACTTACTGTCAACAAACTATGGGAAGGACTAAATTAAATGTAGACAAGATTTAGAAATAATTAATTGTAAGAGAAATTAAGTGTATATATTTTCCCTTTTTTCCTTTTTTTATGTAAATAAATTTTAAAATTAAAAAAACACCATCTCTGAGTAAAAATTTGCCTTAAAAAATGAAATTGATAGATTCCTCATAAGTTGACAAGTGACTTACAATCATGCACACACACACACAGTTTCCAGCATCTTTGGTCAGCATAGGTGGTAGGTCTAGAACAGGGGTAGGCAACCTAAGGCCCGGGGGCTGGATGCGGCCCCCCGAGGCCTTTAGACCGGCCCCAGGCCAGTCCTGCCGCCGCCACCACCACCCTCCATGATGATATTGATTATTGTTGTTATTACTTGTTCTTGGGGTTTTCTTGGCAAAATCTCCACAGGGGGTTTGCCATGGCTTTTCTTGGGCTGGGAGAGTGTGCATGCATATTTTTTAATTTTTTAAAATGTTTAAAATGTTTCATTATTTATTTATTTATTTATTTATTTATTTATTTATGGTGCTTCGGCCCCCCAGTTGTCTGAGGGACAGCAACCCGGCCCCCGGCTCAAAAAGGTTGCCTACCCCTGGTCTAGAAGACTGATCTATTGTCATAATCATCCATCCAGTCTCAGATTTCTGATATCATATTTTTACATTTTGAACTTGGAATTTCTTCATCTGAATCTGGAACCTATGTCAGGAGTGAGCAATCTGGCACTATGTACCTCCAAACCTTGGAACCCTCTCTAGGCAAATAAAACATATTGTTCCCTGTGATTAGCACATCACATGAAGTCCATAGATAGTCTACGTCTAGTTGGGATTCCTGATCTGAGGGCCTGGTCCCACTTTTCCAGTCATCAGGTCAAAGAGAAGGCTTTTCCAGGCAAGAGGACTGCCTTGAAAAGTAAGTGTGTGTGTTTTCCTTATTTGTTAGATTCTGAATGCTAGTGGTTAGTCCCAATTAGAGTAGACCCATTGAAACAATTATTGAATAGTAAGTCAACATGTAGGTAATTCCAGTGATTCTAACACTGTGATTCCATTATTATTGCCATAATTGCATCCTATGGAATTCTGAGATTTGTAGTTTGGTGATGCTCTAGAGACCTCTGGCTGAGAATTCTAAATACCTCTCAAAACTACAAATCCCAGGATTCAAAAGGAAAGAACCATGACAACAAAAGTGGAATTATAGCACTATAACTCTGTAACATGTAAGGGTCCCAAAACTGTAGCTGAGACTACCAATAGTACTTAAGCTTTTGAGTTTTTCTTTGAATGGTATACTCTGGGCAACTGTGGGCGATGCTAATGATAGAATGCGCAATTTCAACAGAGGCTGCCCTTTGTGACATCACCAGACCATCTCCTAGTCCCTGAAACATCAAAACCTGGAACAGTACTAATCTGGTAACCCTAGGTGTAGTATTATCAGGGGTATACCTAGCATATTTGACACCTGCTGCAGATCATATTTTAACACCTTATTCCCCCCCAACAAAAAAGACTGCCAACATCTTCAGGGTTCCAGCAATCCCAAAGAGATGGGCTATCAGCAGCTGGCAGCAGTGGGGCTGACTCCGTGTTTCTGCCACCTCCTACTGCTACTGCCCCTTTCTTTGGTGTACTGGCAACCCTAGAAGAAACAGACAAGCAGTGACTCCATGTTTCTGCCCCCTCTCTGCCACCTCTTCTTGGTCTTGGAAGGGCTGCTGGTCAGGTGAGAAAAAGAGGTAGAAGAATAAGAGTCTGTGGCTACCAAGGCTAAGTAGGAGGAGAAGGAGATGCCTCACTTGCTGACAGTGAGTGTCTGCTTTTTCTGCCCACTGAGCCCCACTCACTCCATGCTTTCAATGTTTGGGGAGCAGTAGCATCATCCCAATTAGGGTGTCGTTCAGTGTGGTCCGCATCCCCAGCACCTCCTTAGTGACACTCCTGAGTGGCCATATTCCTCTATGCTTAACACTGAATCACAGTTACAGCCTCATGCTTCCACCTTCCTTATATCCTCCAGACCTAGGTTTGGATACAGTCATGTCTAGCCACTGTGCTAAATAATAGTCACTTCAGATGGGAGATATTCAGATCTGTTCTTAAGTACAGTTTCCCAAACTGTGATTGCCAAGGCTTTGCTAAGCTTTTGAGATTGTGTGGCATTATGCACATACTACTAGTTTGAGCAAAATAGATTGCCTGGATATACTATCCCACACCAGTTAAAATATTAAAGCAGACTCATAGTAGTAACGATGCTGGTGATCACAGATGCTTGAGCCAAGCTGAAATACTTCTGAATAAATTATTTCCATCCTGACTGATATTCAGCTTTGCATTACATCCAATGAGCAAGACAAGAAGGCACAGTGGGGAAAGCTGTCCCTCTTTTTCCGGGAATGAAATTCACTGGTGCAGAGACAGAGTAGCCCTCCTTGATTAAGAAGTGTTCTGGCTGAGAACCTTTGGGCACAGTTATAGGTCAAAGTCTTTGTGTCCAATGTTGACACTGGCATTCAATGAACAGTTTGCCCTAAGGCATTAACAAGAGTGCCTGGTCATCCCCTGAGCTGAGTTCAAGAGTATTTTTAAGGGTGCATGACTGTTGTGATTTTCTAATGAATGACTCTTTAGAGAACAACAAGGGGAGTGCTTATTAATGGTGAAGGCATCATCCATTATCAAAACCCATGCCCTCAGAGAGGTCAGAACATGATTGAATGGAAGAGGAAATCTTATTTTAACCATCTGTCTTAAAAATCCAGCATGTCAAATTCAGTTAAGAAGAAAGACTTTGTTTAGCCATTCAAAAAACAAAACATTAAAAAAAGGATGAAGAGGAAGATGAGGGAACAAAATTTAAGCAGTTCATCAGATCTCATTAAAATTTTAGGAGATGCTAGCTCACTTGATCTAATGTTCACTTTTAAAACTTTTTTCTTAACAGTGTCAAAATGCAGTTTCCTTATGCATTGAATTTGAAAGAGATTGACATACAGTACACATCAAAATGTAGATTCAGCAGTCTGGGCCAATGATATTTTGTTGTTTATCGCCAGATAGTTTACTGATTATATGACATACCTGGGCTCCTTTAGGAATTTCTTATTGCCTCCTTTTTGTTGGCTGGCACTTCACAAAGTTGCTATATATCCCAGTTTAAATGGGTTTAGGTTGGCCCAATTTGCTGTTGAGTGTAAACTTTCCTAAAGTGTCCCAACAAATAATAAGCATTACATATTATAAAAGAGCAGTAATTAATCTCAGTATCTGCCCCTCCCCACTGTCTTCAAAGTTTAACAAGCACAAATTAGTCCCAACTGTAATAGATTAATTTGATAAACTGTTGAATGGTGAGACAACACATAAGTAAATCCCATTAATTCAATAGGTCTACTTGACACATGACTAACAACAGGATTCAGGCCATTATTTATTTATTTAATTCCAGCATTTCACAGATGAAAATTGAGACCCGTGTGGTTAAGTGACATCAGCATGTGGTCAAGATGGCAAAATGAGGAAGAATAAACAAGCTAGAAGAAGTTGCAGCCATTTGCTTTTACTGAAGGGAAGGATAAGATTCTGACTGCACATTACCTTTACCCCTGTTGAGTTAAGTCAAAATACTTTTGCACTTTGAATTCAGTTTGCACTGCAGCAGCTGAAATAAGCTGGGGACAAAGGAGGAAAATTGAATGGAGGAGAATAAAACTGGGACATTTTAAAAACAGCTGAAAGGTGGGAAGGCAAAGGATTAATTGGGACTGCCCCTGCCAAAGTGGAACAGATGAAGGGTATGTTAATGGACTACATTGTTATTTTGGGTATATTCTTACCATCTCTTTTAAGTTTGAGGATTCTTAATGCATTCTGATCTGGATAGATTCAGAGCCAATAAATCCTGCCTCACCCAGGGTGTTTGGCTTGGACTCTTCTGCCAAGATATTGAGCTCGTATGTCACTGGTATATAGAATATGCTGGGGCTGAAAGTCCTCTGAATGCATGAAAACATGCAAAATTATCCACCACAAGCACCCCAGAACCCCATCCTACCCCCAAAACCCCTATCTTTCTTTGCAGTCCCTCATCATATCACTTCTTCTTGCCCTTTTGAGATGGACTGCAAGAAAAACTGAGATATTTGGGCTTCCTGTAGGAGTGGCCTGTGGAATGGTCTGGGAGTAATTGCCCTCCGGTCTCAGTGCAGTTGCTTACGCCTGGCACCAATGTCACCAAAATTGAAATAGATAGAGGTAAATGATACAAGATGATGGATCATAGATATGGAATATATTGTGGTAAAGGCAGGACTTGAGTGTGTAGCATTTTCAGAGTAAGCATATACTCCTGGTCCTCTCTCAGGTCCTACAACCTTCATCAAAATCCTTTTAGCATTATTGCTCTGGAGCAGGGGTAGGCAACCTTTCCCCTTTAAGGGCCGAGGGAGTTCAGCTCCCAGAATCCCAGGAGCTATTGGCCAACATGGGACTATTGGCCAACATGGCTGAGGCTTCTGGGAGCTGAAGTCCCTCCGCCCTTAAAGGGGAAAGGTTGCCTACCCCTGCGAGAGATAAAAATGACAGAGATCACTGATCATTCCTGTGAGAGACTTCCCCATTCCTGACAAGGGATGCAATAGGAAAGACAACCCTGATAAAACCATGCACTGTGATTAAAAGCTAGCACAATCAGTCACAAAGCTGTATCATTTCTCTCCTTTCCATTTGTTTTCCTTATATGAAGAGGTTGGGGAGAAATGCATCAGGTTTTCCCCAAACACAATAGTTTGATTCAGATATAATGAAGATCATCCCATAAGGAGTGACTATTCGCCCCCAACTTGTCTTTACTCTTCCATCAGTCTACACTTGGAGGGGATGGTCCAAAGAAGAGAACCACTTTTGGCCATGGAGAATGCCACAGAAAAACAGGGTGCTGGTTCACTGTCCTTCACCATGTCCTCCAGATTTTCATAATGCCTGAGCAGTGCTACTGATTGGGTCTTTGGCACTCTCTGAATCTGGATCATTAACAAAGCTTTGGAAACATTCAGATTTGGATTTGGTGTGCTTTAGAGGACCAGATTCGGTACAGATGTCTCCTGAATCTCCCTGAATTAATCTGATATAAATAAGATTTGGGTTAATTCAGATCTGGAGCACATCTCTAATAGGACTGCATTGTTGTTGCTGCTGTTGTGTGCCTCTAATTGATTTTTGACTCATGGCAACCCAAAGGCAGACCTATCATAGGGCTTTCTTGGCATGTTATTAGACATTATTTGAAGGCTTGTATGCCTCTGCTATCCAGTTCAAGGGTAGGGGCACCTAATGTTCCACACAATATAATTGTCTTCACTTAAAAATACATTTTCCACTCCTATTCAGCATTTAGAGATATGCATAATTTGCACATGCATACATAGTGGTTTGTTTACTGAAGTTAATCCAATTGTAACTACTAGAAAGTAATGCCAATTTTATTTTGAAGTTCATGAACTATTGGACTTAGAGAATTTGTTTAATGTTTACACATAAATATAAAAAATGTGTCTAATTGAATGGTAATTGGATTTGTAATGCTGTGATATTTATTGTTTTTATGTGGCATGTGTTTATTGTTATCTTTGCATGGCTCGCAGCCAAACAAATAAAATTAATTCAAACCTTTGAAAGCAAGAATTTCAAACTTTGTTACATCCATCTGCTCATGTTATTCTCACAAAGACCATTGGGTGAGCAATCATTTGCTCCAATTTAAAGAAAATGTGCATAACAAATGTCCACCAATACTAAAATGGAGGTCAACAGCTGCTTTAACTGGGTGCAAAACCATCTACTTATAATTGTAGAAAAACATGCTTAAGGTATATATTTGTTCCCCAATGCAATTGTCAAAATGCTAAGTTCTAGGGTAACTGTAAAATGTCACAACTCTTTGAGGTAAATCACAATCCAGGTTACTGACTTTGAAATACTACATATTTTGCTTGTATTGCTTTTAAAATTTGAATTGCAATAATCATAAAATAGGTTTCACTCCAACAACACCCCCTATTAATCATTTTCAAACAGGGCAATGTCAATTGCCATCTGTGCTGTTTAGACTAGTCTTTTCATAAAGTCTTCCACGTCTAATAAGATTGACATCTTCTGGTACATCTGTTACATTTTTACTATAATTTTTTTTAATGAAGATGGTCAGGAAAAAAAGTGGGCCACAGCTTCCCTCTATGCATGCCTGATTTTTGCTATTACAAAAAATTAAGTACACATACTCTTACTATTTTAAGCAGAGAAACCCTGGAATGTGTATATTGAGGGGTCATACCTGAGGAAAAGTGTTCCTCAGGTGTTTAACCTGAGGAAAATGGAGTAGAGGACACAATAGGGGAAATGCAGCACAGAATAAGTAAAGAGGAAGTACAGGAATACCTGGTTAACCTAAATGAATTTAAGTCTCCAGGACCAGATGAACTACATCCAAGGATATTAAAAGAACTGGCAATCTCAGAGCTACTGGCACTAATCTTTGAAAACTCCAAGAGAACAGGAGAAGTCTCAGCAGATTGGAGGAGGGCAGACTGGAGGAGGATCCCAACAACTATCGCCCAGTTAGTCTGATGTCAGTACCAGGAAAGATTCTAGAACAGTTCATTAAACAGAGAGTCTGTGAACATTTAGAAGGGAATGCCATAATCATAAGAGCAGTTTTATATGGTTCTTTTGGGGAAAAAATCGATTCGGGAAAAGTTTTCAACAAGTGTGAATGACAGACCTGAATCAAATTGAATTGTGAAGGGGCCACTCAGCTGCTCGGTAGTGGGGGTGGCGGCGGCTGTTGCTGCTGGCACTGGGGTTGGCTTTCCACCTTTCCCAGCCTAACACCAGTGCTCTGGGGGCCGTGCTAGCTCTCCATTGTTCCGGGGGCGCTGGGCGAAGGCCAGCCGTAGCAACTCTTGCCACCTTCCCCTAGCCCAGGCCCAGTGCTCTGGGGGCCGCACCAGGGGAATGGCCGGTTATGGCGGCCTCAGATGTTGGGCCCGGGGCAGGTGGGAGGGCCTTCAGGAGCAGTGCAAAGCACACACGTGTAAGAGAGAAGAACCCCAGGGGCTCTTTGTTTCCAGCGGGCGCATCGGGCCTCCCCAGCCACAGCCAATCTCCTAGCTGTGTGCTGCCAGGCCCTAGGGACAGGGTACCCCATCCTCATCCTCCTCCAGCTTATTCCAAGTTGCTAGTGGGAACGACATGAAATTAGGACATGATTTGTTTCCATAATGGGAACAACACATCAGCCTCAATCGAATCGGAAACCCGGTGTCAACACGATTCGCAAATTGGATTAAATGTAAGTAGGAATGAGCCCTAAGTTTAGGAAGTGCAAGATTTATCTGCTTTTCTCCTCTACCTCCTGCTGAGTCTTTACATGACACTAACCAAGACAATTCCAGCCATATAGTTGCATTTTCTTGGATGGTGCATAACTCTTGGCCTTCAATGTACCATTTTGCGCAGGGGTAGGCAACCTTTTTGAGCCGGGGGCCGGGTTGCTGTCCCTCAGACAATTGATGGGCCGAAGCACCAAAAATAAATAAATAAATAAATAAATAAATAAATAAATATTAAAATTAAAATTAAAAAAGAATTTAAAAATTTAAAAAATGCATGCACACTCTCTCAGCCCTAGAAAAGCCATGGCAAAACCCCTGTGAAGATTTTGCCAAGAAAACCCCAAGAACAAGTAATAACAACAATAATAAATATCATCATGGGGGGCGGCGGTGGGGGGGGCGGTGGCGGCAGGACCGGTTTGGGGCCGGTCCAAAGGCCTTGCTGGGCCGCATCCGGCCCCCGGGCCTTAGGTTGCCTACCCCTGATTTTGCGCAATGGCATTGCAGAAACAGTTCTTGTGTGTTCCCCATTCCAAAACTGGACAATAAGCAGGCACATTGGTAGATACACAATTGGTTGCATAATGCTGGTATTCACAGTAGGGTGGGCAGTAGCTATGTGAATGTACTCTACCCAATCATGATGTAGTATTGTAGCCTATTTGTTAGTATTTTAATTATGTTTCAATGTTATAGCTTCCTGCATCATTATCTGTACCTTTTTTAAATCTTGTAGTTACCTATCTTGGGTACAGTTTTTGGACAAAAGAGGGAAATAAAAGAAAATGAAATGAAATTGAATAAATTAGTGAGAACTCTCACTTAATTAGTACCCTTGCTGTTCAATCATAGCCTGACTTGGAAGGTAGTCCATTTGATTTCCATGGAATGCATATAGGATTGCCACCACAGACAAATATCCATAGGGTTAGCTAAATTTTATGAAATTTTCAGAGAAAAGAAGCTGTCCAGGGGCTGAGTCACCACATATCCAGTGGAATCAACTCTGTTTAGAGGTAATTGGTCTCAGGTGAATTTCTGTAGAGCTCATCTTGAATTCCTCTGGACTCCCTTGCTCTTGGCCACCTTCAGGGCAGTTACTGTCTATCATCTATGTATTAAATATGGCATCAGATGAGAAATTGGGCAAGCAGGGAAAGCATACCATTCCCAACAGATATAAAATATAACACATATAATAGCAGTAAGTTTCTTGGTTGTTGAAGAAAGTGCTATAAAGGCTGGAAATTCTAAGCATGCTTCTTTGGAAGATTGCATTAACATGCTTCCATATGGAAGGTTAAGACTGTAGACTTTTCTAACTGGACAGCATTAAGACAAGCTCATAGGTGCAAAATAAGGCTGATTTGGAAGGAGAAGCTGTACATAATTTTCTGCATCTCTTGCTCAGTGGGAGACTTATTGTAATACTCTTAAATAATGCAGCCATCGTGGCTGTGCGTTCCGCTACAGAGATAGATAAATCAGTCTATATTGAACCCATGTCCAAACGTCTTCAACCCTTGGTCAGTTTTTGCATCTGTGTGTATTAATGTACTTTTATATGCACTAATTTTGCATTTATTTTCCTGTGCACTTTCTCCAAGAGATGCATTGTGTACATAATTATTGTGTACATAATGTTATTAATAGTTTTTATATTTTTAAATTGTGCTGAGTTTAACTCTTTTTTAAGGTGGAGGGGTAAGATATATGACTTACGTATTGTATTGGTTTGTTTTGACATGTAAGCCGCTCTGATTACTATTATTGTAGAAAAGTGGGATACAAATAAAAGTGTTATTTATTTTATTTATAATTTTCCTTAGCAAATGCATTTAAATACACAATTTCATACATAACTTTCCCCAATAAATACATTTTTGTCTTAATCTTCCTCCACTATTCTTTTTGTATACAAGTTTTGAGCCATTCCAAAATCTAGAGAAGTATGCAATCAAAAGGATAATTGCATTTAATTCTGAGAAGTGGAAGTTAAGCTGATTTGCTTAAGAATGAAATCCACACATAGGCAATTATTTTATTAGGAGTATCAACCACAGTGGCACAAGACTGTCTGTCTTTGAATTCTTCACAATTCCTCATCAGGGACAAAATCCTAGGAGACATGAGAGGAAATGGAAAAGTCTAAACATTAGGAAAGATGTTGTGATCATGAGATCTACTGTTAGGGGCAGGAAGGGTATGGATCCAAGACTGAATCACCTCCTTCAAGATTAGAGGGAGATCTGATCCTTCCTATGACTACAGGATTTCACTGTAAAACATGCAAACATTTGCACTACAATCTTAATGATTTGCATTCTGTAGAAAAGTCCTTTTTGTGAGATTTTTGAAATTTACATGCTTTGGTAGGGCTTCCTACTAAAAAGACCCTTCACATGGCAGCTTTATGCTTGCACCAAATGTACATCTAAAACAGAATCATACAAACATCCAAATGTTGCTCTACTCCACATCCCAAGATTTTTTGGGATCAGCTATGCTGGCTAGGTCCACTGGAAACTACAGTAAAAAACCACCCAGGGGACCAAATGACTCTTACCACTTACTCAAGCTAACAGAGATTGGAAAGGTTATTTTGGAACTTGACTTCCCCCAGCTTTGGTCATGGTGGGTGAGGGATGATGGGAGTTGTAGTCTAAAAAGTAACTTAAACTCTGATATAAATAACTTAAAGGCCTGTGAAATAAGTTTAAAATGTAATAAACAGAAAGACTGATAGAAGGAAAAATCATCTTTAATGTTTCCATTTTCCTTCCTTATGACTAAAATACCCACAAATGCTCCCTTTAATTTTCACTTTTAGTGCTTAACATTTAGCCCTAACCTACCAGTAAACACTTGTGTCCCTAATAAAAAGTATTATACCCATTTATTTTGTGGCTTCACAGTCTTTTCCCACAGTAATTTTTTACTTCCAAGGGCTCTTGATCTAGGGTTGCCAGTTCAGGATTCTCCCAGGCCCTGAGTTTTTCAGAGCCAAATCCTTGATCTGCAGATGACCCCTGGTGATGTTATTAAATGTCATGTATTAAGCACCAACAGCAGCTTTTGCTCGCCTGCTTGTATAGACAGGATAAGGAATATTTAATTTAGCCTGCTTGCTTCTAGCCAAGTAGATGCAGAGCAGAATAGGTGAGCCCTGATACCACAACAACTGGGAGGGAAAGGAGCTGATTGCATGAGGTTTTAAATCAAATCAAGCCTCCCAGACTGCAGCCAGGAGGTGGGACGGAGGTGGGGATTATCGCATGCTAAATACCACCAAATCGCCAGCCGCCACAGTTTGGGTCCCAGCCAGGCTCAGCCAGCACTTTTTAGAAATCATAATACTTTCCATTTTCTAGAAAGCACTGGTAGAGCCCGGCTGGGACCCAGGCTGATGGCAGCTAGAGATTCAGTGGCAATTTAACATGCGATAATCCCCACCTCCCAGCTGAAGCCCGGGAGGCTTGATTCAATTTAAAACCCCAAACGATAAGCTTCTAACTAATTTATTTATTTCAAGGATTTAAATAAATAAAGTACCGTATTTACTAAGTAAATACATAGACACCCCCCCCAAGAGTCTTTGTAAATTGCAACAACAAATCAATTAAGCTTTACAAATTGTAGCAAGATGCTGCTACATCTATACTAGCTGAACTGGAAATTTACACACAGTCCTTTCCTCTTGCCCAGAGCTCAGCTCACCAAAACTGGAGAATCTGTACTCTTGTTTACCACCTGGAAAAGACTCACAAAAATTGGAGTCTCAGGATTTTGCAATCCTGAGATTTGGCATCCCTATGCATGTATGATCAGAAGTGGAGAATAAAAGATTGATAGGCAAGGGAAGCAGCATTCTGTTCCCTCCTGCCCCTTTGTTCTAGAGTAGAAAATGTCCCTTCCTTTGGACCAGTTTTGCATAATGTGCAAAAATAATTTTATTGATGCATTTATTCTTGGAGCTACTGCTGAGATCCTACGTCCTTTTAGGACAGCACAAACATCCACTGTATAATCTCTGTGCTGAATATCAATGCAGTGCAGTGCATGGGCATTCACATGCTGCTCTGAGTATTTCAGTGCACTACCACATATGCAGCAGTTCCACATGCACAAGTCTGCTCATGCCACCATCAGCTGGATAGGATAATTGTACATCATCCAAAAAATAAATGAGAAAAGATTATTTGGCGCTTCCACACACCCATATGGCTCTATCAAGTGTGCAAGCCTTTCAGGATTTGGTTCTGCATTTGTGGAACAGTCTTCCTTTGCACCTCTGGCTGGAGGAGGATCTTCCTTGTTTTCGTAAAAGGTTGAAGACCTTCCTCTTTAATTCATCGAAAAGTTGCTGAGTATGCCTAAGCTGGCTGTGATGGGTAACAACTGATGAAGATTTTGTTTTTATTATATTAGTATATTATTTTAGTATTTTTAGCATCTTTTACTGTTGTGTTTCACTCATTTTTGATTATATATGTCTGTTGTTCCACCCTCTGGTGAGAAGGACTTTATAAATAAATGTTATTATATTGCTCCATGTCCAGTTCACACCTGTGTGTGTCACTAACAGGATAGCAGCCATTCTATGTTACTAATATTGACCAAGAAACAAAAACAAAAATTAACTGCATTCTTGGATCCAAGTGTTATTTTCTAGAAAACAATGCAAACATTTAACAGTCTGCAGCCTTGGTTTTAAAAGAACTGCCAGTTAAACTGGAACATTTTAATACCTGCCCCTTTTTCTCCCCATCCCCATGCCCATCTCTCCTTTCACGATAAGCTTTGCTTGTTACTGAAACAAGTCTACTTTGGGGGATTAGCCATGATTAAGGTGTGCAGTCATGATTGAAAACTTCTGTCCTAGTCATAACAATCTAGGCTGCCAAGGAAAGCTGAAATCAGATACTAAGGACCAAAAATGTGTAGTAAAATTTCCAGAAGAAATGTGCAGTAAATAGCAAACACTTGCTTTTAAAAGATAGCTTTTCTCTTATAGCTTATTCATTCTTTTGAAGTCATTGGCTTATTCTATCAATGACATCAATTACCTTCTTTCAAATAATAATTCCCCTGAAAACAGGAGATTAAACAGAAATGCTTTAGTATTATATACAGCAACAGTCGATGACTTGTATCTGAGTGGAGAGGTGAATATGGGTTTTAGCTAATCTGATACAGGAAACCAACCAAGAGTCTGGCGACACCTTAAAAACTAACAAGTTTTATTGCCCATAAGCTTTTGAGAAGGCTCTTCATGAATGCAGCTACAACCTTGGGCATTTTCACAGTGGAAGTCACTAAAATTTGAGAGCTACAGACTACACTTATGTGTACCTTGTGGAGAGGGACTATTGTGTGAGTGGATTCCAAGTATATAGCAGTGTGTCAAACACATTGTGTAAGGCTGGAGTTTATTTAGTTGTCATTTTATTAATTGCCTGCTTATAAAAAGCACATGTCACTTTGTTGCCTTGGATTATATGGACCTTCACTTGGGCCATGGGGTGTGTGTTTGTGTATGTGTGTGATAATTGCTGTTCCACATTTGCTAGAAAAGACTCTTAGGACATTCCTGTTGAAACTATGAAATGCCATGGAGGGATTTAAATAGATCTGCACATTACCCATCATTTTTAACCATTTCATGGAAAATGGAGATTTTAAATTTTTCAAAGAGCCCACATGGCAAGAGCAGGCTTTTTGCTGCAAATAGACACCCTCCAATGTGGGCATGGTGATGGCAGACACAGAGCTAGCATGCTTATTTGTTATTGTATGCCTTCTAGTAATTTCTGACTTATGGCTAACCTTGGCAGAGTTTTTTCAGAGGGGGTCTGCCCTTGCCTTCTTCTGAGCCTGAGAAACTGTGTCTCCCCCCAAGGTCACCCAGTAGATCAGGGGTAGGCAACCTTTTTGAGCCAGGGGCCGGGTTGCTGTCCCTCAGACAATTTGGGAGCCGAAGCACCATAAATAAATAAATAAATAAATAAAAAAAAATTAAAATTAAAAAAAAATTAAAAAAAATATGCATGCACACTCTCTCAGCCCCAGAAAAGCCATGGCAAAACCCCTGTGGAGATTTTGCCAAGCAAACCCCAAGATCAAGTAATAACAAAATAATCAATATCATCATGGCGGGCGGAGGTGGCGGGGGGGCAGCGGGGGGCTGGCGGCGGCAGCAGGACTGGCCTGGGGCCAGTCCAAAAGCCTCAGGGGGGGGCACATCTGGCCCCCGGGCCTTAGGTTGCCTACCCCTGCAGTAGATAGTAGACTGAGCAGGAACACAGGCCACCCACTTGCAGTTTTCTCTGTTGTTGTGAGAAATACTTATATTTGAAATTCAAACAAATTGTGTCTAACATTACTGTAAACCACTTCATGCCATTATAATGCAAATCATGATTCCCTTTATCCTTTTTGGGTATGTGTATGTGTTTCATTCTCTCTCTTTTTTCCCTTCCCTTCCCTTCCCTTCCTCCCTTCCATCCTTTCTTTTGTTTGCCAGTGTAAGTTACCAAGAAAACTTTATGATAGGTTCACCTTGTGTGTGTAGGTGTGTGTGTGTTATGGGCCTTCAAGTCATTTCAAACTTATGGCAACCTAAGGTGAACCTATCACAGAGTTTTCTTGGCAGGTTTCTTCAGAGAGGGTTTGCCATTGCCTCCCTCTGAGGCTGAGAGAGTGCACCCAGTGGGTGTGGAGATTTGAATCCTGGCCTCTCAGAGCCCTAGTCCAACAACACTCAAATTGCTGCACCATGTTGGCTCATAGCACTCTTATCCCCTCCATCAAAACATCAGAGGATTTAGAACAAAGCTTGGAAATGTTAGTGTTTGGACTACATCTTCCTGAACCTCCCAGCCAGCAATAGCCACATCTCTAACCAACTCTACTTTCTCTCAGTTCTGGTTTAGAATGCCTGGATAAAGTTATTAAAAATCTTTGGTTTAATTCCTATCTGAAGCTGGTGGATTACAAAATTCCACCATCATATTCACATGAAGGTTCTGCGAGGTAGAGGTAGCCAGCTGGGTGGTAGTCCAAGGGATCTGTCCCAACACAGAGACACCCCTGGCCAGTCAATGGCAACTGGGTTGCTGGGAACAGGAGCCTTCTCCAGTCTGGCAAAATCATTGTATAAGGAGGTACTAGATACCTCCTTAAGTAATGCTGAAAAGTAGCTAGACCAGAACAACTTTCTTTATGTAAATTCAAGTCGCTGGCCAAACTCTGGTCATCCTGTGAGTTTCAGAGGGTTTCTCAATTGAGGAATACTCAGAAGTGGTTTTGCCCATTCCTTCATGTGAAATACAGCCAACAGCACCTGGCATTCATTGGTGGTCTGCCATTTATGTACTAACCAGAGCTGATGCTGCTTAGCATCCAAGATTACACCTAACTTCCAGTTATGCTAATGTAAAACACTAAAAGAATTCTGGCCTTTGTCTTCTGTAGCAGAGTGGAGGGTGGGAAATTTAGTGTATGCCTAGGATTCTGTTGTCAGCAGAACATCCTCTCTCTCTCTCCCTGTTGGGCACAGTTCCTATCCCATTCTTGTTTTTTTTCCAATGCAACAGTCTCTTTTGAGCTATAGAGGGAGGTTCATGTGAATCCAGAAAGCTGTGATTTCTCTCTTTATCTTCAAAGGCAGCAGTGTTGTCACCTGCATTGGGTTTTACCTGCCAATTAAAGCAGGGAAGTTGGCTTTGATGTTTCAAGGTTGACAGGATGCCTAGAATTGCCATCCTGCTTTGACGCAGCATTAAGGAAAGGCTGAATACTCAAAGTCCTTGAAAGTGTCCTCTTCACACACACACACACACACACACACACACACACACACACACCAACATGCACTCCCCATTTCCCTGCCCAATGAAAAATTCCAACTTTTGTTCCCCTTGGGTGAGAGATCACTGGGCGCTGGTGGTGCTTTTCTATTATTTCTTTATTCAGGAATGCAAGAGTATTGCTCCCAGTATTCTCTTGTCAGATTGATAGGGCAGTTTTTGCAATAGGGAACTTTGGTCCTTAGTCAGGTCTCTTGCTCAATCAAGACTCAGTAAATTTCCTAGACCATAAAGGAACCCATTATTTTATGTTGTGTTGGATTGTGAAAGACTAGATACCAGAAGACAACAACAATTCCTTCAGCAACCACAGTCAAACCATGCTACTTTGATTAAAGGGCCAGATTAGGCAGTGAAGAGATTGTGATGCCCTGGACTTTCATGCCTACAGATATTTTTATTTGCCTGGAAAAATCCCAATGGTCACTAGGTTTCATATCTAATCCATCTCAGTGGCCTTTATTTGACTATAATGCCTTTTTCCCAGAAAGGGACCCAAACTGGCTCACAAATAAAAACACTTTAAAAACATTACAATAAAACCACAATACCCACCCCATGTAACAAACAAGCCATCCCATGTTTACACATTAAAAGCCTGCCTGAATAAAACTGATTTACTATATCTAAAATAGTTTTAGAGTAAGTTATGATATAATGCAAGATATTGGGAACTTATGAAGAAATAGAAATAGTAAAAGAATTCTCACATTTGGGATCAAACATTGATAGAAATGGGGACTGCAGTCAGGAAATCTGAAGAAGGTTAAGAGTGGGGAGGGCAACCATGAAAGAACTAGAAAAGATTCTAAAATGCAAAGATATAGAACTGAACACAAAAGTTAGATTATCATCCCACTGCTGAAATAACCCGTTTACCTCTTCCAAATTGAAGCCTAATTCAGGAGGCAACCAGGTCCTATCACAAGGATTTTACTACAGACCCCCAACTCAAGCAGAAGAATTGGATGAAGCCTTTCTAGAACAGATGACCACACACTCAGAAAGGAGAAATATAGTAGTGATGGGTGACTTCAACTATCCGGATATTTGCTGGAAGTCAAACTCGGCAAAATCCTCAAGGTCTAGCAAATTCCTCACTTGCCTCAAAGACAATTTTATTGTTCAAAAGGTGGAAGAGGCAACGAGGGAGGGGGGATGCAGACGAGGGCGTCCAAGACGCCTTGGTCTGCAGCGCCACGGGGCCAAGGCAGCCTCACCGCGGCGCTTCCCCAGCGAATCTAAAAGGAGCGCCAAATTGGCACTCCTTTTAGATTTAAGGGAAAGTGTGCCCCAAAAGCGGCGGGTGCACTTTCCCTGGCTCAAACGGCGCAGCGCATGTGGGCGCTGCGCCGTGAGGTCATCCCCAGTGCGTCGGCCATGCGGACGGCTAGCGCTTCTGGGGGCGACCTCAGGGAGAGGAAGGGGCGCCGCTCATGCG
>CM034703.1:42244915-42256216 GCA_020142125.1 Phrynosoma platyrhinos
CATGCTGAAGAAGATTGTAAATAAAGTTGGAGCAAGAACACAACCTTATTATCCCTAGTGGTGGGATAATCTCCTTAGAATCATACAAGCCATTGTATTCCCTATTACCATGTATGGATGTGAGAGTTGGACAGTTAAGAAAGAGGTTAGGAAGAAAATCAACTCCTTTGAGATAATGTGGTTCTAGAGAAGAGTGCTGAGGATCCCATGGGCAGCCAAAAGGACAAACAAATGGGTCCTAGAGTAGATCAAGCCAGAAACCTCCCTGGAAACCAAGATAATAATAATAATAATAATAATATAGTTTATTTATATACCGCCCTAGTGGAGAACCAATCTGGGCGGTGAACAGTAAATTTATAAAATTACAATCATTAAAACAGCAAACAATATCCCTCCTCCCCCCTTAAAAAATTATTAAACCAATACATTTAAAATAACTGCAATTAAGCAGCAATTAATCTAAAACAATAATAACCAACCTGAAGCTGTTGTACTTCAGATGCATCATGAAAAGGGAGGACTCATTGGAAAAGACAATAATGTTAGGAAAGGTGGAGGGAAGTAGGAAGACAGGAAGGCCACATGCTAGATGGATGGACTCTATTAAGGAGGTCACGGGTATGGGTTTGCAGGAATTAAGCAGAGTAGTGGAAGATACAGGGGTCTTGGAGATGTCTCATTTATAGGGCCACCATGGGTCGAGATCGACTGGAGGGCAGTTAACAACAAATGGCCCTCCAGAGTTGGACTGCATCTCTCATAAGGACCACTAGCTATGCTGACTAAGGCTGGTAGGACTTGAAGGTGCACATCACAAAGGCCACATATTCCAGACCCACAACCCAATGCTTTCTGGCTATATTGATCTACAGATTGGGCCAAAGTGGAATGGTCCTTCATAGGAAACATGCATTCCAGCAAAAACACTTCAGGCATATACAATAACAGAAGCACAGAAGTATTCAGTGGTTTTTCTGTTCGTGGTATGGTGAATCTGCTCTGGGTTTTATTCTATAGTTTAAAGGTGCCAAACCAATTTTAGGGTTAGCTACTTGGCACCATCACTTTGGACAATTCTTTTGAAGTCTGGAATAAAACCCAGACTGGATTCACTGTATCTCCAGTCATCTTTGTCTGGGTTACAAAATATGGCACCATATACGACATTAAGCGGAACAATTAAATTATGTTGAGAAAGCAAGAGAAAACTTCCATTATTATTATCAATATTTGGGATTTGGCAGGCATCAGACTCCATAAATTTGCACATTGCTTTTGAATTTCTTGTTCTTAGTAAGTAAAGTGCTTTAAAAATATGTGTGCTGTTTGGAAGGGAAAAAAGAATGCTTCACTCTAGCAAGATTAAAGAAAGCACTTTTGTTTCATAATACCCTTTTCTATTACAGTTTAGTCAAATTACTTGATAATGGCTCCTCTGAGACAGAAGAACTACAGTTGCAGAAAGATCTGTGTATTCCTCCTAGCATTTTTTACTAGAGCAGAAGCCAAAGGATTTCTGTTGTTTAGCAACTGTTTTTTTACCACTGATGTTTTCACCTTACCGAAAGGGACTACGATGAGTAACTGAAAATATTTTGTGAGCCTAGCCTGGAGCTTGTTGGCTTCTCCATGTGTTCATCTGAAAAGGCTGAACATTGTATAGCCAAGCCTGTAGAATGTTATGTGCTCCCATCAGCACATGTAGGATTTGTCTGTCGCTTGGCAGGCATTGTTTTACTGACACCTTTGGAAAAGCATTCCACTGGAAGCAGCAGAAGCAATAGGCAAGAAAATGAAATAATGCAACAATTTTTAATTAGATTTTCCTAGTTACATGGATTTTGTTGTTTGTTGTTGTTTGCCTTAAAGTCATTTCCAACTTATGGTGACACTAAGGCAAAGCTATCATAGGATTTTCTGGGGCTGAGAGTGTGTGAGTTGTCCAAGGTCATACACTGCGTTTCCATGGCTGAATGGGGAATCAAATTCTGGTCTCCAAAGTCATAGACCAATGCTCAAACCATTACACCACACTGGCTCTCATTTATGTGGATTGTGTGTGTTGTTTGCTTTCATATTTTCTCTGACTTATGGTGACCCTAAGGTGCACAGGGATGCAGTAGCTCAACTGGTGAAGGCGGTAACTCTGTTGATTGCAAGATCAGCAGGTTGGCAGTTCAAGGCTCAGGTGCTGAATGCTGGGGGGAGCTCCTGTCACTAGTCCCAGCTTCTACCAACCTAGCAGTTTGAAAGCATGTAAATGCAAGTAGATAAATAGGTACCACTTCGGTGGGAAGGTAAACAGCATCCTGTGCAATCTTGCTTGCCACATGATCACAGAGTAGTCTCTGACAACGCTGGCTCTTCGGCTTAGTAATGGAGATGAGCACTGCCCCCTACGGTCAGACACGACTTGACTACCTTCACAACGGGGAATACCTTTATCTTTACCTTTTAGAAAATCAACTCATGTGGTGTTAGAGAAGAGTGCTGAGGATATCACGCATAGCCAAAAGGACAAACAAAGAGATCCTAGAACAGATCAAGCCTGAACTCTCCCTGGAAGCCAAGATTCAGAGTCTGAGAGAGTGTGACTTGCCCAAGGTAACCAAGTGGGTTTTCATTGCCAAGCAGGGATTTAAATTTGCTCTCCAGAGTCATAGTCCAACTCTCAAACTGCTACACCACACTATTTTAATCAAAAATTCCTTTAAGATGAGCATAAGCTTTGAAATCTATTTTCCACTAGTGACCTCCAAGTAGCTTCAGTCAGAACTGACTGCTTTAACTGCTCATCTTGCCTGGAAAGATAGGGTTGGATTTGATAACCTCTGTAGATCCTTTATTACTCAGGTGTCTGCCACTGCTAATAATGCCTCCCAAACACACACAGTAAAATTCCATCAGGCCATGGAATTTAATAGAAAAAGACAGCTGGAAGTTTGATTAAAGAGTTGACAAAACTCTTTTTATGTGCCTAGTTCCTTCCATTCAAGGGCTTCAACTCACTGTTGAATAAAATATAGATTTGCTTGCACACGTCTGTCATTTTGCAGAATACATTTCTGTTGTCTGTTACACAGCTATCAGCATTCCACACATTATCTAGGCTGTGCCTCTGAGGATTATTTTTTGTTTCATATTACCTTTTAATTTAATTTAATTTAATCATCATCATCATTGTCATCATCATCATCATCATCATCATCATCATCATCTTGTAGGTATTATCTTTCATAATACCTACCAGCTTCTTTCTTTCAATTAGTCTCAAAGGTGCTACAAAATCTCTCTGTATACTGATTTTCCAAAATAACAGGAATTAGACAATAAGTTCAATTGAGCTCCTTTCCTTTTATCATGCTACCCTGCTTTCACCCACACCTCCAACAAACCTAATTACAAGTGAAGTAATTCCATATATCCCTTACTATCTATTGGCCTTGGAACATTAGGATGTGATCCTGTTGACAAGTCTAACCAAACATAGGTGACAGAGGTGGCTACAATGCAGTGCAGTGATAGGAATAGAATGACTGAAGGGGACAAGGAATGTGGAATGGCATGCTAAGCCACCCCTACCAAGAGAAAAAGTTTGCCTTTCAAAAAGACTAAAATCATACATACATAACATTTTATTTAGAAGGAACTGTATTATAAGTCTTTGTATATATTCCAAACCAGCTGATTGGATAATGTTTTATGTTTGTTTAAAGCAACAAAAATGAAGAAATGTCTTTTTTTTTAAAGATGTATTTTTTGTTATTGTGGAAAATAAAAAGAAAAAATAAAAAGCTTGCCTTTTTTGGCTCCTGAACTACTGTGAAGCCAGAGAGGCAGCTTTCCCTGGCCAAGGAGACAGCTTCCTTTTCCATCCCCTAGATCAGGGGCAGGCAAACTTGGCCCTCTTAGGGATTTTAGACTTCAGCTCCCAGAAGCCTCAGCCATGTTGGCCAATAGTCTGGGATTCTGGGAGCTGGTCCCTCAGCCCTTAAAGGGGACAGTTTGCCTGCCCCTGCCCTAGATGCATCTGAGCACTGATCCAAAAGTGCCTCACAAAGATGTAGTGGAGGTGTCACGGAACACCAAGAAAATTCTGCTCTCTGTCAGCTGAAGAATTAGATCTTAACTTCTGGTTTTCCAGATGAGTTTTTTGTCCATCCCATACCATTCCCATTCCCATTCCCATGGGCAGTGTTGGACTCATCCAGGCTGGAAGAAAGCCTCAGGAGTTATACCTATATGTATCAGGATTTTATTTTATTTTATCCAAATGGCATAGTTCCTGGTCTAACTTCCGGGACTAACTGTGACATTTTAAATCCAGTAGGTGGATTTCTCCACCCCACTCCTGGAACTTTCTGATGCATCCAGAGATAATCTGTCTCCTGCAAGATGATAGGCAGATCGGCAGCCCCAGGAATGAATGAGCCCTGATTGAATTTGGGTGGGTGTGTGTGTGTATGATGTAGCCAAAAGTCTATTATGGGGAATTTCATTTAGCTCAAAATTGAGAGGGGGTCAGCTACAAAGACCATGCGAGATCATCTCCCACGTGTATACCAAGAGCCCAAGGGATCTAAGAATTGATGCAGATACAGAATTCTCCAATTAAAGTATTATTTATTAAAGAGGGAAATTGCACAGCAATTCACATACACGCACACACTCATTCAAGGCTCAGGAAATCGGGGGTTAGCTTGAAAAAGATGTTGAGGCAGAACTACAGGTGATACTTACTACAGATGAGGCTTTCTCCAGGATCCAATTGGGTGATGTGGCATGAGACACAACCATTCAGAGAGTTTTGGTTTGAACGGAGGTGCTGGTAACTAAACCAGGGAGCACAGTGGCATAGTGTCCCTGTGAACTCCAAACTAGTGACATTGAGAGGGAAAATCCAGGGGTTTTAAAGGGCTAAAGCTAGCTTCAGGGCAAAGGTATTCCATTGTATGGGTGTGGTAATCCGGTCTGGCAATATTCAAGGTGAATGGGAAAGGATTAAGTCATTAACTGGCCCATCAGGTGAGACATCTAGGCAATTATCGCCCATTCTTCTGATTATAAAGGTGATGATGGTCCATTTGCAACTCCCACACTATATGCCTGGCTTTGGGGATGGGTTTTTTCCAGTCTTCCAAGTGACCTCAGTATGACCTGCTTGTCATTACCTAGGTGGCACTTGGGGTCCATTGCAGTGTACATCTGTGGAATTCATACACACACCAAAATTCAGAAAAATGCACTTTGGCTGATAGTGAGGACAACCTTAACAAGGAGAAACAGGATAATCAAGATAATTACTAGGAGTATAGGCCATTTGGAGGAGCCCTCTGCCTAGTTCTTCAGCAGTTCTCAATACTAATATCAGTAATTTTTCCTGTTTTTAATCTCCCCCCATAAATGCTTTAAACAGACTGCATTCTTAAAATAGGCTTTAGATGTCTGCCTGAGTGAAGGTTAGGACATCTCCATTTCAATTTGATTAAATTTTATAGGTGTAATAACATGTGAATATTGTAGAAGTCAAGCATAAAGCTTATCTGTGTGTTGAATGGGTGTCAAAAACATGTATAGTTCTATAATGAGATAATAATGGCCTCTTCCCTCTTCCTTCTCTGGTCCCTTATTGTATCTATTTTTAAAATGACATTCTACCTAATGGGATTTTTCACCACTATCTGCTGCTGAAATAGAAAGTCCAAATGGCTGACAACAGGGCATGGTTGTTTCATTAGCATGTTCCAGATCAGATACAAATTTTTAAAACATGCTGATAATGCGTTCACTGCTATTTTTCAATTCCTTGTCTATAGTGAAGTGTTCTCACACCTAAGCATTGTATCTGACAGATGGCAACCTTCACAATTGTTGGTTTCAAGGACAATGGTATATACCTTCTCTCTCTTTTCTCTTCTCTCTCTTTCTTTCCCTTCCTCCATCTGCACAGATTAGTGTTTATTTTCAGAATGAAGTCATTTTCTTTCTCCTTTTTAGCATTCAGTGAGAGTCTCCTTTTAGCTAATTGAAATAAAGAGCATGTTCCCTATATAACCCTGCTTCCCAGGATTAATAACATCTTGATACTAGGAAATAGTTTTAGCACTCATGGAAAGAAATCCTACATCATCTAGGGAAGAACTTAAATCATAATGAGAGTAGTGAGATGAGATGTAGCAAATTATTATACTGATGTTTATGATTTTGGCTTTTTAATAGGGAATGCAACTAAGGGCCTTTACAGACTGCCAGAAATAGTGCAGCTTGGTGCCACTTTAACTGTCCTGGCTCAGTGCTAAGGAATCATGGGGACTGTAGTTTATTGTGGCACCAGAGCTCTCTGACAGAGAAAGCTCAATGTCCCAGAAAAAAATACAGTTCCCATGATTCCCTAACACTGAGCCAGGACAATTAAAGTGGCCTCAAGCTGCACTATTTCTGGCAGTCTGTAAAGGCTCTAAATAATATATACTGAATCATAAAAAAAGAAATAGTAAAACGTAGATCTTAGAACCAGTGTGGTGTAGTGCACTGGACTATAACTCTAGAGACAAGGGTATGATTCAGCTCTAGAGACAAGGGTATGATTGGGCAAGTCACATATTCTCAGCCTCAGAAAACCCCATGATAGGGTCACCTTAGGCCTTTCTGACTAAAAGCATTTTCTGCTATTAGTCAGAAATGACTTGAAAGCACACAACAACAACAAAAAAAAAAAACAGAACTTGGACTCAGCTTGCTTTGTTAGATATATGGACACAGAGACCACAACTTGAAAATTGCAGTTGTCTTTTGCTCCCTCCAGATGGGTTGATATTTCCATCAGGGCTCATAAATAGTTATAATATAAGGCATATCTCATTTTAGCCCAAAACACAGAAATGGAGGTGGGAACTCTAAGGCAAGATAAGACTGAGAACAAAAACAGTGATAACACTGAAGGTACAGGACAGTAAATATGAAGTACATCCTCTGACACTGGAGCATAGTCATTTATTCTGTATACCTCAGGATTCTGTACTTACAGGATCAAAAAAAAAAGTTCAGATAGCTTCTTCAAGGCTGGACTAAAATCCAGAATAAATTTACTACCCTACTGACATAAAATTTACAAAATGCCACTGAAGGCACCAAACATATAAAACTGTTGGATGCAGCAACTTTAACATGCCTATACTCACTAGCTACTACTGTGTATGTTCAAGCATACTTTGTATCACGTCATTTCCAGTCTGTGGTCTTAGTTCTTCCTGCATTGGTTAGACGGCTTCTAGTTTTATGTTTAATCATCCTCCATTTTGGGGTCTGCAGTTTTCTCTCCCTCCCTTATCCCTCCATGTTTGAAAAGCACATATTACAAACTCTCTCACTATGAGATATTATGAAACCTTTAGTATTTGTAAGCAAACTTAGTTTATATGTTTATAACAAACAAACAATAAATAAGACAGAGCTCTGGTGACGCAGTGGTTAAATGCCTGTACTGCAGCCACTCACTCACAAACCATAAGGTTGTGAGTTGAACACCAGCCAGGGGCTCAGGGTTGACTCAGCCTGGCATCCTTCCGAGGTCGCTAAAATGAGTACTCAGCTTGTTGGGGACAATTAACTTACCGGTACACATTGTAAACTGCTTAGGGAGTGCTTAAGTACACTGATAAGTGGTATAGAAATATACTTGCTATTGCTAGTGCTATAAGCCTCCTTTTTTTTTCTGCTATGCCAGGAAGCAGTAGTGTGAGGCTGGTTTTTGCTCACCTTCTGCTTCAAAATATTAATTTCTTTACTTGTAAGAGACACCACTAACTCTCACATCTCTTGATACAGAGCAATGATTCCTAGAACTTTACACCATTAGTTTCTGATAGTTCCATAAAGATGTTCAGTGTATCCATGGATAATCCACATAAACCCAGGTCCCTAGAAGAATAATTATTTTCAAGGACAATCAAAATCATCTCATTATAGCCCTCCACTTTCACAGGGGTGTCCCTCTTCTCCATTGGATTCTGGCCCACCAGCAGAATAAACAGTCTCCTTCAACAGTGCCCTGGCAATAATTTAATAGGGCTGAATATTTTCAAGGGGAAGCTAATCCTCCACTTGCTATCTTTTGTCTTTCCATTTAGTTCAAAGTACTATATAATCACTTCAATTTTCTTCCCTGAGTGATAAGACTTGACTATAAAACCAGGAGGTTAAACACTTAGCTGGTCTCCATGTTTTATCCTGGTCTTATCTCCAGTCATCATCAGGTACTGCCTATCTCTCTGCACCCTTCTGTGGAAACTGGCTTTCTGTCTGGGCTCAGGCATTTAGGTCCATGCTCTTTTGTGCTGAAATGCTTTTTCCTGGGGAGATTAGATAAATTGATTCCCTTTCATTTTACATCTGGTCTAATAGGTTCTTACTATGAAATGTGCTTTCAAGTTGCTGTTTTTGTGCTCTATATAAAGGTTCCTAGATTGAGAATGCAAATGCTAACCTGGCTATTTATATGCTGGGTGTAGTCAGGATGGAGCCTTATAATTCTTTCATGCAGAGGAATATGATTTTATCTTGAAACAGCACAGAAGAATATTGTCATAGCCTTCTTAGAGGCCTTGAAACTCCATCTGCTTAGATTCACATTTGTTTCCAACGAAGAAAAAGATTCTTTAGCGTATTCTAGAGGTAGCTTCACTCTGTATTTTCCACCAGAGCTGGCCATGTTGGTTGGAGAATACTAGGAGTTTCAGGTCATCAAAGGAACATTTCCAAGCTCTGTCCTCAACATTTCATGGGTGAAAACTGGAGCATGTGTGTCCAAGCAACATTAGAGCATGGTCAAGATGGCAAGGGTTATTAATGAGCAAGAACACACAAGCTAGGAGAGGCTGCAGCAGTTTGCTTTTGCCTGAGACTATGAGGAAGGGCAAGATTCTGCCTCTCTTCTCATCTTCCCCTGCAAGTTAATTGAATGCAAGCTATTTTTACACTTTGAACTCGGCTTGCAGCAACAGAAGTAACCTGAGAACAAAGCAGGAGAAGTGGGAGAAGCGGACAGAAACTGAGACATTTTGAAACAGTTGAAAAAGTGGGATGACAGATGATTAACCAAAACTGGCCCTGCAAATTTGAGATAGATGAGGAGTATGTACCAATTGATTCTCGATACCTGAGGCCATCAGGAGTTAGTTGGTATTAAGAAATCCTGAGAGTTAAAGGACCATTTTCTGCTAAGGATTCCTAGACTGCAAAGATACTTAGGAAAGAAGCTGGAGACTCAGGCCTATCAGTTTGATGCCACCACCAGAACTAGGGATGGAAAGACTATTCAAGATATTTGGAAATTGGTCAAAACAAGGGTTTTTGAGTGTTGGGAATCCTTGATAAGGAGAATCCTCGACAGGCAAGAATCTTCACAGATCAGGACTTACTCTGCATGAAAAATGCACCTGGGTTTGTGTGCCTCTATTTGTGTGCATTACCACCATCAGAGGAGGAGCCAGAGGCAGAGCTTCTGAAGGCAAGCCTAGCACCAACTGCCCTTCTCAGCACCATCAGAGGAGGAGTGCACTGATTTATTTTATTTTGGAGAGGAAATTTAAAATGCACACTCTTATATAATTGTATGTTGGTGGCTAAAATTGTATTTTGACACCCCCTTGTCATGGGGGAACGGCTTGCATACCCTAATGTAGTTTTGAGCTATGCTGCTGGTGGTATAATAGCCACCGGTAGGGCTTCCCATGCCAGACAGGTCAAAACCGAAGGGTCTGACAAAGAGCATCAAAGGCAGGATGGGCTCCCTAGCCTTATGGCAACCATGCTAGAAGAAGGAAAACTCTAATTCCAAACCTGGGCAGATGGTGCTCATCCAACGCTGTAAGGTCAACCATCTAAGAGAAGGAAACTCTAAACAAACCTACGTCCTGAGGACCTCGTTGCTACTGTCCATGCTTGCAAGGCCACAGCATATGAACCTTTGGTTTAAAGGGTGAGGCCAGTTCTGTGCACGCTGTGCTCCACCAGAAAAATCCATTGCACAAACTCGAAGGACAAATCCAATCTTTGAAAAAGTCCTGTAGTGATAGGTGAGGGAAATGGCAGGTGTAAAGATGCACTGCAAGCCACAGACCCAACCCTGCATGCAGGCGGTTCAGGACTTTGGTTGCTTGAGGCTGACCCAGGAGATGACAGTCTTGTTCGGCAGCATCCTGAACGATCAAGCAGCCTTTTTAAGGAGAGCACAGCTTGCTCCATATGGAGAGGGACCTAGAAAAGGTGGCTTAATGAAAGCTCATCCCCATCTACCCGGTTGGCTAGCCGCGGCCAACGGTCATCTTCTGATGTGGTCGAACAAAGACAAAGAAACAAAGGCACACACCGGCCTCCAAAGGTGTAAATAAACTGACGCTTGCATGCTGGAACATCAGAACCATGCAAGACTCTGCAGATAGTGGACGTTGCACTGCTTTAATAGCTCATGAACTAACATGACTTAATATTGACATTGCTGCACTTAGTGAAGTTCGTCTCCATGAAGAACACGGCGCTGGCTACACACTTTACTGGTCTGAAAAACATCTTTCAGGAGTAGGCTTTATGATTAAAAACTTCACTGCCTCCAAACTCGAAACCTTGCCAACAGGTCACTCTGATCGCATTATCTCCTTATGCCTCCCACATGTTGTTCTCTTCAGTATATATGCCCCAACTATGCAAGCCGACCTGTAGAGAAAGACAAATTCTATGCAGACTTACACCACCTCATACAAAAAGTCCCTGTAAAAGATAAAATTATTATCCTTGGTGACTTCAATGCCAGAGTAGGAAAGAACTCCAAAGCCTAGAAAGGTGTTTTAGGCAAGCATGGTGTTGGAAACTGCAATGATAATGGATGCCTCCTGCTAGAGTTCTGTGCAGAACAACAGCTGACTATTACAAACACTATCTTTCAGCAGAAAGATAGCTTGAAGACAACCTGGATGCATCCCCGATCCAAACACTGGCACCTCATTGACTATGTTCTAGTCCGCCAGAGAAACATTCATGATGTCCATCATACTCAAGTGATACCCAGTGCAAAATGCCAAACAGATGATTGCCTCGTAAGATGTAAACTAAATCTTCATCTCAAGCTCAAACCTAAGAGGGGTGGCATCTTAAAGAGTAGACTCCAAGTCAACAATCTTCAACAAGCTACCATGAGAGACAACTTCCAGGCAAATCTTCAATCAAAACTTGAAGACCACCCTACAGATCCTACTCCTACAGTGCTTTGGCAACATATCAAAAACAGTATCCTCCAGTCTG
>CM034703.1:42256316-42266346 GCA_020142125.1 Phrynosoma platyrhinos
AACATATGGTACAAAAACTGATGAAAAATGAACTGGACATAGCTCCCATGTTGGAAGAGACCCTTAAGGCCATACAGCAGATGAAGCCATTGGGCAATTGTGGCTCAGGGAATGTCTACTCTCAGATAGGACATATTCTATAGCTTTCCCCCTTTGGGAAGATTCACTGGCCAATCTATGTGCATGGGGATAATGTTTAGCCTGAGAATAATTTGTTGCCCAGAAACATGTTCCAATGTGCAGTTCCCCAGCACACAGAAGTACAAAGAGCTGAAGGTTTCCAGATCTAACACCAGCAATTCCTGATACAGATGGCAATCCCTGTTTTTAGCTGGACCTGTTTCTTTGGGTGTGTGGGTGGATCTGTATGTACCCAAAATGAGTGCTCTGCCAAGAAAAACTCACAATTGCCTTAAGGCCACCGTAAATAAGAAATTACTTGAAGACATACAACAAGAATGTGTCTTTGACCACAGCTAACCTCAATATCTGGAAGAAGAAAAGCAGTATAATGGTGGTAAATAGGCAAAAAAAAATCCCTATCAGTCTCCATAAAGATTCACAGACCTTACTACCAGTATCAATGCAGTCTTTATGACCAAAGACTGAATGGAATTGAAATTGCCCCATTAGACTCTCAAGGGAAGTATGAATGCAGGGCCTTTACATTTTTTCCCTTGGCTAAAAGTATTTCACTGATTTGACCTCTATCATTTCTCACAGTCATACTTATGTTTAGTAATGAATCTGTTGCCATAGAAGCTACAGATTGTATCCAGTCACCCAGAGATAAAATGCAGTCATTAATTATCAGTTAGTACATTAACCAGGAGGTAAACATTAAAAGTCTGCATAGAAGGCCACAAGCTCAAAGAAGGGGGGGGGGGAAGCAATTGTCCCAAGTCAACTAAACAAGGCAGTGAGGTCAGAACAAATGAGAGTTTTGGTTGTGTGATGGACAGAGTTTGGGAAATGGTAGGTAGGGAGCTGGAATATGAAGAATCCTTGCACATTTTTCTCTGCCATAATGAGAAAGAGTGCATCAACATGTTAAGATAGCCTGCTGAAAATAATTGTCAAGTAATGTGAGATTTTTCTCCCCTTCATGAGAGTTAAAGACCAGTGCTTTTTTCAGCAGCAGAAAAATTGTGCTTTTGCTCAAAAAATTGCCTTCTGAGCAAAAATACAGTTTGTTCTTTGTGTGCCTTCAAGTCATTTCCAACTTCTAGCAACTCTAAGGTGACCCTATCATAGGACCTTATCACATGGGGTCCAAAGCAGACAGAATCCAAACGAAATCCCGACCTAATACGTATTATTTTTCCGTGTGTTCACACGACGTTGCACAGAACCGCACAGAACCCCCACAGAACCCCGACAGAATCCGGAAAGAATCGAGATCTTTTGAATTTCGGTTTCTTCAGGAAGTACAAGTGCGCTACAGGAATCATTTCGCTTTTGCCGTAAGTCCAATATGAGTATGAACAGGCAATACGTATTGTGGATCATTTCCCCAATACATATTGGGGAGCATTTCCCCGCCCCCGCCTGCGCTGTGCCAGCTTGGGAAGGGGTTTGGGTGACAGCCGGCTGTCAAACACACCCCTTCCCAAGCCTGCGCGGGGCCTGGGCTCCGAGCAGAAGTCCTCAGAGAGGCGCCTCTCCAAGGACGTTCTGCTCGGAGCGCGGCGTCTGTGCCGGCTTGGGAAGGGGGTTGGGGGACAGCCGCAGCAAGTGACAGCCGCGGCTGTACTGAGCATGTGCAGGGCATCATTACTTGGTTATGTCCGGGATTTTCTCAATTGTGTGTGAACAGCAAATACAGTTCCCGGGAGTGCTTCATCGCACTTTCCTTAATTGCGCAATGATGCTAGTTGCGTCTGATAGCCATTTACGCATTGTGGGGTTTCTTTCAGTTTATTCCTGGATTTATTCTTATTTCTCTTTCTTATCGCTTTGTGGCCCGCGTGTGATAAGGTCCATAGGGGCTTCTTGGCAAGATTTGTTCAGAAGGACCTTGCCTTTGCTGTCCTCTGAAACTGAGAGAGTGTGATTTGCCCAAGGTCACCCATTGGGTTTCCATGGCTGAGTGGGGATTTGAACCCTGATCTCCAGAGCTGTAGTCCAATACTCAAACCACTACACGACACTGGTTCTTACACACACACATACACAAAGTCCAAAGAAATCATAAAATGTAAGCTAAAACTGAATTAAGAAAAGATCTACATCTCCAGAATGGAGTAACCTAGCCTTGCAAGGAAAAAATGGGAAATCTGTGCACATAACCTTGAACTCCATGGTGTATCTCTACAGAAAGAGACATGTGATCAAACAAAAACAGGTTGTGATTTAACAAAATCCACACCTCATTTGTATTATTCATTTAGGGGGGTTGCAGACTGCCATAAATAGTGCAAATTAAGTCCACTTTAAGGGTTAGGGTTAGGGTTAGGGAATCATGAGAACTGTATTTTATTGTGGCACCAGAGCTCTCTGACAGAGAAGGCTCAATGTCTCAGGAAAAAAAAAAATCCATGATTCCCTAGCACTAACCTTAACCCTAAAAGTGGACTCAATTTGCACTATTTATGGCAGTCTGCAACCCCCCTTAGTGTTTGTGTGCAAAACACCTATAATCACTGAATGCTGCAGAGACAAACATCAACAGTTTCCTGACAGAACATAAAGTTGTGTCAAATTTCTGAGGAGTGCTGCTTATTTTAAATACTATAAGCCATAAAACAGACTTCACAATAAAACAGAGAAAAATATATTAGTTACTGCTCATACATAAAGCAATAATATGTAATGCCTGCAATCACAATTTGATCAGATTTCTGCTGTAATACAAAAATCTAATGCACCAGTGGCTGGAATAGTTGTTCTGAAGCATCCAAGTTTAATTTTATAGTTGTAGACATTGTGTCAAGACCTTTAAAATATATTTGTGTATATGTGTGTGCCATTCCTATTGCTCATTTCCTTTCCCCCCCTCCTTATGTGCTAGAATAAGTGCTTCCTGTGAGTCCTTTGTTTAAGCCTTACTAGCCTGAGCATATTTTTAATGACTCTCCTCTTTCTTTTTTCCTCCCTCCTCCTCCTCCTCTTCTTCTTCTTGAATTTCCTCTTGTGCTACAAATTGTGTGTGTGTGTGTGTGTGTGTGTGTATGTAAACTAATCTCTCTGGAGATCAGGGTTTCAATAAATACGTTTCATGTGGCTCTTAAAATGTTTCCCATTTTTATTTCTTGCCTGAGGAAATAGGAAAAATGAATCTGAAAATCAAAAGACATATTGAAGGAAAAGATAAGGGGGCTTTACAGGGTCAACACCATCCATTCCCAGAAAAGGCTTGTAAACATTCAAGCTTACCAAGAGCAGGACAAGCAAAGCTGAGGACATAGAATGCATGCTGGCTCAACTTTTCTGCCTCCTGCACTTTCCTAATGTTTTCAGGATGAGGACAGGAGTAGACAATGTATGGCTCCAACATATGTTGTTCAGTTCTCATCATCCCTCACTACTCGCTATTCTGTGGAGGACAAATGGGAGTCTCCATCTCCTTTCAGGAAATACTTTCTGTTTGGACTTCTATGGAGTCTGTGTATAATAAGTGAGATATTTCTCACTGAACCCCTCAGTATTACAAAGGATCCTGAAGACACAAGCTCAGTTTAGTCTGCACACTGGATAGGAATGTTCAGGTCTCAGAATAGGACTGGCATCATGAGCTGGAATTATTGATAACCAGTTGAATCCCAGTAAGGGACCTGCTGCCAAACGTTAGTGCCTCCTAGCCCTGTGGCAGTGGCTGCTTTCTTTTGCTGCTGAGAGAGGAGTAAGAGAAACAAAGTCTCTGGATGGAAAATATAGAACTAGAACTGCCCTTGAGTGACTTCACATCTCTAAGTGCCCCAAAGTGGTCTGGCCTATCATTAAGAAGAACTTGTTAAGGATCTGTGAGAGACCAGCCACATTCCCTCATCATCTGAGTACTGGGTGATCCAGATGAAGGAAAAATTAATAATTGTCTAACCCATCTATGGAGAATATATTGCCCTCCTAATATTGCAACTCCCATGATCCCTTTCCATTGTCTACTTTGTCTGTGACTAATGGGAGTTACACCAACAACATGTAGAGGGCCACAAGTTGCCCAGATTTGGTCTAACCATCCTTCTACTAACAAAACCTATCCCCATGCAATCTCTCTCTCTCAAATTACCACCCCTTCCTTCTCTACAATTCCTTGCCAGCTCTACAGTTGGCCCTCTATATTTATCCATGGTCCATCATTTGAAAATATTCCAAAAATTATTAATTCCAAAAGGCAAGCCTTGTTTTTTTCCTCCCATTTTTAATAAAGGACACCATTTTACTACACCATTGTATTTAATGGGACTTGAGCATCCATGTCTTTTGGTATCCACAGGGGATCCTGGAACCAAACCTTAGTGATACCCAACTAATAACCATCAAACACATGAAGTCATTTTCTAACCTCTGCACTTCCACCCCACCCCAAAAATGTTTTAAACCTAACGAAACAAAGCAGCAGCAAAATTCAATCAATTCTGCAGAAAAGTTATGGGCAGAGACTCAGAATCAAGCACAAAGGAGGCATTTTTATGAAAAAGAAGAAGGCCAAGCAGCTCCATTTAATATGAAATTCTTATCTTATTGGCAGCTAACTGGATCTCAGCTAAAGCATTTCAGTTGTTTATCATAAAGCTAACTGGTTGCTGAATAGGAGGAGTAGAGAGCATTACCTTCCAGTTGCATTAAAAATTCTGCCAGGAAAACACACACACACACACACACACCCATATATATATATATATATATATATATATATATAGAGAGAGAGAGAGAGAGAGAGAGAGAGAGAGAGAGAGAGAGAGAGTGAGAGTAGAGTCTGCACCCTATTTAGGACCCTATGGATTCACTCTTTTTATTTTGCTTCTGTTGAGAACAATAGGCAGATTTTTTTCCCCCAATACAAAATGATTTTTATGTTTCATTATTTCAGCCACCCAGCAGAACCCCAAACAGATCACCTGTGTAACAACTCACCTGTAAACTAGAAACAGCTTTTAAAAAAAAAAAAGAGAGAGAGAGAGAGAGAGAAGCTCCTTAAGAGCGCCTCCTGTTTAGGCTGATTTGATCATGTATGACAGTTGTACAACTATAGCTACTGAGTGATAAACAGCTGAAAATGCACGTTCTACACTTTCTTATAAAATATGAAGCATTTAATTACAGTGACTGATTGCTCTCCCTTTTCTTGCACCCTAGAGCAGTGATAATTTGATGAGTGCGCTTCTGAAAAATGAGGATTGAGGACTTAAATGTCTGTTCAAAATTCAGAGCGAAGTCCCAGCAAAGCACTGCACTAAAGCCCAGACATGATCCAAAAGGAGGGAGCCTCCCCACTGAATGAGCAAGATGACTTTTAAATGTCACAGGGAGATTAATATGCTTCTTTATCAATTTGCAGTGGCTGTTCTTGAAGATTAATGTTGTTCAGCGCTGGTGAAAAACAATGAGTAATAAAGTCAATGAGGAATCAATATTGTTCACAGGGAAGTTTCAGACTAAGCAGTTTGATTTTCCTTACTATAGGAAGAAACTCTAGGGCTGCAGAACAAATAATGGACCATGGCTCTACTTAGCATCGAACGGAATTCTAGACCTCAGCAAAATTAATCCAACTCTGTGTTTTCTTATCCTTGCATGAATTGTGGTGATTCTCTAATGTTTGAGCACTGCTTAGACAATTTCCATTTCTGGACTCCTTAAAATCCCAGAATCCTCCTTTCCATATAGCCATTGGCTGAAACTGCTTATGCTGGCTAGGAAATTGTGGGAGCTGTCATCTAAAAAGTAACTTTTCTTCCAAGCTCTGCTTTACGATTTCCTCCAGGGAATTCACCACAATGTTGTTTTGTGCCAAGTTATTTTGTGCCAGGTTGTTTTGTGTCCAGGCATTTATAGCTTTTCCAAATTTAGTTTTTCCACATTTTAACTTTTTTTAAAAAGTTAAAAGTTTGAATTTTGAGTAAATTTTTGTATTTTGGCTTGCTAATTGAAGAGTTATTGATGCCTATTTTCATGCTCTTTTAAATGTTTTTTTTAAATCATGCTAATCTTTGTGAATAGAAGAAAGTTCATAAATCTAAAACAAATTTTCTAAATTGGATTATGTCAGTATATGAAGACCAGATAGCCAGAATCAAAATCAATGGTCAAAAGACAAACCCAATTTAGGTAAATAAAGGTACAAGACTGGAATGCCTGCTTTCACCCCTGCTTGTTATCATGTCTTTAGAAATCTTTTTGAATAACATCAAAGAAGATACAAATATAAGAGGTGTGAAAATTAGAGGAGAAAGTTTTGTAACAAGGGCTTTTGCTGATGACATTGTGGTAACAGTAGAAGATCCACTAGAAAGCATTAAACAGTTAATGAAACAATTAGAGGATTTAGAAGAGGTCTAAAAATAAACAAAGGGAGAACAAAAGTGATAACAAAAAACATGACAAACACTGATGAAGAACTGAATAAGATATTAGGTTTTAACACAAACAATGAAGCAAAATACTTGGGTATAGTTATCACAAATAAGAACTTTGATTTATTTAAAAATAATTACAATAAAACCTGGAGTGAAGTTTAAAAAGATTTAATAAATTGGAAAGACATAAAATTAAATATGTTGGGAAAGATAGCCACTGTAAAAATGAACATACTTCCCAAATTTCTTTTCCTTTTTCAGACTATACACATAATAAAAAATGATAAAGTCATTAAGGATTGGCAAAAACAACTGTTGGAATTTATTTGGGCGAGGAGAATGACTTATATGCAAGACAAAACGGGGTGGGGGGTGGGGGGCTGGCAGTGCCCAACTTGAAACTGTATTTTGAAGCCAGTACCTGTTTATGGCTGAAAGACTGGTTGAAACTAGAAAACAGAAAATTACTTAATTTATAGAGCTTGGAGCTTAAATTTGGATTCCATGCTTTCTTATTTTATGATAAAATTCAAGCAAATAGAACTTTCAAAAATCATTATTTAAGATCAGCAATATTTAAAACTTATATATATAAAAAAAGAATATGCCCCAAACTTCCGTTGTGGGCTTCCCTGCAGGAAGCTTTATTCCAATTTGATCCTTTAAGAAAAGGGGAACTGGTTGAAATACCAAGATATGTTAGAAAAGAAAAATTGAAACTTAGAAATTAAATCTTTAGAACAGATAAGAGCTGAAGGAAAAGAATGTGGATGGTTTTTATACCATCAATTAAGAGCTAGATATAATACTGATTGGAAAACAATAGGAATAACAGACAAAAAAATGACTTAGCAAAGAGTATTGGGAATGATAAGCCCTCTCCATTATCCAGAATTTATAAGAAATTTTAAATTTATAAGTTTAGAAATCTATACAGAGAAAGAGCTGGTGAAAGAGAATATAATAGCCTGGGCGAGAAGTTGTGATCACGAGCTACCACTCAGTCAATGGGAAAAGTGCTGGAAAATTAGAATGAAGTATACATTAAGTCAAGATATCAGAAAAAACCACTACAAAATAATATACAGATGGCACTTATCATCTGACAGATTGGCCAAGATATATAACACCGGAAAGGACAAATGTTGGAAATGTGAGAAGGCTAAGGAAACTTTTTTCATTTGTGGTGGGAATGTGTTGAAGCTAAAAAAAATTGGAAAATTGTTCATAAAAATATTATTGAAATACTAGAAATAGATTTGGCTAGAAAACCAGAAACATTGTTATTGTGTATGTTAGATGAAAAGAAGGGGGAAAATATAGAAGAATTATATTCTATATGCTTGCAGCAACCAGATTAAGTTACGCAAAATATTGGAAAATTAAGAAAGAAATTCAAATAGATGAATGACTGATGAAACTTATGGACTTAATAGAAATTGATTTGTTATCAAATGAAATAGAAGATAAGGCAGAAGATAGAATAGGAGAGTGGAAAAAAAATGATTACCTAAAAAAGAAATGGGATAACATATTAAATATAGAAAAGATGGAAATTTGATTTTTCAGTAGAAGACTATGGACTTTATGTACAAGAGCAGAAAACAAAATAAAGAAAAAAGTATTCTGCTGTTTTGAAAGATGATAGAACAAGGATAAAATTAAACTAAGGACGTTATCACACAGGGCTCAATCCAAACAGAATCCAAACGAAATGGCAAACGAATCCGGATTATTTGCCCGTGTTTCCACATGATGTCGCACAGAACCCCGACAGAACCCCGACAGAAAGTGGAAAGAACTGAGATCTTTTGAATTTCGGTTTCTTCAGGAATTGCAATCATTTCGCATTTACCGTAGGACTGATAACCAAATACGTATTGTGCCGCATTTCCCCGCTGTTGCCATGGTTCCAGCGAGCATGTGCAGGAGGCTCATTTTGGCTACATTTATGGGTTTTTTTCTCTTGTGTGTGGACGTTCGATACACTTACTGTAAATGCACAATGAAGGTAATGACGTTTGCGGAAACAAGGGTTATTTCCCGTTTATTTTCGGGATGCCTCATTTCCACTTTATTTTCAGTTTCTGGGCCACGTGTGATAACGTCCATAGATAAGAAGCTAGAAAAGGAAACTAACATGAGGAAGTAATGAATGATTTGTTGTGTTCAGTGTATAATTTGTCTGTTGTATGATTGGTATGATTTTTGTTTTTTGGTTTTTTTGGGGGGGGTTGTTTTGTTTTTTCTAATTTGTCTAACACTGAAATAACTTGTATGTTATGTATTTATTGAAAATAAAAAAATAAAATAAATAAATCTAAAACAAATTTTTAAAAAATACTTCAAAGGCCATAGTTAAGAAAGAGTAAAAACAAGGATGTGGGTACAATGCCCTACAGAATGACCAGACTCCTATCAAATTCAGGGGAAGGGAAGTTTCTAACCTGTGGCCAACCAACTACAGGATGCTTCACACAGCATGCCATAACTCTCCGAGCCATATATACCCAAATTGTTGCTGTGTGCCTTCAAGTTGTTTGCAACTTATGGTGATCCTATACTGAGGCTGTTGTACTTTGGACACATCATGAGAAGGGAGGACTCATTGGAAAAGACAATAATGCGAGAAAAGTGGAGGGAAGTAGGAAGAAAGGAAGGCCACATGCTAGATGGATGGACTCTATTAAGGAGGTTACGGGTATGGGTTTGCAGGAATTAAGCAGAGTAGTGGAAGATACAGGGGTCTTGGAGATGTCTCATTTATAGGGCCACCATGGGTCGAGATCAACTGGAGGGCAGTTAACAGCAAAAAAACAAAAATAGCAGACTTATCATAGGGTTTTCTTGACAAGATTTGTTTGGAGGAGTTTTTGCCTTTACCTCCCTCTGAAGCTGAGAGAGTGTGTCTTGTCCAACGTCATCCAGTGGATTTCCATCCCCAAGCAATGATTCAAACCTTGTTTTCCAGTGTCCCAAAATAGAAATCTGATAAACAGAACCTTGCATGCACTAGAGAAAGACGACGGTTGGATGCAATGCGCCCACATACACACCTTTGTGTATTGAACATGCGGAAGAGCCACATGTGTAACTCAGCCCAGGTTGCTTATCACCACATTTATGGCCACAATCCAGTGGTATGTTCTTTTTTGCTGGACACAACACCGCTGTCTGAGGCAGCATCCACACTACAGAAATAACAATAGCAATAGCAAGTACATTTCTATACCACTTATCAGTGAACTAACACTCCCTAAGTGGTTTACAATGTGTAAGACAATTGCTTTCAACAAGCGAGGCACTCATTTTACCAACCTATGAAAGATGGAAGGCTGAGTGGACCTTGGAACCCTCCTCTAGGATTGAATTTACAACATTGTGGCTGCAATACCAGCATTAACCACTGCTCCACTAGGACTCTCTTTTAAATAAACCAGTTTGACATTACATTAACTGCATGGCTCTATGCCAGGGGTAGGCAACCTTTCCTCTTTAAGGGCCAAGGGACT
>CM034703.1:42266446-42289163 GCA_020142125.1 Phrynosoma platyrhinos
TGACAGAGAAGGCTAAATGTCTCACAAAACTACAGTTCCAAAAATTCCATAGCACAGAGCCATGGCTGAAATGGTGTAAAACAGGGTTATTTCTGCAGTGTGGATGAAGCCTGAATCAGCCATTTCTCTTGTCCTCATGCAGTCTAACAACCTTCTCTGGCAAGCTTCTTCTTGGATGATAGTCTCAATTCTATCTATGCCATTGGACATACACCACTGGATAAGGAAATACACCACTGGATCTTGTCCCATTATTTATCCTCACCAAATTTTGACAGACATCATGCCAATCTCAACAGGAAGAGTTTCCCTTCTCCAATCTAATTTATCAGAACTGTCTACTCTGATTAACAGGTTCTCCAAAACATTTCCCAGTCTTGGAACAAGACCTAACTTTTGTAGTTAATAGCTATGTAAAGGGGGAAAAGATAATATCTGATGTTCCTTTCATTGTTTTAAAGCTTTAAAAAGTCTGGAAGAGCCATGCTCTGTGTTATATCTGTTTTTGCTTTCAAAGATCTGAGCAATTTCCCCAAAATTATTGTATCATCTACATTGTCAAATTTTGTCCTTTACTGTGACATTCCTGTTTCCATAGTTACTAACATAATAGTTTTAAGAAAGGAAAGAAAGTTGAACAGTGAAGGGGGTGAGGGAGAAACAACATGAAGCTGTTTGGGGGCATGCAAATAAGCATGCTGGGGTTTCTTTTTAAAATTCATATTGTGTCTTTTTTTTAAAAAAAACAAAACTCCATCACAGACAAATAGTAGTAACCTGTGTGAAAGGTAAAGACAAATATTTGATTTCTTTGTATTAAAAAAAGACAGTGAGATCCAGAGAAAGTAGAAAAACTAACATCTATTACAAACTCAGGGACAGTGGCATACCTAGTAAATTTGACACACAAGTGCAGATCATTCTTTAATACTGCACTCCTTTCTTTAACAGCCTTTTCCAGGTCTAGCAGAGCTGCTGGCCAGGTGAGAAGAAGGGGACTCACCTTCTCACCTGGCCAGCAAAGCCTCCAGACCCAGAAAGTATCCCTTTCCAAAAGTACACCAGGACACACACACCCCGAGGTGACGGTCCACATTCCCTGCACCCCCCTAGTGATGCCCCTACTTGATTCAATCTACCTACGATATGGCCTTCCTCTTTTCCTTCAGCCTCCCACTTTACCAAGCATTAGCTTCTTTTCCATTGTCATGTCATCTTATGCTATGTCCAAAATACAAGTTGTGGTTCTGTGTGTGTGTGCTGTGTGCCTTCAAATCATTTGCAACTTATGGTGACCCTAAGACAACCCTATCATGGGGTTTTCTTCCAAGATTTCTTCAGAGAAGAAAGAAGGCTCACCATGGCTATACCGTGAGGCTAGAAGCATGTGATTCACCCAAAGTCATCCAGTGGGTTTCATGACTAAGCAGAAACCGAACCCTGGTCTCCAAAGTCATAGTCCAACACTCAAACCACTATGTCATGCTGGGTCTATAAGTGTGGTTCTACAAAAAAATAAAATAAATCATGCCACCCTGAAAATGACATCGCTTAATATTTTTCTGTTTCCTAATCTAATTAAGGACACATGACATCTCAAGGGTCAATCTCCATAGCCAGTTGATGGGTGATACACCATTGCTATGATTAGAATTGTTGCTTTAATTTCCCATGCTTTTTGAACTATTATGTTCATGGGGGGGAGGGGGGAGATATATGACATGGAGGAAGACTATTGATCTCTGTCAAGAAAGTATTGTTTGACAATGGAGAGTAAGGGTTTGGGTGCCCTCCTCTTCATGTGTTGATTTAGAATGGAAGAGTAGCACCTGAACAGGGCTTAGGGAATTCTAGAAAATGGCCTTGCTGTGGTAAGGGCAGCTTAATTTAGTATGGAGACAAAACATAAGTGGTAATTGCTCTATTGCCAGTTTCCTTATCCCCACAGCAATTTGCTTTCCTTTCCCACAGAAGCTGAAGTAATCCAGTGTGCAGCTTCACAGTAGCATCACTTCTCATTACCTTCTTTACTCGTTCCATCTCTGGAACAACCTTCTGTGGTTACCTGATGAACACTAGATTTCAAAGGAATATACGAGGACCCATGCTAGATTGGAACAAGAACTTAAATCTGAAATGTTGTTCACACAATGGCCAGCTAATCGCCATTTTATTAACTTTCTTGGTTAAAACTCTTTATCTCTGGAAAAGTTTTGATCTTCCATTTGTTTCTTTTCAGACTGCCCTATCATTTGATTTTGTGTTGACCAACCAGGGAATCTCACTTACTGATGATGGCATGTGACCCCGGACAGATTATTCTTGCATATCCTCCAACATTTCACAAATGAAAACTAGGATATGTGTGTCCAAGCAACATCAGTGTTAGGCCAAGATAGCAAAAGCTATTAATGAGAAAGAATGCACAAGCTAGGAAAAGCTGCTTTTGCACTTTCAACTCATATTGCAGCAACTGAAGTAAGTTGAAAACAAAGAGGGAAAGCTGGTGGATTAGAGAAAAACTGAGATATTTTAAATGCAAGTGAAAAAGTGGGACAACAGAGGAGTCACTGGGACTGTCTTTGCCAAATCAGGACAATTGGAGGGCATGCCCCTGGGAAAATGTGGTCCTTGACAAAAGAAACATTGTCCATCCCTCCGCTATTGCAATGTTAAGTAAACTGCATGGGGTTGAGAAAAATGTTCCTGCTCCTTCTCCTCCAAGCATTGAACGGAATAGTTGAATAAAGCTAAAGGCATCCTTATAGTATTCAAAGCTGATCAGTCACCTATGAAGAAATAATTGAACTGTATGTCCTAATTCTTCTGCTGCTTTGCAGGAGTGGACACAAGAAATAATTCAAATGCCTGGGTCACCAGGTCGAATTCTGATCCCATCTGCTCTAATTATGATAGTCCTCATTTGTAGAACTTATACCTTCAATAACCCAAATACATTCTAGAAATGCATTTGCACACACAGGCACTTAGGCAAGCACAAATAATTGGGCTCTTATTACACTGCACCTTCACAGGCCTACAAGCAAGATTTATGTATGCAATTTAGGTGGCCACTTGGAATAACTCTCTGTTAATGCACAGCAGATAGAGGGCAATGCATGGCTATTTCGTATTGCAGCTGAGCCAGGAATACTCCTTGCTTCACGGGAACAGCCAGATAACTCAATTGTAATTAGCTGTTGTCTGTAATCTCTTTTGTCTGGAATTATCTGATCATACTAGAGAAGTGCTAGGTCATCAATGACAATGATTTCCAAATGCTACTGAACCCATATTTAAAGACTCTCTTCTGGTAACAGTCTGTTCCATACAGTTCAATGTGTTGGACAATGAACTGTTTTTGTTTGATCCTTAACCAGTATTCTTGAAATAAGACAGCTGATGTCTCAATATCATCCTTAACAGCTTAGCTGTAACCATTATACTTCTCCTTGATTTTATTACTGCCCTGAGACCATTGGTAATGAAGGATGGGAAAACAAGAAAGATGTATTGGAAATGGGCTCATTCTTATAATTCTGATAGAGATAGGGACACATTTCACATGACAGACCTGTGCTTATACCTGAAATTAGAAGAACACAGTTTTGATAAGACATGTATCTATTTCATGACCCCCTCAAAAATATTTTGAGTGGCCATGCAGGATGAAAGGATTCTGGGAGCTGTCTAAAAAAGGTATTTTTTTTCCAAGCCCCAACTGGTACATTTTGTTTTACGGAGGCAGTACAGGGGTTTCAGGCAAAACATACATTGCAAGCCTTCTAGTAAAAAAAAAAAGTTATATAAAATAAATTAAAAACATCAAATGTGAATACCTTAACACACACTTTAGGAAGTAGGCTCTAGTCTATGAAAGTGCATGCTACCAACTTCTTTCTTTCAGTTAATCTCAAAGGTGCTACAAGATCCCTTTGCATACTGATTCTCCAGACTAATACAGCTATATCTTTGTATTGAACTATACTTTAATGTTCCCCTGTTTAGCAAACTTTAATGTTCTCTTTTAATGATCCTTTGCTTGTCAAGTATTGGAAATATTATTAACATGATTTAGTAATGATTTTACATATATGAGTCTTACATAATGTAAACCATGTAAAGAGAAAATGATTTTATAGAAGAGTTTATTCTATCAGTTAGCTTCTTGTCTAGGCTCAGTAAATATTAAGTTTTGTTAATAAACAGCATCCGTTATTACCTCTAGAATAACAACCATAGATAAATTGATATTGTTTTTAATGTAATTGGGAAGATGTGATATGTTGAGCCGTCATTTAATAATAATCTCCAGTGTTCTCACAGTGCTTTTTGTCTGTGAAACTATACAGTTCATTTCCTGTTATTTCAGTTTACATTTATTGAAATACCCTGCTATCTCTTATGCCTTCCAGTAGCCTTACATGGAAGCAAGTAATTCTGTTTATTTGTGTATATACAGTACTCCTTTTTATCCAGGTGGCTGAAGTAGAGAGAAAGTACTTTAAATTATTACAATTTCCATAGCTTTCTCACAAGAGACTCTTGAGAAGTACAGTTCTGAGAAGATGGAGGGCAATAATTCTGAATTCTCCTCTCTAAACTGCAGATCCCAAGAACTCACAGGATGTTGCCATGGCAGTTAAAGTGGAGTCATAGTGCTGTATTTGTGTAGTGTGAAAGGGCCTTAGATGTGAGCTCCATTTCTTAAGAAACAGTCTTGGGTTAGAAGGATTCTTTAACATCCCTGCTGCTTGTGCTAAAAATCCTCTTTTCTGAGCAGGTTTTGGGTTTTTTTTCAGACATGGGAGAGGGGAAATATAGAGACACTGTAGTGAGTGTGATCTTTAACAGATGTACTGGAGAAAAAGAAATGGTTAAACATTCAAACTTTTGGTCACACTGCTGCTCTCACTTGTCATTTTGCTTCCTGAGGGGAATGACAAAATGGTGCCCCACATCTCTGTCCACATACAGAAACTACCTGGATTAGCAGAGGAGTTTTACTTTAGTATTGCCTGTGGGACTCCATTCTCCACTTCAAGGTAGCTACAACAAAGTAGCTCAGGAGACTAGCTTAGAGGGCATACCTTGTGGCATGCACAACACCTGTGTTACACTGTTCCTATACCTTTAATGGTTGTGTAGAAGAGGGAATTTCAACAGCTCTTGCTTGTTAACCTTCTTGCCTGACAAGCAAAATTTGCCAAACTTCCCTCTTCTACACAACCATTAATGGTACAGGAACTCTCTCCAGTTTTCATTCTGGCAAACCTTCACCCACACTCCTCAGGTATCTGCCGCTTCAAGTGGTCACCTTGCTTCACCTAATTATATTGTAATTTGAATAAATAATAATAATAATAATAATAATAATAATAATAATAATAATAAATTTTTATTTGTAGCCCGCCCCTCTGCAAAGCAATAGGGGCGGGGAGCAACAGCATTTAAAACAGAACAACATTAAAACATTTCCTCTCCCTACAATCCCTTCCTCCCCCCCACCCCATCCCCTTAAAATAGAATTAAACCATAGAATAATTAAAATACTATATCAATTAAGTTAATTAATTAATTTAAAACAGAATTTTACTGAGGAGTCAACAAATGGGGACCCCTTTGTGGGCTGAGAGTTAATTTGAAGGCATAATTTTAATATTTGCTAGTTGTTGGTGTCACAACTGTTGGCATGACATTCAGTGGTATACGGGAATTGCGATGTATGAGTAATATTAGTGCAAAAAAGCATTTCTAAGGATTCTGTGTGGTAAGAAATGGGGAGTGTGTGACATGATGAGTGACTGCCCGGATGATGCCAATCCTAGCAACACCACTGCATCAGAAATGACTTGAAGGCACACAAAACACACACATGACACTGCACTCACCTTGTAAGTTTGCAGTAACATTTTTTCCCCTGAAAAGAACTCAAAACTGTATGTATTCGCTAAATGGGAAGCACAGTTGGAAAATGAATAAAGAGAAATGACACAGGTGTGGACACACAAAATGACTGCCTCATATGGAAATCATCTAAAGCCCAGCAGAACACCTGGGTTTTATTTATAGCTTGACAAAGGAATTAGCTTTGACTTCCGGTTGTCATGGCGTCCCTTTGAGAAGTCGCCCACGATGCCTCCGGGTGACTCCTCAGGCAACTCAGCAATAGATTGACCCTAAAAAGCTATCCGAGTCGATCGAAGAGTCTCCCTGTTATTGGAGACCCAGATGACCCAATTATAACCCTGAAAGGTTACTTGAAACCCTCCAATTTTGGATGGACTTGGATCCATGGAGACTTGGAGAGTAAAAGCACCAGGGGCAAGGGAGCGCGGCCGTGCTGCAAAGAACCTCCTGTAGAAGCCTGGGACGTGGACAATTTATAAATTCTCAACACAACTGTAGTTGCAGTAAGTAAAGATTTTGTTTTGACAATGTGAAGGAAGCAGACTGACCTTGATCATATATACTTCTCAAAAATATCATACATTGACTGTAGAAAGTAAAAGAAAGAGATATAGCAATCAACGGGATAAACAGCTCTTAATGTGCATGAAGAAACCTTGGGAAAAATAGAGGTTTAACCTCAATAACTAGAGAACTGTTCCCTTGAAACCTGGAAGTTTTGGGAAATATTTACTGGACGGAGATTAATAAATTTAATAAATTTGGAAGTCTATGATATTTATAAATTTATAAATAACTGAAGAGAGATCCTTTTCAAACAGCGGTATCCCATTTATAAGAAGAAAAGTGGTCTCCACATATATAAGAAATTTGTGATTGTAAGTGGAGTAACCTGCTAAAACTAAAAGTAAATCGGATTGGACAATTATTAGTTAAAAATAACCCGTTGTGAAGGGTTAATATTTATAAATGTTAATATTTCCTACCTTGAAGCGTGACGTGAGATAAGATAAGAGGGAAGCAAGGCGTGGCGTCCGTGAAACAAAGTGGACTAGGACTGCAGGAGGAGGAGCCGAAGCACGTCCAAGGAGAGCGGATGTGACTGAGAGGAAAGACAAGAGGAGAAGGATAGAGAGACCGGAAGGAGCTGCAAGAGAGTTTGGATTAAAGAGCATCCCCGTGCTGCGATGTCACACCACCATAGAGTAGAGGAGAAAGATCGGCACCAAACAGAAGATATAAACGACACCATAGCATGGAGTAGAGAGAGAGCTGAGGAAGAGATACGGAAAGAGACGGAGCTGAAGAAAATCATTAAGAATAAGATAGAAGGAAAGAATAGAGTGGAATTTATAGTGACTTAAAACGTGGTGTCATAAGTAGGAGAACTGAAGGAAAAAAAAGAGGAAGAGAGAGAAAAAGAAAAGGGTCTGACGCTTAGAGAGGTAGGAGGGGGAAATAAAGAAGCCCCAAACAGGTGAAGACTTGGTAAGAGTTGGTGTTTAATTTGGAGGTTGTGTTCCTTTATTGTTTCCCTACATTATATATATATATATATATATATATATTTTTTTTTTTTTGAAGGTCATTGGAGAAATAATATATACATATATATATATATTGAAGGTCATTGGAGAAATAATACAGCTAAGGTAAGAATAGACTGATTGAAATTGAAGAACAAATTGGGGGAAATAATTATATAATTCATTGGCTAAACTGAGTAATAAAAATTTGAAAATAAAATAGAATAAAATAGAGATATTATAACATAATCACCCTTGTATATATAGATATAGATATAGATGATATATAGATATAGATATAGATATAGATATAGATATAGATATAGATATAGATATAGATATAGATAAATATATATAGAAATTACAAATTAAAACTTGTATTAAAAAAATTAAAATATATATAGGGTTCTTGCCTGAAGCTAAATTTGAGGGGGGGGGAGAGAAATTGTATTATTTGTATTATTTGATTTCACATTTGGGGGTTAAAGAAAGGGATAGGGGAGATAATAATAACAATAATTTGTTAAATATTTTCATTTCAGAAAACCCCAAGGTGAACTGCTGGAGATATATTTAACACAAGAACAGATATTGTGGGGGCGTAAAGGGAATTAAAGGGAATTAAAGAAATTTGTTAAAAACCATAAGAAATAAGACGGATAATGATGTCCAGGAATCAAATAAAGGCCCAGAGCAACTCCCAACTACCTAGACGACCATCACTTGAGCAGCCAAAGAGTGCAGACCCAAATCTCTCTTTATTAGACGAAATCAGAAAGCTACGTCTGGAAATTAGGTGGGAAATGCAGGATTTTAAAATGGAAATTCGTGAAGAAATTAGATGCGAACTCCAAGGGATAAATCAAACAATAGAAAAAATTTCTAGTGAATTATCTACTGTGAACTGTAGGATTGACAAATTAGAAAATAAAAATGAGAGATTTTCTGAAGAATTAGATGAAATAAGACAAATAAGAGACCGAGACCTAGATGAAAAAGCATTAATTGAACAAAAACTTAGGGGAAAATGTGTTAAAATTCGAGGTCTCATTGAGAGTAAAGATGAAAACTTAATGGAAATGTTAAATATAAGTTTGTCTAAATTTTTGAGTGTCGATCCAAAAAATTTCCAGAATGAATTGGATAGAGCTTTTTGTTTAAATTCGTACGTAGCTAAACAAAAGATTTACCATGAGATGTGGTGGTCTATTTTGTTCATAGACAAACAAGAGATCTTCTAGTTAGGATACACAATGAAACGCCCCTGGAAATTAATGGTAAAATGGTTCAAATTCGGAAAGATGTGCCTGTAAGAATATTGAAAAAACATAAGGAGTATGCTTTTTTAACAACGTTCCTCAGACAAGAAGGAATTTCATATAGGTGGGGATCTCCTGACGGATTAATATTTTGGTGGCAGAAGAGGAGAATTGTGTTAAGATCAATAAGTGAAGCTAAAAGATTTTGGGACAGATTAGAGAGGCAAAAAGAAAGGAAGAGTAAAGATAAAGAAGAAGCAAATAAAGGAAATAAAGGAAAGAAATCAGAATCTCCTAATATAGATGAGAAAAGAATCTCAGTGAGAAAGGGTGGTAAGATTATAACTCCAGATGAAGAAAGTTAGGAAGAATTGGGAGCAAGCAATTGGCAATACAATAAGGAGAGAGTATCGCTTGACGAGGATTTAGATTTAGAACCATCAGGAGATCAAGATAGTCAAGAGGAAGAACATTAAAGGCTTGGGATCTGATAACGAATGAAGGGTAAATTTTGTATATATTCCTAAATTAGTGATATTTTCAAGTGCGAAGGAATTGATATGATAATGACTTAAAGAGAAGAGGGAGGAATTATAGCGATAAAATGGATAAAATTAAATTGATTTCTTGGAATGTTAAAGGAATGAATAAGCCCCAAAAAAGGAAAAAAATCTTTCATAATGTTCAAAAACAAAGACCAGACATTTCGTGTTTACAGGAAACACATATAAGGGTTAAAGATTCCAAATTTTTAACTTGTAAGAAATTAGGTCAGGAGTTTATAGAGGCAGCAAAGAATAAAAAAAAATGGAGTAGCATTATATATTTCAGATAAGTATGAAGCAGAAAAATTGCTAGCAGACCCCCAAGGGTGATTTATTGTAGTGGAAATCGGAATTAAAGGGGAGAAAATTATAGTAATAGGCCTATATGGGCCGTTAACTAATAAAAGAGAATTTTATGAAACATTGCTAAACCAATTAGAAAATATTGATAATAATGAGAAAGTGATAATCCTAGGAGATTGGAATGGTGTAATTGATCCTCAAATCAATAGAACCTCTCACAGAAAGATAAAACTATTGCAAGGCAAGTTACCCCAAAGTTTCTTTGAATTACAGGAAAGATTGATGCTAAAAGATGCCTGGAGGATAGTTTATGGAAATAGTAGGGATTATACGTTTTTCTCACATCCCCACAATTCGTATTCCAGAATAGATATGATTCTCTTGTCTTCAAATTTGACAAAAAGAATTCACAAAATAGACAATCTACCAGCTATCTGGTCAGATCATAATCCGGTTATGATGGTAATTAAAAATGGTAATAGAGATTTTAACTGGAGATTCGATGCTAAAATATTGAAAAATGACCAGATGATTAAAGAAACTCAGAAAAATCTAGAATGGTTTTTATCAAGAGAACTTGAATAAAGAAACGCCTGTAGATGTTGTGTGGGATGCAGGGAAGGCATATATGAGGGGTTATTTGATTAAGAAAGGTATCGAACTAAAAAGACAAAGGGAAAAGCATATGGAGAATTTGAAAAAAGAAATTAAAATTAAAGAAAGTCAATTAAAAGAAAAACCAAATAATAGGAAGTTACAGATGGAATTACAAAAATTGCAGAAACATATGTCTATATTATTAACAGAAGAAATGCAGAAAAAACTAAAATATATATGTCAAAGGAATTTTGAGAATGCCAATAAACCTGGGAAATTTTTAGCTTACCAACTAAAAAAGACAAAGGAATTAGCTTTATGAACACCTTTTCCAACTATTTGCTGGGTTTCAAATGGAGTTAATCTGCTGAAAGCCATAAATCCTTGTCATCCAAGTCCAAGGAGAATCCTCAGAGTCTTAAGAACATTCCTGCTTGTACTGCTGCTGTAGGGGAACTTTGGATCAACATAATGAGAGAACAGTTACAGGCACTGATTTGGTGAATGAAAAATTGGCTGCACTCCTGTGCCTAAAACCAAATAATCTAGAGGAAATAAATACATCTATGTAGTTATTTACAGAATGTTAGTAAAATAAATCCTGAATATTTAGATCAAAAGGGCTTACCAGTTCTTGAAAACAAACCTTTCTGGACCAGGAGCACAGCTTGGGCTCAGTGGTGAGACCCATTATGACCAAGAATGGCATGGAAATCCCACCAAAAATATTTCATTCATCTCAGAAGTACAGCTTTTGCATGTGCTTACAGACCCCATCACCACCAAGTAGCATACCAGTGGTGAGGTATCTGTGGCCCTCCAGATGTAGGTAAACTCCAGTTCCCATTGGCCCCAACCAGGCTGGCCAATGGTGAGGAATTATGGGAGTGTGTAGTTTAGCCCACCAGGTCCCCCATGGTAATGTATAATAGATTAAAAAAAACTTGGGCAAAATTCAATAAGGCTGCATCTACATCACTGAATTAATGTAGATTGACACAACTTTAACTGTGATGGAGCCATCCTATGGAATCCCGGGTTTTGTAGTTTGTTATGGCACCAGAGCTCTCTGAGAGAGAAGACTAAATAGCTCGCAAAACTACAAAACCCAGAATTTCATAGCATTGAGCCATGGCAGTTAAAGTGGAGTGTAGATGCAGCCTAAAGCAGTTGAGAATCTATAACCACTGTAGTTACATAGCTATGTAGTGTCTCCCACCCTGGACCCCACAATCCTCACTTACCAGTGACAAGAATCTATTTAGATACCCACACACCAGGAGTGCTCTCTAAAGCAGCAGTCAGAAGCTTGGTCCCTATCAGAATGGAAATGGCAATCAGATGCTTCCCAATTGACAGGGGAACAGACCCTATTGCTTGCAGTGGCTTGAGATTACACATTTTTAACTGCCTTAAAGAATTCCAGCCCTTGGTTCCTAAAAATAATTTAAGACAAGACAGTTAATACAGCCAGAACAATTTAAAAGCCCAAAGGTCATAATGAATAATACTGCTGGAAACTCCAAAGGGATGGAGCCAGCCTGACATCCCTTTAAAAACCAGTTATTGTTCCTTTCTTCCACTCGGCTGGAATCCTGTTGATTAGTTTCAACTAGAATGGGCCCCGTTTAATCATCCCCTGGATTCAGTGTGTCTTCTCTAATTGTAATTAACAAGGGGATTCAGACCATTATTGTGAAGGTTAAGATGTTACCAAATGTGGTCTCCAAATAATGTTGTTGTGTGCATTCAAGTTGTATTCCACTTATAGCAACTCTAAGGCCATAAGTCTTGAGGGTTTTCAATGGGTTTTCTTGGCAAGACTTGTTCAGAGGAGGTTTCCTCTGAGGCTGAGAGCATGTGATTGTGACTTGCCTAAGGTCACCCAGTGGGTTTTAAGGCTAAGCAGGAATCAAATCCTAATCTCTAGAGTTACAGTTGAACACTCAAATCACAATGCTACACTGTCTCCAAATATTGCTGAATTGCAAATTCCATAGTCCTTCGCCATTGAGTATGTTGCCTAAAGCTGATAGGAGTTGCAGCCCAACAACATTTAGAGGGCCACATATGTAATAGCCATAGTGGCTGGGGATTCTGGGAGTTGTTGCAAAAAAGAAAGCATTTCAACTTTCTTGTGGATATGTTCCCCAACTCTGGCAAATAGCAAAACTAGATTATAGATACTAGCTTCACAGGTACAGCTTTAAAATCATTGTGCAGATGTGCAGACGAGAGCAAAGCAAAATAGAAATTGGTCTTTTGCAGAGTGTTAGAGTGCACAGGATTTTATCCTCCAGCTTCAGGGAATAGTCATAGTGCACTGGAGACACAAGACACTGTGCTACACAACCACTCGCCTTTGGTTTCCCCACTAGGCACCAAGCAGCTGGTCAACCAGCCACTTAATCATGGCCCTTAAACTCTGTCGACAGAGGCTTGTTTCTCATTAAAGCACCTGAAAGCGGACCAAGTGATAGTCCTAAGGGGGAAATAAAGAAGAAAGGTATTGGTTTTCAGACACAGTTCAAAGGCAGCAAGGCCCAGTCTTGGCCGAACAGAAACAATTGTCATTAATTCAGTTTCCCCCCAGTGAACAGCCTGAAATAAATCCCTCTGGCTCTGTTCTGCTGAGACAAATCCTGGAAATGTTTGAATGAGGGAAAAGACAAGAGTCTATATACAAATTTATTGTTCCATGTTCTACCAGATGGGTCTCTGGAAGGTAAATGGAAACTGGTAATAAATAATTAAAGATATATAGGTGTACAGATATATATGTATAGAGATCTCAGTGCAAAAGGATGTGGAAATCTCTATTTGAAGTCTGCACTGACCTCAGGCCTTGTCACCTATACCAATGTAACAAATCTATCCTAACAGTACCTTTGCCATTTATTACCAAAAGAACAATATCCTTTTCTGGCTCAAAGTACGTTGTTAATTATCTCATTGTCATTCCCTACACATGCATACACATTGAATTAATCTTTGTGTGGAAAGAAATTTAACTTGCAAATAGCAAGAAAAGTGCCTTGCGATGCACCACATACATAGGAAGGAACATTTTCCTCTGTTCTCAGTTTTGAGGCATGTCAGCTGTTGATAATCATTGAGGTCACCTTGCTTGTGCCTGAGATTCTATGCAATTTATGCATAGAAATCCAGGGCTCAGAAGTAAATAACTGATTACTTGTAGTTCATTCCTTTCTGTTATAACTACACCCTAACTACAGAGATTATTGCACGGCTTTCCCCTCCAATCTGGGCACGGGCTGAGACCATGTACAAAAGGATGGTTTTGCACAGCTTCATGCCCAGATCAGAGGCAACCTGTACCCAATCAGGACTTCTCCCGATCTTAGCAATGGACAGAAAAATACAGCTTTTTGCTAAGATTGGGAGAAGTCCCGATTGGGAATGGGATGCCTCTGATCTGGGCATGAAGCTGTGTAATAACATCCTTTTTTTACATGGTCCCAGCCCATGCCCAGATCAGGAGAAAGCAGCTGGTGCAATAATTATAGATTATAATTTAGTAAGACAATATAACTTCACTCTTTTTGCAGTACAGTCTAAAGCATGTTAACTAATTTTTAACAGTTCTGTTGTGGAAAATCCATTAAGAGTTGCCAATAATAAAAACAACAATGTTGCATGTGGGACTCTATATCTTAGAAATCAAAAGTTTAAAAATATTAATGGTCTGTAAAAGACACCATAGAAAACATTTCCTAATTCCTAAACATTTCCTGTCTTGGAAACAAGTACCATGAATGTGAGCCCATCAGTTTTAGATTCTCTGAACACAGTTGGACAGACAATATAATGAAGGAAATACCATATAAGGGTAGAAGGAAACCTGGAGAACAAGACAAATTGCATATTTTACACTCCTCAAAACAATGTTGTTCAGAAACAAGATATTTTATCATCATCATCATCATCATCATCTATCCCGCCTTTCTCTCAATATTATTATCAAGGCGGTGCACAGCAAATTTAAAGCAATACAATTTAAAACAACACAAAAGCATTAAAATGTATAAATATAAAATTAAAAAAAACAATTAATTTTTAAAAGTTAAAACAATTATGCATTAAAATTTAAAATGTATTAAAAACTAAACTAAAAAGATACCTAGTGTGATTGGCTAAGAAATAGCTAAATAAATATCTGTAACATCTGTAAAAGTAGTTAGGGGCCGACTAGCCCTCTGGGCCACCAAGCCAGAAGAATATATCTTCTATGCTCTTTGCTGATTTACAGAATGGGTGAGAACAATTTAAATTTACAATATTCTGTTTCAAATGTTCACAGATAAAGCTCTCTCTGCAGACAGAGTTAGAAATACTTTCTGAAACAATCATTATAGCTTTGTTGAATTAAGGCAATATATTCCAATGCAAAATACCTGTATGAGATGTACAGATTCCTCAGTTGATGAAAAGTGAGATGTATGATGCTCATGTGCCACAAATATTATGTAAGCTTAATAGATTCTAAAGGAGAATGCTGCCATTGATCTGCCTACTATACAAAGTTATTTGCAACCTGGAGAGTTCAAGTGAACTAAGAAACTCTAGCTAGCCACAGACTGACAAGCATACTGCAAAGTACCTTCAGTCTTTCTACAAAGAGATGGAAGTGGAGCAACCATGCCTGTTTCAGTTGGAGTGATGGCCTCACTGAATGTTGGAGGAGGTTTTTCTCAAGTCTCATGTGCTGGCTTGTACTCTGCTTCATGCAGCTCCTTTGTACTCTGTTGTGGGTGTTGAAGAGACATTGAGGTGGACTGGAGGAGCATGTGATTGGTACCACAGGCAGCAGCTTATCACATTATATTTTTTCAAGAATAACTAAAAGTATGTCTTGTTGCTTCTAGGATTAGGTTTTTTTAACTATAACACCAATTAACTGATCCTTGTGTTGGGGTTCAGTATTATCACTATTACTGTTCAAAAGTAACTTTCCAAACTCTGTGTAAATTGGCTGCCATTTTGAGAAGAAAGAGTGAGTAAATAATTGCACAGATCTTAGATGAAGCTGACATATTTGGTAGGGGACCACAGAGGCTGTTCCTAGTTATATGAAAGTTGTAAGGAAGTGGAAGTAAGTTGTCTCAGGTTGGCAATATGAATTTCCAGGTAAAGAAGAGTAGGTGAAGAAATGCAGATGGTTTTGGAAAGAGGTAACGTTACTATGTGCAGGAATGCTGAGTGAGGGAAGGACAGAGAGGACCAATTAATGAATATAGAAGACAAAAGTTATATGAGAGGAAAAAAGGCACCATGAGTGCAAAGAAAGAAGATAGGAATCTTCCAAATGGATGCAGATCTAGGCTGATATCTGAGGGAGTTTATCACATGCACTTTTCAGCCCAATCCATGCCAGGGACAGGATGGGGCTGGAATGGGGGAAAATGGGTTTTACCGCACATGAAATTGCTGCTACACTGCCAGCTGACCACCACCTGTCCCTCATCTGGCTTCTGCTGACCGTTTTTGGTACTATGGAAGCTTTCCATACTACCAAAATCAGCCAGCAGAGGCCAGATCAGGGATGGCTTATGGTCGGCCAGCAGCACAGCAGCAATTCTGTGTGCGGTAAAACCTGTTTTCCCCATTCCAGCCCAATCCCATCCCTGGCATGGATCAGGCTGAAAAGTGCATGCAATAACCTCCTGAGGTCTCTTTCACAGTACACAGTTATATCATTTTGATAGCACAGCAGCTGCCATGGCCCCATCCTAGAGATCTGTAGTTTTGGGAGACATTTGCAATTCTCTGCTACAGAAATTAGTGCCTATCCCAGGATTCTGTAGATGCAGCCATGGCAGTTAAAGTGAAAAACAGCACTATAACTGTGGTGTGAACAGTTTGAAGGAAACATTCAAGAATCTGAATACAGACACCATCCTATCACATAGTGCGTTTTCCCATCATATGGTTGCTGGGTTGTTGGCATTAATACATATGTGGCACTAATTTTGCAGACTTAAGGTTGGCATGATCTTCAAGTCAACTCTGAACAACATTGTGCAAGTAGTTCTTCATGCCACATGCTTGTCCCTTAAAATGCTCATCTTCAATGTCAAAGATCAAAAGAATCTACATGCACAGTGCAAAAATAATGCATGTATCAGCAAACTTATTGACCTACATTTTATAATCCTGTTCAAGTTGTATCAAGAAAGACATTTGTCTGGGCTTTTATTTCCTTCCTGCAGCAGAAATAAAAATATTTTATTTTTTTTCCTCCTGAATATATATTTAGAATCTGTCAGCAGGACAGGCCTCCTACATCCTGAAACTAGAAATATCCCAAGAATGGGTGACATTTAAAATGCCATATGAAATGAACCAGGAACACTTTGTTAGAAGTGACAGATGTAAGAAATGCCTTCCCACCCTTTGCTCTTTATTTTAACAATCATGTAACAAACTGTCATCATTAATGAGACAAAAAAAAAAGGGAAATACAAAGCTGTGACTGATCTGTAGCTGAAGGTTTGGAGGCATTTCTTATTTTAACTTTCTGAGAATCATTATTTTTTGCTGCCATTCTTTCAAAGTGCTTATTACTTTTCAGTGTGGTAATGGTCACCAATGCCTGAAAATAAATAAATAAACCCAAGATCAATGGTACTGAAAGTGGTGATCTGTGGGCCACTGCTGGTCCACAAGTTGTCAGCTGTTGGCACATGGGGAGTTTCCAGGAAAGAAAGAAATAGCTGTAGCCAATGGGCACAAATTTGAAACTGGTTCCTAGAAGATTGTGGGGGGGGGGGGGAGGATTTCAGTCTCTCACATTGGACAAACAGCATGAAAAGCACTGCCTTAGATAAACAGACAGAAATTCCAAGACATAACCATGTTATTCTAGATCAGTATTCAAAGGGATCTTGTAGTGCCTTAAAAATTAACTCAAAGGGGAAAAGTTGGTAACATAAGCTTTCATAGGGAATCAGTGCTAGGGAATCATGGGAACTGTATTTTATTGTGGCACCAGAGCTCTCTGATAGAGAAGGCTCAATGTGTCAGAAAAAAATGAAATTCCCATGATTCCCTAACACTGAGCCAGGGCAGTGCCTCAATTTAATGTGCACTATTTCTGGCGGTCTGCAAAGGCCCTGAGTCTACTTCATAAGATAACATGGAGTGAAATGGTTGCAGGCAGACATTTATATCTATGTAGGAGCAAGTATGTATGTGAATAGTAATAGACATGCAAAACTATTGGGTATAGTGATGAAGTGACAGGTTCAGTTTTAACAATGGTCATTGCTGGACAAAGTTGGGAGAAAAGATATTGCCTAAAGCCAAGATGAAGAGATAACCATAAGAATCCTGGAAGGAATTATTAGAATGTAGTTTGATGCCAGCCAGGATTCAGATAGGCGTTGTGATAAAATTAGAGTCCTCATGTTAACTACTATTATAATATGCCTAGTGTACTAGGAAACAATTGTGTCTGTTAAACCCACTGTGATGAACTAGAGTTTGTGGATATAGTCCAAATCTACTAAATTCTCCAAAAATGCCATTTGAAGGGTTTTGTTTTGTTTTGTTCAAGGATTTCTGTTCTGAGGTCTGAGATGGAATGTCCAGAAAGATCAAAGTGTTCTGCAACATTCCCATTTTTAATGCTTACATAAATCCTCTGGCACAGAGACTGGCCTATTCTTTCTCTCAGTCTCAAAGGTGCTACAATATCTCTTTGCAGACAGACGTTCTCTTTGTTTTTAAAATACCAAATAATTTTAGAATTGCTTGCTAAACTCTTCTCAATATCATTAGTTCACAACTTACCTTACCCCCTTTTTAAAGCGCTACTAAAAACAGTGTAGGTTCCTTCAATTCTTTTAAACAACAGGCCCCAGTCCTTCAAAATTCCACATCAGTGACTCCAGTTCTGTCATCCACTGTAGCCAAAAATCCAGTTCAGCATTTCTAAAGTAGCAGAAGTAAACATGTAAGTAAGTAACCAACTTCTAAACTAGCAAAAGAATAGATAGTGGTTGTAATCCTTACTGGGGCCTTTTAATCTAGCAGAAGCAAGCATGTGAGGAGGGGAGAGTGCTGTAACCCTGTTTATATTCTGTGTTGGTTAACCTTGCTTGAGAAGTGATAGTTTGAAACAGAAAGCCTCTTCTAAGCATGAAGGCTGTCTATGCATTTCTGAACAGTGAAAAACTAGCATTCAGAATTATATAGAGACCCTTCAGGTGTGCAAGAGGTTCTCTACTTTAGAATATTGCTCTTCACTTGAGGAGAGTGATGATGGACAGGGGACAATGATGATGGACCCCCATAGGGGTGTAGTTATGGGGGGGTAAGGATATTGCCCTCCAATTAAATTTTCCTTCAGTCCCCAGATGTCTAGCTTAATTGCAATAGCTTAGAACGTCAGTTGACATTTTAGAAATACAGTTTAAGCACCCAAAGAAAAGAGGAAGCAAGAAAAGATACCAGGAAGTCGTTACCACTATGATTTACAGTGAATTGCTGAGCACTGTATATGTGCCTTGTTCCCATTGGGAACGGTTTCAGAAGCAACTGTGATCGTTCTGGCTCGCTTTGAATTGCAACAAATCCAAAAGAATCATACGTTTTGAAGAGTAGTTTTCCGGTAGTTCTTTTGAAAAAAATAAATTCAGGAATGTGTTCAACAAGGCCTGAATTGCATTGCATTGCACTGGAGGGGCCACTCAGCTGCTCGGTGGCTGCAGCAGCGGTGGTGGCTGTTGCTGCTGGCACTGGGGTTGTCTCGCTGCCTTTCCTCGGCCCAGCCCCAGTGCTTTGGGGGCTGCACCAGCTCTTGCCAGCTTCCCTCAGCCCAGCCTCTCTCCAGTGTTGGGCCTGTGGCCCCCAGGAGCAGCACAAAGGGGAGCACACGCCCAAGAGAGAAAAGCCCTGGGAGCTCTTTGTTGCTGGCAGGTATGCCAGGCCTGCCCAGCCTCAGTCAATCTCCTGGCTGCACGCGGCCCAGCCGGGCCTTTGTGACAAGGTTCGCCCTCCAGCTTGTTCTATGTTGCTAGTGGGAACGACATGGAATAAGGACGTGATTCACATCCAGAGTGGGAACAACACATCAGCCTTAATCAAATCGGTGGCCTGGTGTCAACACAATTTGCAAATCGGATTAAATGTAAGTGGGGATGGGCTCTAGGAGAATTTGAACACAGCAAATATGAGATCCTGACTCGGATCCCTCCAGTCCTCCTTTTCCTTTCATACACGATTGAGTCTATCCATCTTCATTCATCGTTCGAGCAACCTCCATCAGGTAATTATCGCCTTCTGTTTCCTATCCAAGCTAACTACTTTACTCCTGAGTTCTTGTGTGCATGAGTATATGTTTGAGTGTCTTTGTATGTTTAAATACCCAAATAAATCACAAAATTAATTGAGAAAGCTTTGTCTCTAGCAGTCTACTCCCCAGCCACCTCTGTAAACATAGGATAAAAGATCCCATTGGATCCTTGAACTTTTAGCAATTCCCCAGGTTCAGGTTCCTCTTACAAACTCTACAGAAAGCTTTGCTAGTGCTTTCTGTTCATTGTGCCAGTTGTTCCAGTAGGATTTTGGGAGCAGCTGTGACTCCACTGGAACAAAAAAAACCTCATACCTCTTACATTTTAATTTTTTTATTTATTGCACTTATATCCTTCCAGTCTTTCTCCCAAAATGGGTGGTTTACATGCACCCAAATCCCCCCATTATTTATTTTTCTCTCGCTAGAGTCATACTTACAAATCAATTTTTAAAAATTGTTTTGTAACCCTGATGACTAACATTTGGTCCTTTGATGTTTTTGCATGATCATTTTTTTTTATTTATTTTTTTGCATTTTCCTTTTGTCAGTGGATTGTGGATTTCTTCCTCGGGTCAGTCTGGTGAAGCCTTGGAGGAGAATAGTGATTCAAATCAAATAAGAATAAGCAAAGTTCTCATTAGCCAGAAGAAAACCAGAAATAAATCTAGCCTCCCTAAAAAAGCAGGTTTTAATCCTTTCTAATTATTCCATAACCCCAAGGAAACTGCCCCATGAGAGGAGTTGAAATAATCCTTGAATAAGAAGAAAGGGGTAGAAAAATGTAAGCAGACTGAGTCAGTAACATGGGGAGAGTGAAGGGTAAAGGGAGGCACACAGGAGAGAGGCATGCTTCTGCTTTCATTGAATTGCTCAACTGTAATTTCTCACCAGCTGAACGAAAGCAGATCACCTTTCACCACACAGCCACAGCAGAACATGCAGACAGATTTCTAAGCTCCAGATAATTCAATTTCATAAATGTTTTTTTCAACACCTTGATTATTAGGTGGGCAGCAAATGCTTGAGATTAAATTTCACTGAAGGATGCTGGGATCAGATCATTCTGTAGAAAGACGAGGATAAAATACCAACAATGCTATATGAATACCAAATGTGTCCTCTATGTGCTTATTCTTGTGTCACCAAACTGGCACTATTTCTTTACGAAAAAGCTGGAAGTATACAGCATGTTCAGAAGAACCAAAAGACTTTCAGATATATTTAAAGCGATAAATTATATTTAATAATGCAGTTTGACACCACTTTAAGTGCTGTAGCTCCATCCTATGGAATCGTGTGCTGTGTAATTTTACACTCTTTAGCCTTCTCTGCCAAAAAGTGTTAGTGCCTCTCAAAACTACAAATCACAGGATTCTGAAAAATGGAGCCATGCCAGTTAAAGTGGTCCCAAACTGCCTTGGTTCTACACTGTAGACACACTCAGAGAGAAACAGAAAGAGGACCCTATCCCAAATATCCCAGTGATAGAGGAATGGACTGAGCTCCCGTGCTGCCTGAAACAGGAAGCAAAGTGATGCCACTGCCAAAAGCATAAGGCCATCTACACCTTCATTGTGCTATAGCTCCCCTCATCTCCAGAGGTCAGGAGGGCTTGGGATATTTCTGAAATACTAGTCTCTGAAGATTCCTCGTGTATAATGGGAAGACCAGGTCACCTTGCCTATAATGCTTGCTTGGCTCTTCAGGTAAGAGATAACTGGTTCTGGCACAGTAGTGGCTCAGCTCCCCAGAGTGCCAAGGGTCCTACATGGATTCTGTGTGAAATGTATTTGCCACTTCTGGAGCTGATTGGTTCCTCATACTGCACTATTTTGTGACTGGTTTTAGGAGTTTAGTTGGTTTGTGGTTTAGGAGCCTGGAGGCTCTCAAGATTCTTGCCTGTACTGTGGAGCTAATTCTGCCTACTTGTTTCTCCCTAATCCTCAAAGTCATCATTGAGATGATTAATCCTATTTGGCCAAAGCTAGATGCAGACGCCAGTGCTGAACTTATTAGCATCTAGGCCACAGGGTAGCACAAAACTGGGCATTTTTAAGCTGAATGCAGTCAATGGATTTTAGCCCACGTGTGTTTGATTATGACCATCATATTTTATCATTGTTTAAAACATTATCTACGATTTCTCTTGCCATCCTAAAACCTTTGAAATTCCAAAAACACACATTCCTCTCGAACAATGCACATCTAGCATCTCCCTAGTATACATGAAAGAAGCAGGTGCTTCACTGTTCATTTATGGCACTAAAGTGAATGCTGTAATTATTCTATTTTTCCAGCATTCTTTTGTAGACCATCCTGGCCCCAAGTTCAAAATCACAGAGGTTTGGTTTTTTATTAGATTTCAACCCAATTTTATTGCTGTCCATTTCTGGTGTGTGTGTGTGTGTGCGTGGGGATTGTCCAGTTTGTGGTTTAGACACGATCAGACACGAATTACCCAAGGGGAAGGAGGGGCTACTGAAAACCAAGAAATCCAATTGTCTGCTTAATGAATAACAGACTTACTGTGAAGCTCAATTGTGGAAATCTTTCCCCTGACCTTATAATCTTGTCTATGTCAATGCTGCTATGTATAGATCACTTTAGGTCTTTATTCTAGAGTAAACACAGGGGGCTTTGCTCTGGAAAATTGAGAGGGGCTGTCATTCTGACTCTGGCACTGAAACCGTCCCCTGGCCCACATCACAATCATCCTCTGTGAAGAGAAATAGAGAGAAATTTAGGGGCATTTGATGGCACAATGGATTTTGGGTGAGTTCCTACATCTTTTCAGCAGATTGTAAATACCTGCTGGTGGTTATGCTACACTAAGCTGCCTCTATACTGAATACCACTGTAGTACAACATATAATTATATTTCTCCATGCCTCCGTCATCAGCCTTGTCTTCTGATAGTGTCTCTCTTCTCAATGACTGTCTTAAGGCAGTAATGGACTAAATCCAGAAAAAACGGAGGTACTTGCAGTAACGGCCCTGAAATCAGGAATTGAGATACAACCTCCAGTCCTGGATGGGATCACACTTTCCACTAAGGACTGTGTTTGCAGTCTGGGGGTACTCCTAGACCCGTCGGTCCAGATGAATAATCAGATAAATGCAACAGTCAGGAGTGCCTGTTATCAGCTTCGGCTGATATGCCAGCTGCACCCTTTCCTGGAAGTAAGGGACTTGGAAACTGTAGTATACACACTGGTAACCTCCCATCTTGATTTCTGTAATGCGCTCTACATGTGGCTA
>CM034703.1:42295813-42308243 GCA_020142125.1 Phrynosoma platyrhinos
TTTTTGTTAGTAGAAGCATTCGTAAGTAGAGGTACCACTGTATTAGGAAACATTGCTTGTTAAAATGTATATATTGGACAAAACTGCATACAGTAATGCATACATTAGGAGATATGTGCACATGAATAATGATAAAAATTAATAATAATAAAATTTATTTATATCCCGCTTATTGACAAAGACAATCCAAGCGGCTTACATAAAAACTCATACAAAATCACCCCTGAGACCAATCCACCCCCCTTAAAACAGTACTAAATATCTCATAATTAAAATAATAAAACAATAATAAAGCAACAGAATAAAACAGACAAACAAAACAAACAAACAAACAAACAAAACAGACAAAACATGAATGCAACTGCAAACTTTCAGAAACAAATTTAAGGTTAGAAAAATTAACGGGATAAACCAAAACTGACAGATTTGCCCATTTTTATGAAAGCTTGGTTCAGAGCTCCATGTTTTAACACCTGTCTTTTGGTCAGAGGATAAGTATAAGTGTGTGCCACTGTGAGAAAGCAACTGTATGAGAATTTTCCTCATTAACAGGCTATTCTTTATATCTGAATGTACTTGAATGATACTGGGTTTAAACTCACACACACATTTGCACATACACACTCATTGCAAGCAGAGGGAACAAACAACCCTACATGGTTCACCACATCTGTTCAGGCCTAAATTAATTCAACTGCCCCACAGTCACCATAGCAACAATGGTTCACAGACTGCGCTGACTTAGTATGTTCAATAGAAAGCCTTGCACCAGATATTTATTCAAATTATAGTCATTATTGAAATATTTCTGTATTGGCTCCATAATGTTAGGGTTGATGGTAGCAGAATGATTATTTTGTATTCATGGCTGCCTTTTATACATTGCCTCATTGTCATGCAGAACAGCGCTTGAGAACATAAAGGCAGGCACCTCGCTTTTAAGATTTGCTGCCTTTTGTTAATGTCTGAAGAATATTTGTGGCTGCAAAAAAGCAGATAGATCATCATCATTTTTCCAAAGATGGACTGAACAGTGGCAATTATTACATGGAAGCATGGGAACAGTTGTAGAAGGAAACACTGTGGTATGTATGACCTTTTGTCCTTCTCAGAGTTATCACTCACAAATGGTGCCTCAATTTCTGTCACCTTAATGGGATTATGGAGTTCATCCAAAAGAAACCTTTGAAATTTAAGGATATGAAGAGGCAGAAAATTATGAAGATACTGAAGTAATTTTCCCCTTTTTTAAATATTTTGGTAGCCTAGCAAAAAGAGCCAGTGTGCCATAATGGTTTGAGCATTGGACTATGACTCTGGAGACCAGGATTCGAATCCCAACTCAGCCATGAAACCCATTGGGTAACCTTTGGCAAATCGTACACTCAGCCTCAGAGGAAGGCAATGGTAAACCTTCCCTGAACAAATCTTGCCAAGAAAAACCCACAATAGGATCTCCTTAGGATTTCCATAAGTTGGAAACAACTTAAAAGCACACAACAAGGAACAACCACAACAGCAAAATAAAGCTACTTTAAATATTTGCATGAGAGCCAGTGTAGTGATTTAAATGCTGGACATAGTGCAGATCAGGGTTTGAATCCTCACTCAGCCACAGAAACCCATTGGATGACCTTGGGCAGGTCACATTCTTTCAGCCTCAGAGAAAGGCATAGGCAACCCTCTCTCAGACAAATTTTGCCAAGAAAACCCTGTTATAAGCTGGAAATGACTAAAAGGCACACAAAAATCACAACACAGTTTCAGCTGCAGAAAATAGATGTCCAATAAAAACATTGCTTTTACTGATTTCTGTGTAGAAAGAATCTGGAATGGTTTCTGATCACCTGTCAGTAGAATTTCTTCATGGAAATCAATTATGACTCCTGACACTGATGGTTTACATTTGCCTCTCACAGTACACTGCGGGCATAGGGACAGAGGAATCCCAATATGAAAACAATGCTACTTAACACTAAATGCAAATCTACTCCCTTTGCAGAATTTAATTAACAAAAATGAGAACACTAGATTGGTAATGCACTTGCAGCCATACATTAATTATACTAACTAGAAAAAAGTGGATATATTCATGCATGTTTAAAAATATGGATGTGCAGAGAATTGTGGTTTTGAAAGTGTGTTCTGGTGGGGGCCTTCCAGCTAAGTAAGCATCCACTGCCTTCCAGGTAAATGTAATACCTAGGTCCTAGGAGAATGCAGTCAGCCCTTCGTATCCACAGATTCTGCATCTATGGATTCAACCATCCATGGCTTGAAAATATGCAAAAATATATAAATTCCAAAAAGCAAACCTTATTTTAGCCATTTTATATAAAGAACACGATTTTACCACATCACTGTATTTAATGGGACTTGAGCATCCATGGATGTTGGTATCCACAGGGGGTCCTTGAACCAAACCCCAGCAGGTACAAAGGGCCCACTGTATCCAGATTTGGAGATAATTTATATATATAAAAAAATTGCTCTAAATGCACTTCCCCTGGATGTTATTATGTTTTCTACCCAAGGCTCTCCCAGACATTTTGCTGCCTGAGGCACCTCTATTCTACATGCAAAAACTGACTGGACCAGCTTCACTACTCCCAAAGGGATAGCATCTTCCACTTTAGGGTGAAGGAATAGCTAAGTGGCACACATAGCTGTATTCCCCACAGCAGGAAATGTCAGGCAAATGTTCAGAAAGAATGGCTTCAGAGCTTCAACTCTTGTCCCTCTTGTAACATCTATCATTTGACTTTCTTACTCTTCTGGCCAAGAAAAGAGTGGCAGTAGAGGAAGACTCCTATTCAGCTCAAGAAGAAAAAGGGATAGAAAGAATAAGTTTTTTAAAATAATAATAATAATCTTCCCCCATCAAGACAGGAGGACCTTTCACACTATAAAATTGTAGCACCATAATTTTAGTTTTAGTTTAGTGCCATGGCAACAGTCTGTGGTATCCTATGGTTTGTAGTTTGATGAGGCACTAGAGCTCTCTGGCTGAGAATTCTAAATCCCTCTCTTTAACTTCAAATCCTAGGATTTAATAGGACAGAGCCATGGCCGCTAATGTACAATTATAATACTATAATTATGTGGTGTGAAAGGGCCACAGGTTTCTATCTCTAGGATGAAAACAGGCTAAAGAGAAAGTTTTAGATCACGATGCCTTGCCAAGTCAGATTTCTAAAGACTAATATTAACTTTCCACTATCCAGTGGACAGACATTAAATTAATCCTTTTTTATTCATTCCAAATCAGGAATTGTGTGCAGTCACCGGAAGCTGCCTCTATTGTCTGGACAAAGGCATTCAATACTATGAAATTAAATAATTGCCAATCTTTGTGTTTGAAGATTACCCTTAACAATTTATTTCTGGTTTTCTAATAAATTAATACAGGAATTCAGAATGAAAAGTGTACAAACTCAAGGAATCCAGCATTATTTGCATTATGAGAGATTACTACATATCTCTTTTGTACCATATTTAATAGCCATTTTTGTTAAACAAGAACAGTTTGTCCCAGAATTTGAAAAGAATATTATTCACTTATTATACTAGGAAAAAGTATTTACTCCAAAAGTAAGGTATGTACAAATTCAATGTTAATCTCAGCTCTGGGATAATCTAATTATTTTTTCTCTTTTGAAGTTTGCAAAACAATATTTACTGAATGGATTATGAAACTTTCAAGGTAAAGCTAGCTTTGAAGATTAAACAACTCACATGCTGTTAGTACAGCCACACTAGAGTTGTTCATTTTCTTTCTCCTCCCAAAAATTAACAGAGAAGTTTCATTATGCATGGTAGATACATTCTGCTTACTTTAAAAACTGGGATATTGAGTGTGAAGTCTTTGAACATTTCTCATGGTGATAATAGCAAGTGGAAGACAGCAACAATACAAAGACCTAAACCTAATTGTAATGCTCCTGGAGTGGAAATCCCACCTAGTGTAGTTATGCTATATTGTGCTGTTGTGTAAGCAGTGGTCTCAGTGCCCCAAAGCAAAACATTAAAACTGCTGTACAAGCAAAACTTTGGATGTTGTCCTTGCACAAGTTTCAGAAATGTACAGTTGCTTGACCAGCACTGTTTCATGTGACACATCTAATTTAGGAACTAAACATAACTGTATTCAGACCATATTGTTCCAGCTATATATATATATGTATCAACACATTTTTGTCCCTGCATAAATGCTCTGGGTTAATTTAATAAAAACAGAAGAATCTCTACTGGTGACTTTCATAGAGGAACAGGAGGAGAATGCTGACTATCTTTGTAACATTGGCTACTGTGGCTTTAAGATAAATTCCCAGAGGACCTGTCATAGGAGGAAACTAGTGACATGGCCAAGAGCTGGGATGTGGGCAGCTGAGTGCAATCTGAGTCTGCCTGAAACCTGTTGTTAGTAAAGTCAGCCTTCCATATCCATGGATTCTGCATCCACACATTCAACCATCCATGACTTGAATTTTTTTTTTTTAAAAAAAATAAAATAAAAAGCAAATGTTGATTTTGTCATTTCATATAAGGGACACCATCTTACTATGCCATTGTATATAATGGGACTTGAGCATCTATAGATTTTGGTATCCATAGAGGGGTCCTGGAACCAAACCCTAGCAGATATGTATTAACCAGATGATTTCTGGAATTCACAAAAAGGCAGTTACGAATGAGTAGCCATCTTAGTCCCATAGCTATGGACCACCCCCACCCCCTAGTCCCCACTTTCAGTGCAAGTGCTGTGAGGAAGGTGGGATCTGTTCCTGGAGTTTATTGCACCCAAAATAAAAGCAACTTACCTCTACCGGGTTAGAGTTGCTTATGGGACGCAGCTGTTTATTATCTCATAGAAAATGCCACTGCCCGACTACATCCCACCTAAATACCAGCTAAAAGCCACACTCAAACCAGCCAATTTGTACACAAATTGGATTTAGGCAGGATGCAGTCGGGCAGCGGCATTGTGGCATTTTCCATGTGATAATACCCAGCTGCATCCCATTAGCGACTCTAACCCGGGAGAGGTAAGTCACTTTTATTTTGGGTGCAATAAACTCCCCCCTATCAATCAGAAAGCACTGAGTGATTGGCATTCCCTCTACCTCTCATGAGTCCCTCTCGCAAGTCCCCCTTGCACAGAAGATCATTCAGAAGACAGATGGATGGAAATGTCAATTAGCTGCTTCCTAATCAACAAATGAAGAGACCCCCAGTGATTCCAGTGGATGCTGCCCAGTAAGTAGGAACTGGGGGACTTTCATGGTTCCTACACATCCTTTAAACTAGGGAATATGCAGGGACTCTGCATACAAACCACTAATAAATAACCCATATTTATTCATTAATATATTAACTAGTTAATACTAAAAGCAGTCCTTAGCTAAGCTTCAGATGGTAATGAGCCTTCTCCCAGTTATGAGACTAGTTTTGCTGTATTCGAGTTCATGTAGGACTTGGCTTTAAAGCCAGAATAACAACTTACCACTCTATTAGTTATGGAATGGTAAGTCAACAGGTAAGCAATGGTCATAATGGTGTTGTAACCTTGTATATAGTTTTATATTAGCAATAGCACCCAATCCCAAGGCAATCCTGGGACTGCTCAAGTGTGAAACGTTGCAGCCATGGCAATTGCAAGATTGGCAGTTACATGCCCCCTTGTGTGTTTATGAGCACACAACCCTACATTACATAGATATTTTTTCACATACATTTTGCCACTGTGAAGAAACTGAGTCAGCTCCTTTTCTTCTGCCCTTTGATTGCTGACAATATGATGAAATATTGGGCCTTTGCAGACTGCCAGAAATAGTGCAAATTGAGTCCACTTTAACTGCCCTGGCTCAGTGCTAGGGAATCATAGGAACTGTAGTTTATTGTGGCACCAGAGCTCTCTGACATGGAAGGCTTAATGTCTCAGAAAAAAAACTACAATGCCCATGATTCCTTAGCACTGAGCCAGGGCAGTTAAAGTGGACTCAAACTGCGTTATTTCTGGCAGTCTACAAAGGCATATTGTCTATTATCTGGAACACATGTGGTGAGCAATATTGACATGTGCTCAAGATGACAAGTTATTAATGAGGAAAAAGCTGCAGCAGTTTGCTTTTGTGTGAACCAACTGGGAAGGACAAGATTCTGCTTCTCCTCCCCCCCCCCCCCCCCCCCCCAGCATTAACTGAGTTAAAATTACTTTGATGCTTAGAATTCAGTTTGCAGCAATGGAACTAAGCTGAAGCCAAAAGGGGAAGCTGGAGGAGGAGAGAGATGCTGGAGCATTTTAAAAGTAGCTGAAAATGTTTGATGACAAAAGATTAATTGGGATTGTCCCTGCAAAACTGAAACAGTGGGAGGGTATGGGAGTGAGGCTCTCCATGTTTTTTTTTCCCCATCCATCCTGAAGTGGAAAAAAAAGTGGAATAAAAACAGTTTTACTTCTACCCATTTCCCTTTGTTTTGTGGGGGCAACTGATCCACCTTGTCCATCTGTGTCTCTCTCCAGAGGCCACAATCCAATGGTCTGGGCCAACTTGTAGTACTTGATTAGAACAAGCCTACAGTCTGGTGTCAATTATATCCTCTGCTCAGATGTTCTCACTTGAGTTGTGTTCTTTTTAAAGAAGAACATAATGAATCCAATATTTGAATCTGGAAGTTGCTGCAATAGCTTGTTCATGTAAGTTTTAGATTATGTGAATTAGTCCAAAATGGTCCCAAGTCACAACATTTGGATTCAAATGTGAATTTGTCAGAATATTAAGATCTTTGGGAACTGTACGTTTTGCTTTTCTGCTTGTTTTTGTCATGACTTGTGAACCAGAGGATTTATAGAAACAGGAAACTGGAAATAAAATGGTATATAATTGAGATTTAGAGATGGCAAGAAATCTTTTCCCCCCGTTGTTTCAGCCACCTTTCAGGTTGTAAATTTCAAGTGTCCTTGAATAATGGGACATTTGGGACTTTAGTTGTTTTATTCTGTTGGACATCATTTGACATGCAGGTTCCATATATGACATTGTTGTGATTGTGGAGATGTACCAAAGAGTGTTTGCATACTCTCATAGAGCTGCATAATAAATGCAAAATTATGCCTGTATTTCAGAAACAGTTATGAGCAGCACATATTGGACACAGCCCTTGAGACCGTCTCTCTGTCTATGGAGGTGAGAGGCAAGACAAACCACAGAGGCAAACTCTCAATGAGTTATTTTTATTTAAAAGGGGGAAAACCAACAAATACATGTCACAAGCATTCACACAAGAACTGAGAAGCAAAGAAGTTAGTATGGAATAGAATTAGGCCTTCTAATGGAGATACTATACCAATATGGATACTGCTCCTCTTGTAACTGAGAGAGGGAATGGGAGCTCATCACTCCCCAGGCCGCTTAGGATTGGCAAGCAAAAGAGGGGTTTAGCAAAGTGAAAACCAGCAGCACTTCTGCCTGTGAACCAAGCTAATCCAATTAATAAAGAAATGTCTGGGGTTTAAATAGACATTTTGTGCCTTGGGGCAATGTCCAGAGACTCAGGCCCTCTGCAGACCAGGGCGTTTGGGACGCCCTGGTCCGGAGCGCCGCGGGGCTATGGCAGCCCCACCGCGGCGCTCCTAGAGCGGCCCTGAAAGGAGCGCCAAAAAGGCACTCCTTTCATAAGTCGCAAAAAGGGCGCCCTAAAAGCGGCGGGCGCCCTTTTTGCGACTTATCCTCCACAGCGCGTCCGGACGCTGTGGAGGGAGGTTGCCCTGAACGCGTCCGGCGTGCGGTGACCCGGAAGCGTTCAGGGCAACCTCAGGAAGAGGAAGGGCCGCCGCGCGTGCGGTGGCCCCTCCTCTTCCAGGCCTCGGAGACGTCTCAATTGAGTCGTCTGCCGAGGCAGTCAGTGGTGCAAAATGGTCCAGATCTTTGATATGTATAGTGGCACTTTGAAGTAGGATCTTCCAGAAGTGTAACAAGGGGATGTTAATGGGTCTATTCCTGTATCTTATAGATCACAATGACATGTAGATGGTGTTGTTTACTACAACAGGAGTTGTTTTGTTGTTTCAGGGCTAGGCTTTTCCTTACCTCCTCTTAGCATGTCCAGGTTGTAAATCCTATTTTGTAGTTCTTAAGTTAGCCTATGTCATCTCCATGTCTGCGCTTCATCTCATCTACTTTAGGATCATAGTGGTAGAGTTTATATCAAACAAGGAGGGGTAGGATAAGGTCTTTTCCATAGTGATGGATTTCAGTGTCACAACCAGTCTTGATGGCAGACAAGTGAGATCACTCTGGAGTTGATCAGTTTAGAGTGCAGCCAAGGTGAAGGTAGTCCTCCATGTCCAATTGTCATTAAATTAAAACCAAAGTAAGAAATATGTCTAGCATGGCCCAATGACTTGAATGCTGCTGTGAAAACAGGACTTTGAAATATTCACACTGTTCTCCATTCTACAAAAGGTATTTTCAGATGTCTGCAGATGACTGAGTGGTCTGCACTTGTCTGTGTTGCAATTTATGAAAGCTGTTGCCTTTCAACGGAGTAACTGTGAAATGGAGGTGTCCACCATTTCACACCTGTTGCTGTATCTTTGATCAGCTTATAAAAGTAAATAGGACCAGAGAGAGGGCTAATTATGCTTTGGACTGATTTTGTCATATGTAAAATGAGCCAGAGTCAGGAGGACAGCCTGTCGCCATTTCATCTTGCTTTTACAGGTGGGTAATTACAAGAGATGAATTAATTGAGACCCATTAATGCAATACATTTGGGGGTTCCAGCTGGAATCAGGAAGAACATTCCAGATGGAAGAGATCATTAATTTGTCCTCCAGGGACCCCAGCATCAGCTTGGCAATTACTGTAATAATACCCTATAACCCATTGTAAGCTTCTGCTTCCTGTGATAGCAGGACTTTGTATTGTCAAGTGACTGCATCAAGGAACTGGTCTGGATTTAAATTAAATAAAATCCAGGCAACAGCTGATTCTCTGTATAGTCCAATGAAATGTAATACATAGATTTACAGGAAACTGCTTCCTCAACATAATTGGCAACCTATGAAAGGACACAGTTTCTTTTCTGTCAAAAAATAAAATCCTCACTGGGGTAGATTTACCACTTTCTGTCCTCTCACCTCCTCTGAGATATACTTGTAAGAATACCATTTGCAATTTGTACAATCACTACTAGTACTCACACACATCATCATAGTGAAATACAGTTGGAGACTCTCTCTATTTTACCTAAAAAGTATTGGCACATGAATTTAACATGTCACGAAAAGACAAAAGCAAACAATATTGTGCTTTTTAAATTAGAAAAAAAATCCAAGCTAAACAGCTGATCACTTATCTGGGTCTTAAAGGTAGCCAGATTCAAACCCACCACCCCACCCCACCCTCAATATCTTGTAGCAGGTATTTAACCAGGGCTGGGCAAAGTAATTTTGCCATCCAGGTTATTTTGGCACATCAAACAGTAAACTCCATGAGAACCTCCCCTCAACCCTGAGGGTAAAAACAAATTGTAATGTCAGTCCCCACTAAAGTAGAGCCATTGAATCAATAAGATTTACCTGTGTGTTAACTCACCATTCAACAATTGATTCAAAGGCTTACTTTTTTTGGGACTGACAAGATTCCAATCAGCAATAACAAAGTAAATAATTTAAAATCCGTTCATGATACCCACAATCTGCTGCCTGAGGTACCTAGCACACACTTCCTTTAAAAAAAATGTTATTTGTAATTTTCAACAACAATCATAAATATATTATTCCATTAATACAATTTGTTTTTCATTACATAGTATTTTAAATTATCACTTCCATCTGATTGGGTCCAATGTGTAGAATTGTTATTTATGCTATTTGATTCCTTTTTAACTATGCACCATCTTTCATCTATAATTTCTTTAACTTAATCTAGTTTCCTATAAAAGTTAATAATTACTTCCATATCACTTTTACTTTTTTATGCATTCAATGCATGTTTCCCTTTCCCCTCCATTTTTTGAATATTTACACGTTTACCTTTGATTTCCTTTTATAAGGAAATCTATCTCAAGATAAGTAGTAGTGTAAATCAACCTCTATAACCATATTGTTTTCTATTAAATAGTCCATTTCAATTATTAAAATCTTTCTTTAAATAGCTCCTTTTTGATTCCCCATACTTCTTTCCAATAGTCTACTATAGATAGCCATTCTTTTTCAAATGTTGTCATATCTCTATTTTTAATTTTGTGAGATAATCTATCCATTTTTCTCAAGTCATGAAGTTTTTGTAAACCAAACGGGTCATCCAAAATCACTACCATGTTGTCAGCAAAGGTTTTGACTTTATATTCATTGCCTTTTACTTTAAATTCTCTTATATTTGTATTCAACCTAATTGCATTGTTTAGCACTCCTAATAGAATTAAAAAAACAAAAATGGCAACAATGGACAATTTTGTCTTGTGCCTTTGCTGACTTCGATTTCCTCTGTTTTACTGCTATTTATCAGTACTGGGCACTTTGTTGTTGATATATCTGTCTGATATTATTTAAAAAGTTCTTTCCGATGTTCATCCTGTCCAGTATTTCCAACATAAATCCCCAATTAACATTGTTGAATGCCTTTTCAGTGTCTATAAACATCGGTGCCATTTTTTGGTAATTGTGGGTATTATAGTAGTCAATAGCATTCAATATAGTTCTTATGTTGTTCTTTATATGTCTTCCAGGTATGAAGCCATTCTGATCTTCATTGATTATTTGTGCTAAAATGTTTTTCAGTCTATTCGGGAGCAATGCAGTATAAATTTTGTAATCAGTATTCAAGAGTGATACTGGTGTATAATTAGACCCTTGTAATTTATCCTTACCCTCTTTTGGTATTAATATAATAAGTACCTTTTTTCACTTTTCTGGTATACTTTCTGCAGCTATTGAATTTAGTGTTTTGCAAAGTGGATCAGCCAATTCATTTTTTGCAATTTTTGTAATATAAGGCTGTGAAGCTATCTGGGCTGGGTGCTTTCCCTTCCTTCAGCTCTTGAATTGTTTGGATTATTTCTTCTTTTGATTGGGATATTTTGATTTTGATTAGGATTATTTTCTGTTCTTCAGTAATCTTCATTATTTCCTTCTTATCTAGAAATTTCTTCATTTTTTTCCTCAAAGTTAGGCAGTATTTTTTCTTCCTTATAAAATGGGCCCTCGGTATCCATGGATGCTCAAGTCTCATTGACTTCAATGGTAGTACAGCACTTGTTGTAGTCGCTCCTCAGCCCTCAGCTGCCCATTCGGAAGCCTGGTGGAGCCCAAGGAAGAAGAAGAGGAGGAAGAAGGGAGTTCAAGCTCCCGCTGCCCAGAGCTGGACGGCTGGCCCCGGAGCCCCCCGTGGCTGGAGGACCCTCTCTCCCAGGCAAATCCTTCACCTTCCTCTTCTGCTGGCTCCCCCCTTCCCTCCCTGTCCTGGCCATGAGATATCAGGGCTGCTACTGGCTCCTGGACTCCTCCTCCTTGTCTTCCTCCTCCTTGAGGAGGGAGAGGGTTTCTTTCTCTGGCTAGAGGAGAAAGAGAAAGAGAAGCATGGGCCTGCTTCTGAGCAACCCTCCCCACTGCCTTTGGCCTCTCTTCCTCCTCCTCCTCCTCCTCCTCTAGGGGATGTTGCCCAGCTGGACTCCTAGGCTGCCCTTTTCCCTTAGAGGCAATCCGTAGAGGCAATCCACACCTCCTTCCCTCACAGACTCCCCACCTCAGCCCCACAGGAGGAGTAGGAGGGTGACACGCAGCAGCGCTACCATAGCCCTGTTAGGATTTTTAATGGGATATAGAGTCAATGTTAAAAATGTTGAAATGTAAAGATGTGTGTGCCTGTATTTTTCCTTGCTGAGAAAAGTTGTTTTTCTGAGGCCAGATTCACACTTATCAGCCCAGGTGTGTTTTTAGCCCAAACAAACTACAGTTCTATGAGAAAGAGACTTGTTTACATAAAGGATTTATAAACATGAGAAATGTTATGGGAATTGCAGTCACATGATTTAGTATGGTAATTAAAGGTTGGGCTAAAGCACGTCATGCATCATCAACCAATCAGTCTGTAAAGGCTACATCCAAAAGGGTGGAGAATTGGGGGCTGAAAGTTGTGATCCAAAAAAACTCTTCACTTGTTCTTTAACTTTTGAGCTGTAATGGACTAATTAAAAGATTTTCCTGATGCTGCAACTAACCAATTTTGAATCATGTAGCAGATAGGCTTTGTTCCTGTTTAGCCATTCTGGTTAAAGTGAAGATGCTATTATTATTATTATTATTATTATTATTATTATTATTATTATTATTATTTGTTTTTGCTCTTGCTGTTTTACAATAAAAGATTGTAAAAGATTGCTGGAGATTCCAGGTTTTTTGATGATTGATTTTAAGGACTGTTTA
>CM034703.1:42325515-42337045 GCA_020142125.1 Phrynosoma platyrhinos
GTTCTGAAATGTGATCTCTGCATTCAAGGTTCCATGTGTGAGGTTGCGGAGGGACATTAAAGGACTGGGAGTTCAAATTCAGGATGCATCAGTCTCACCCTACACATGGTTCAAACCAGCTATTCCTGGTGAGTTCAGCGGTATTTTGAAGGATAAGTTTCAATCTTGAGTGTATCAGCTAAAATATCTTTTAAATATCTATTATCTGAGCTAATATTTGGTAGATTTGGTAGATTTAGACTGCAATGATAAACACGGCTTATTAAGGAGCAAAATCTTATTAAACTAAAAGAGATGTATTTTTGAGTACATTTTCATGAATAGTATTTCCCATCCTCTCTTATGAATAAACTTTTTTTTCAATGTCAAATCTTGTTGCAAGAGGGATACAGTCATAAAGGCTAACTTTTTTTTTGTATAAATAGCTAATGCCTCTGCTTATCTAACTAGTTTCAAAACTGGTTACTTGTTTGTTTAACCAGTTCCCAAAGTTCTAAATTTGATTTTAATAGTTTAATCTAGCTAAATAGCTTGTGGTTATTATGTTACAGCACAGAGCCTCTCACATATTCTACAGTGGATTTATGAAAGTGACAGAAAAATCTCCATGCCATATTAGGAGCTCATTTTACTGTTGCTAATATTTGGTATTTTTGCAGAAACTGTTATCTTGTCTTACAGCTGTCTTTATTAAATTTAAGATTATTTGGCAATGCCATATAGCATTTGATTCCCACCCAGGCTGGGTGGGAATTGTGCAGTCCTCCAGGTGTTGTTGATCTCCAGCTCCCAGCAGTCCTAACTAGCATAGTCAATGGTGAGGAGTTCTGGGAACTACAATCCAACAACACAGGGAGGCTGTATACACAATTCCCACTCCTGAAGCTAAACTTCCACAAAACAGTTTGTAATGATCTGCAAAAACCACAGTCCTGTGACTTGAAACATTCAATTTTACACACAAAGGGTTTCTTGGAGTTATAGTCCAAACAAAGTAATTTTCCCAAACTTTTCTCCACAATTCTGCAAATACAAATACAGACCAAAATTCAAATGTCTGTGAAACTAACCCTGTATATGGGGGGGGGGGAGAGAATATTTGTATTTCCTCCCAAAGAAGCACCTCCACTCCTGCCCACATGTCAAACTGTTCTTAATCTCGATCAGGCTATTTATTATATGATATTGAGAAAATCAATTACTCGAAAAGTCAAAAATGCCAGAGGGCAAAGGGAAGTCCATGGACTCGCCTTAATGGCAGCATCATCTTATTACATTGACACTCCTTTGCACAAGTCAGTCCAGTCAAAAAGCCTTGCTCTGTGTAGCTTCCCTTCTCTTTCAGGCTATGTGCCCAGGCCTTTCCTTATCCTGTTCCTACTTCCCTCTACACTTGTTCAATTTTCTCTTCCCTCCTTTTGCCTTCATCTCCCTCGAGCCTTTTTCTTCCTAGATTTCTTAGTTCAGAAATGCCCCTCCCAGGGCCAAGTCTAGCCTCTCTCAAGTGAGTGAGGATGTGTGTGTAATAAGAAGATGTGTCCTTGTCAGAGAGAGAAAGAAGAGGTGGATCATGTATAGTCTGTATATTCCAAAGTTAAAAGAACTTAAAGCAGGGGTCGGCAACCTTTTTGGGGGTGAGGCCAGTCCCCCTGTCCCCTGATGCACCCCAGGCCACGGTGGCGCATGCGTGTGCGCACTACCAGGAGGGCTTCCTCGACTGCTCTGGGCCTCAGAGAGGCCCTGCCCAGCCGCAGGGGTCCCCCAGGAGGGCCACCTCAACTGCGCCGGTCGTCCGAGAGGCCCGGCACAGCCGCAGGGGCCCCCCAGGAGGGCTCCCTCGACCACGGCGGGCCTCCAAGAGGCCCGGCGCAGCCATGGGGGTCCTCCAGGGTGCCATTTTCGAATCTAAAATGGCACCCTGGAGGACACCCGTGGCCACAAAAGGCGGTGGCGGCGGCAGCAGCAGCGACTGTGGCAGGACTGGGCAGGGGCCGGTCCGAAGGCCTCCGCAGGCTGCACCCGGCCCATGGGCGTTAGGTTGCCGACCCCTGCCTTTAGGTAACAAGCTTAATGGTTGTCATTGCTAGATTTTTGTCCCCACCTTTACCCAGAATTTAGACACAGGGCAGTTCACAAATGTAAAAGATTACAGTATAGTTAAAAACATACTAAAAGTCAACAATAACACAGAATTACATTATTAACATTAAAAGAAAAACTTAAAAAGCAATTTAAAATAGTACTATTTTAAACAATAAAGCAACCTCTTCAATGTCCTTTCCTTCAAAATGTTCAGTTCTAAATACCTGTTGGAATTTTAAAAACAAAAGTATTCACCTGCCAATGGAAGGACATCTTGGAAGGGCCCATTCTGACCTCTGTAGGGAGGGAATTCCAGAGCTTAGGGGCACCCACTGAAAAGGCCTTGTCTTGTATGCTCACTATTCATACTTGGTAAGGCAGTAAGACTAAAAGATGAGTCTCTCCTAAGCATCTCAGGGCCTGGGTAGGGAGAGACAGTTTGTCAGGTAGCCTGGATCTAAACACACCCAATATGAATACAATGACATAGGTTTGGGGATACTGCTATAAATATCTGTTTGCCTAATCTCACTGCAAAATCTGAAAATAGTGTTTTAAAAGGAGTGTGTGGGGATGTTACTTTTATTTCTTTTTCCTACAGGAAAAGTTTATGATGACTTTGTTACAAGCACAAAAGACTGTAAGGGACTCTTACAGCTCAACAACACACCCAACAGCTTGATGGGAAGAATTACAAGGCATTAGATTTTTCACTCTTCCAATTACTTCTGAGCATTATTCCCACATAAGGATGGGTGAGAATTTCATCCAGGTTTTTCTTTGTTAGATAAGATTGTCACATATGGAATAGAAAGCAACTGAATTTTTAAAAAAATTCAAATGATGGGAAAGCAAAAAAATAATTGATTGCTCATTTGGACAGCATAGTGTGAATACATTATGTGGAAGGTTTCCACAATCCAGTTGCATCCCTAGTTATTTTGGTCTACAAATCCATAATCCCCAGGCAGCATGGCCAACAGAAAAGTCTTGGGTTAGGGAATTAGCTCTTAAAAGTCTGAATTCCCATACATTTTATTTGAAGGGCTGAGTACTTTTTATTTTTCCTGACAAAGTTCCTCATTTTTAAGAGTGATGTACTAGGCAGGTACAACATGGAAGGATCAGACTAAAACTCAGAGCAGATTTACTGCCCTACTGATGTGGGACCAAATCAGCCATCGCTCCGTGCTGGCTGGGAGATTCTGAGGAGTTATAGACCAGAACAGTAACATCTCCCAGATCTGCAGATGTACAACCAGAGTCCCCAATTGCCTGTGTTATGGCTGTTCATGTGAGAGTCTGCATAGACAGATTTGAGAGGCATGCATGCACCACTTCAGACTGTCAAATGACTGAATATTCTTCCACATAAAAACCAGAGGTCAAGGAGAAGAGCTCTGGTCTAGCTCCTCTCTAATACTTTTCTGTCTGCATGGGATTTATTTCTTATGGATGAGCATTCCACCTTGTGACACACCCAAACTTACAGGCCGCAGTTGTATAGGCCAGATGTACTGACAGGATGATATGCTCTGCTTTGAGCTTAAACGTGTGTGTGTGTGTGTGTGTGTGTGTGTGCGTGCGTGCGTGCGTGCTTGTGTGTTTAAGGCACCATGATTGTTCTCCTTTTTACCAATGATATCTTTAGAAAGCCAGGTCTCTGGGCCAAATCTATAACTAATGAATGCAGTCTGGCAATACTCAACCTTTTACACACCCCACCCCCCAAAATCACACGAAACAGATGGCACATTTTTGGAAACTGTTAAAATATCACAATCTATAAAAAATAACTGGCTTTGATGTCAATTCAAAGCTACATTAATTTTGTTATTCTCATCACGCAACTGTAGCATTTTTATTTTGCTTCTTCCAAGTCATGACTTCTCAACTGGAGGGAAAGTCCTTTTCATTTATTAGAAACTTATAGTATGTGTGTAATTATATACTTCCACTCTTTTTCTCAATTTCCTTCTGTTCCCTCATGTTGCAGGGATAGTGTGTCACAGTGCCTTCCTTCCTCTAGTGGCCATATTGTATAAAACTAATTTTTTTGACATAGCAAAGGACACAGCTACACATCCAGTCAGGTACACATGTTAGGTACATATATAGTAAACATTCACATGGATGGAATACAGGGACACATCTACCAGATCTTCTCTCAGCCTACATTCATTTGGAAATATTTATGAAAAACCTATAGATATTCAAACTGTGAACATGACCAAGAACACAGTCTTTGATAAGGTTCAAAATCATACAGAGATTGACATCCTGCTAGATATTTATATCATCATAAATTTACGTAGGCTTACATAAAGGTAAATGTTATGCAACATTTGTATTCTCAGGAGGAAACAGAGATATAACTACAACTCTGGGATCACTATGCAAATGCACTACTGTCCCATTTCATAATGCTTTCCAATGCACAATGGGACATGCTGTGCAATGAGAGCCCCAACTGTGCAATGAAAAGTCCTGTTGCACAATGTGACATGCTACACAATGTTCCATTGAATTTGCTAGTATCATTGTGTATCATGCCAGCAATGCAGCTCTGTAAAGGTATGCATCATAGCCTCTGATACAGGATCTCAACCAGAGTGTTTATAACATAAGCAAGTTTTATACATCAGTAAAGACCATGGACATTATCTCATTATTCCCATATGAACATTTCATGCACACATATGTATCATGTGTGTCTTGACTGATGAAAATATCTTCCCTGCCTTGTGCTCATTAAGTTCTCAGTTGATTATGAGCTGAATATAAGCCACTAGTGCAAAATAAAATAAAATAAAATAGCTGCAAACAAAACAAATGGCTTTGCACATGAAACTCCTATGAAATCCAAATTTCTTGTGTGTCTTCAAATCCTTTCTGACTTATGGCTACCCTAACACAGGGTTTTCTTGGCAGGATTTGTTGAAAGGGGTACCTTTGCCTTCCTCTGTGGCTGAGAGACTGTAACTTGCCAAAGGTCAACCAGTGAGTTTCCATAGCTGAGTTGGGACTTGAACCCTGATCTCCAGAGTCATAGTTCAGTGCTCAAACCACCACACCATGCTGGTTCTCTATTTGAAATATTGTCCTCAGTTTTATAAAAGGCAGCTATGGTGAGAGAGCTTGAAAGCCCCTGGACCCTTTCTGTCTTTTTTTACACCCTGCTCCCATGGTCACTGAATGGTAATGAACAATCCCAGGAGTTACTTCTCCATTACAGAAGATAATTTCCTTTTCTCATACACTGTTTGGTGTGGTCAACATGAATAGCATCTTTAATGCAAATGTTAATTAAGAAACAAACTACTCCTTCTCCTTGCTGGTACCTCTTTTCCCTTGCTTCAAGAAGGGTCATGTTTAAGAAACACAGAGAAGAAGGATCACCATGCCAGTATTAATTCTCATTCAGCAAGGGCACAGAGGAATTCTCCTTTTTCTGGGGGAAACAGCAAAATTACAGAATTGATATCAGAGACAATTTCAACAACCTGTTTGAGGGAACTGCGGAGCAGTGGAGATCACCCTAGTTCCCAACAACCATACAAAGGTTGTAGTGACAGGGAGGCAAATAAGAGCAGGGTCTTCCCAAAGGAATAAAATTTTCATTTGGCCCTAAAATCTTTTCAATCATCTCTCTTGAGCTCCAACTTAATGCTTTTCTCTTTGCATCCCTTTGTGACCCCATCACATTCATACCAAGTTGCCTCAATGAAAACAGGCATCTTGGAGCATCTTCCAGATTTCCTAGTATGCTCCACAACCCTGTTTAGTATATGTGCATGTTTTCAAAAAGATACCACTATCTTCTGCAACATGAAGCAGAAAGGAGTTTGATCCTGAGAGTGGAAATGTCTAGTTGAAATAAGGCAAAGTAGATCCATCTCTACTTTGAGGAATGGGAAAAAAAGACTCCATCGAATCCCTCCCCTATCCTGAAAGAGCCTCAGGAAGCAGCGAGGAGAGGTGGGAAAAGACTCCATCTAATCCCCTCCCAGCCATATGAGTCCATCTCTGCCCCGGCACAGGCCAATTCAGCCCCCCCCCCTTCCAGAGAGAGGAGAGGAGAAATAGCAGGGAGAAAGAGGAAGAGAAAAGCCAGCCACATGAGTCCATCTCAGACCTGGCACAGACCATCTCAGCAACCCCGTGCCTTCCAGAGGAAGAAGAGGAGAAAACAGAGAGGATGGGACAAGGAAAATCAAACAAGGGTCAGAAGACAGATGAGAGACTAAAACAAAGAAGGACATGAGGGGGAAGGGAAAAGGAGGAAGGAGGAATGAGAAACAATTGATTCAAAAATAATGGAGGGAGGGAGAATGACATAGGAAAACAACTACTGGGCAGCAGCAGTAGTGGTGGGTGTCACTAAAGAAGAACAGCAGTGACATCAGAGCTAACATTGATTGGTTAGCACTGAACACAGGGAGGTGTAGGTGGTCTTCCTTGTGTAATCCTAGCAAATCCTATGAGGAGACATCAAAAGTGTCACACAGGCAGGACAAGAGCACTAACACAGAGAGAGAGATAGAAACTAAAGGAAAACACAATTGCAAGAGCAGCTAAGGGCAGTCAAAAATGATGAAGCAAGCAGGAAACAGTCTCAGAAAGACAAACCCCATCGGAAGCAACAACACATATTAAATAGTGGCATGGAATGTGAGAAGCATGAGCCAAGGGAAGCCACATTGCAAATATACGATTGCTAACAGAGCATAGCAGGGAGTCCCAAAAGAAAATCAGCATGTGCTTTATAGACTACAGCAAAGTCTTTAACTGCATAGATCATGAAAGGCTATGGAACGCCCTTAAATACATGGGAGTGCCAACCTATCTGATAGTCCTGATGAGGAATCTGTACTCAGGACAAGAGGCTACTGTCAGGACAGAACGCAGAGAAACAGAATGGTTCCCAATTGGATCTTATCCTATCACCCTACCTATTCAACTTATATGCAGAACATATTGTAAGGAAAGCAAGCTTGGAAATGGAAGAGGGAGGAGTGAAAATGGGAGGAAGAAATATCAACAATCTGAGATATGCTGACGACACCATAATACTAGCAGAGAACCTCACAGACCTGGAACAACTACTAACTAGACAATGAGGAAATAGAAATAGTAAAAGAGTTCTCATATCTGGGATCAAACACTGACTGCAGCCAGGAAATCAGAAGAAGATTAAAAATGAGGAGGGCAGCTATGAAAGAACTAGAAAAGATCCTAAAATGCAAAGACATACAACTCAGCACAAAAATCAGAATCATAAGCCATTGTATTCCCTATTAACATGTATGTCAAGAAAGAAGATAGGAGGAAAATCAACTCATTTGAGATGTGATGCTGGAGAAGAGTGCTGAGGATCCTATGGACAGCCAAACGGAAAAACAAATGGGCCCTAGAGCAGATCAAGCCAGAAATACCCCTAGAAGCCAAGATGACAAGACTTAGACCAAGGACCGGCAACCTACGGCCCGCGGGCTGGCTAAGGCCCAGGTCCCCGTACTTACCGGCCGAGACGGACCGTTGCCGCAGCGTGCGTCACCACGCGCTACTGCGCATTTTGGCCGCCGTGCAGCCGCATACACCGCAGCCACCATTTTGATTTCCAAAATGGTGGCCACGACGTGTTTGCGCATGCACAGTACTCCTGCGCATCTGCAAAGGCGTCGCGACTGCCATTTTGGAAATCAAAATGGCGCCTGCAACATGCGCAAGGCGGCTGTGAGGTGGCAGCACGTGCGTGGGGGTTCGCACGTGGTGGGGGGTTGCGCGCACACGCGCCGCCATTCCCCCCTCCCTCGGCCCAGCGGCGGAGAGGACTCTGCAGGACCGGCCCCCGGCTCAAAAAGGTTGCCTACCCTGACTTAGACTGTCATATTTTGGACACATCATGAGCAGGCATGAATCACTGGAAAAGCCAATAATGTTAGGAAGTAGAAAGAGAGGAAGGCCACATGCTATATGGATGGACTTTATTAAAGAGACCACGATATGAATTTGGAGGAGCTGGGCAGAGCAGTAGAGGACAGGGGGGACTGGAGATGTCTGACCCATATGGTTGCCATGGGATTGACACAAAGACAGTTAACAACCACAACAATGTTTTCTGCCTCCCTCAGGTCTTTGCCTTTTTCTTCTCAGCCATGCAAGTGGTTGATGTATGATGAACGCTGCTTATCTAGTTCATTGTATAACAAAGTAGCAGATTAAGTAACTATTTTGTATAACCTACAATCTGTTTCCTTTGATCCAAACATTGCCCTGTTTCTAACATTCCCTTGGTTTAAAGTGTGTAGAGTGACCACTCCATGGTACACTGTGTCTGTACGTTCTTGGTCTGTACGTTCTTGATCCAAAGTACACATGTTATTTGGGCACACAGGAATACAAGGATGTTTGCATGCACTTTTACCTGAATGCATATAGTAACAGTAGCCCTGGGGCTGTGTGTGTGTGTGCGCTTGTAGAACAGCAGTGGGAATTGTGTGGCTTTTCCAATTTCATTGGACTGCAGCTCTCAGCACTCTTCAAAATGGCTAGAACTGCTGGAAGTTGCAGTCCAAGAACATCTGGAGGGCCACACATTTCCCACTTGTTCTGTAGAAAACTATCTTTTCCATCTTATCCTGCATCTCTTTCATTGTTTTATCCATTTAATAAATGAACAAAAGGAAGGCAGGCTAGAGCCCTGCTACTGTTTGGGGTAGGAGATACAGGAGATGTAAGAGAGAACAAAGAAAAAGAAATTTTTAAAAATTAGATGCTCTTGAAAGAGATGGGCATTGCAATAGACATGGCCATCAGTCTGTCGAGCGATTCAATAGTCAGAGAGCATTTGAAATTTGACAGCAATCAAGATCAAATGTACCTTTTCTTTTTTTAAAAAAAATACATTAATTGCCTTTTAAAATCCTTAATCTACTCATATTATACAAGCTTTGACACTCTTGTTTGATATCCAACGACTGCTATAGATTTTGATACCATTAGTACTGGAGAAGGAAGTGCAACCTGCAATTAAATCCCATAGCAATTGTTAAAAGAAACAGACCAGAGCCTTTCAAGTTCCAAAAATACAGCTTTGAGCCAATCTTTCCTCACTGCAAAAATTATAAGTGACTCTACAGGGACTCAGGAGATAGGTTTTAAGAAAATGTGTGTTCCATCAACACAGTGAAAGTGAGCAACACCAATTTAAAGAGGGTTTTTATTATGTGGGGGTGTGTATGCTTTGCTTTGACACAACTCACCTTTAGCCTCACCTTAGCACGGCCTGTTAACTCCCCAATTCAGCTTACTCAAGAATCTCAATTAAGTTGCCTTTCCATTAAGTATGAGTTCTCCATTAAGATGCCTTTCTGTTAAGCTTTGAAGCTTGGGCCATGCACATGGTCCAATTGGTATTCATCCATTTAACAATGAACACATGTTTTATTGGATTGCTTCTTTTCCAGCTCATTAATCACAGCTGGACTCCAATAAGGAATAATAAAAAAGAAACTTTTAAATGTATCTATCATGGCGGGAGTGGGGGAATCATTTTCAATGCCATACAATACTCAAGTTTTACCTATTACACTGGCTTTTCTGATTTTTTTTTAACAGAGAATGAAGGAGGCAGAGCATGGAATCCTTAGGTAACTGCTACCAATTTGGACAGCTCAGAGGTCTTTTTAAAATGAAAGAATACACTAACAATTCATTCTAACCTTCATGAGTTAAAAGTAGCATAAAAGGACTGGAAACAAAGAAACACCTAAACAAAAACTAAAATTGCATTCCTTTATTCTCTATTAAATTTCCAACCAGACTAATAGAACAGATGATTACAGTTGCCCCTCCATTCTCACAGACTCGAAGTCCACAGTTTTGCATATTCCGTTAAAATCAATGGGGCATGCCCCATTCAAGCCTATGGGGCTTGAATATTTGCGAATCTCCGTTTTTGCAGGGGGAGTGTCAAGAACGGATCCCCCGCAAAAACGGAGAGCCAACTGTACATTTATAAAGAGATTAATTACATTTTGTGAAAAATTGAGAGTTGACTTGCTGTCTGTGGGGGCATCCACATACAGATATACACTTCCTGTAGTATGTATCATGGAAACATAGAATTGGAAGGTCCCACAAGGGCCACCTCATCCAACCATGTCATACACAACTAAAGCACTTCTATTAGATGCTCCTCTAACCTTTGATCAAAGACCAAAGAGTCCTTCTCCAAGGCAGTCTATGTCAACAAGTCTTATGGTAAATTAGTTCTTCCTAATGTTTAGATGTAATCCCTTTTTAAAAATTCTAAATACAAGAGATTACATCAGTAATTGCGTCAGTAAGGCATAATATAATGTGGACATCCTGATCATTTAGGGGCAGGAAAGGGTGAGCAAAAGGGATGGTAGCACACCACAGACTGGTTAGACAGGATTGTTCATGCCCCTAACCATTGCCAATTGGAATCCGACTTCAGAGTAGATCTCCGCTCCAATGGCCGTTCAAAAACGCGCTTTGGTGGCCATTTTCCAAGTTGGAAGGTTCCAACTTGGTAAAATGACCACTGGAGCACATTTCCCAATTCACATTGGAGCAGGGATCTACTCTGAAGTTGGGTTCTGCTGCAAAAGCCATGTGAAAAAACAAGGCTGCAGCACAAATTAGAGTTAAATTTGGGAGAGGTAAGGCGTATTATTTAAGGCATGTGATAATCTCCTCAGTCTGTGCACATTTAGAAAGAAATGCTGTGATTACTGAGAGCCAGCATAGGTTTCTCAAAAACAAGCCATGCTGAATTAATCTTATCTCTCTTTTTTTTGATAGAGTTACAAGCTTGGTAGATTAGGGGAGTGCTATGGATATAGTATTTTTTTTAATTTTAGCAAAGTTTTTGACAAGTTCCCCTGTGATAATTTTGTAGGCAAGCTGGTGAACTGTGGACTAGCCTGTGCTACTGTTAGGTGGATTTGTAATTGGTTGACAGAAAAAACACAAAGAGTGCTAATCAACTATTGCTCTTTATCCTAGAGAAAAGTGACTTTTGGGTACCTCAAGTTTCTGTCCCCATCCCAGTGTTTATTTATATTTATACATAACATTTATACATGATTTAAATGATGGAACAGAAAGGCAAATGGGGAGGCGAGGAACAGGATCAGAATTCAAAATGACCTTAACAGATTGAGAGCTAGGCCAACAAAATGATTTTCAATAGGGTTAAATGAAAGGTACTACATCTAGGAAGGAAAACTCAAATACACAAATATGGGATGGGTGCTTAAAAGCAGTATACAGTGGTACCTCTACTTACGAATGCTTCTACTAATGAAAAATTCAACTTATGAAATGCGCCTCCAGAAAAAATTGGCTTCTACTTACGAAAGTGTTCCAGCTTACGAAACTGGTGTGAACAAGCTGCTCTCTGAATTTCATGGCATGC
>CM034703.1:42377267-42387706 GCA_020142125.1 Phrynosoma platyrhinos
CTATACCAGCTCTTGTGTAAATGTTTCTCTTTCCAAGGTTTGTTCAAGCAATTTTACTATAACAGGAACTCACCTACTGTTACCAACTTACTTTAATGAAGTTCTGAAACTTTTTATTTTGTTGCAGCTCTTTGAAAAGGCTGACTGCTTCCTTCTGATGACTACAAAATTCTCCATATGTGGCTTTCATTTTGTCTGCATTCTCCTCTGAAAACTGATGAAACAAGCAGCATCTGAAAACAGTGCTCATGGACTATCCAATGCTTCATACTGGATGCTCTGGTATACCACACGTTGCTACACTGCTGGCATCTGCCAATCTATTGATTGAACTGACTAAAGTATGCATATATCAAATAAATCATTGATTTATTTAATATCAGCTTTTAATATCTTACTTTTCATAATAAAATGACCCCATGATAGTGAAAACATACAATATGCAAAAATCATCATTAAAATCCCAGTAAAAATGAAGCACTGTCAGATAAAAAAAAAAAGTAGAGTCACCCCTCCGTTCTCATAATGGATCTGTTCCAAATCCTACCCCCAGCAAAACATAAAACCGTGGATATTCCCCCTCCATTCACCATCTGCAAATGGGCGAGGCATGAGGAACTGAAGTCCACAAAAACAGAGGGGTGACTGTATTTGCCTACTGGTGGAAGGAGAGGAGCATTCTGTCTTCCCTTTGAAGGGGCAGCCACCCTTAAACTATGCTTTCCCATTCTATTCCACAGGCCAACTGCTGGTCAATGCACATGCTAGAAAATCACTGTTTTATCTGGTATCCAAAAGTAACCAACACTGACAGAAGACTTGTCTTCAGGATGAAAAAGAAGACCTTCTTACAAGTTTCTAAAATTTGTCTGATGATGGTAAAACCAAAGGGCTGTCCCAGGAGATCTCAAGTCACATGCAAGATATTAAAGGGAGTTATCTTTTACATAGCCATGCCCTAAATCATTTAGATATTTTTACATTAAACCCAAAAATTTCATCTGGGCTCATCAACAAATAAGGCAGAAAGTAAACTCTTTAGGAAACAATGCTATATGGTGTGACATCAGTGAATCAGTCAATATGCCCTGGTGGCTACATTCAGTAGAAATTTTCATTTTTGAACTATCTTCAAGTGCTACCCCACATAGAACACATTACAACCATCTAACCAAGAGATAACTAGATCACAGATTATTGAGGCCAGGCTATCCCTGTTAAAGAATGACCATGGTAGTTGAAACAAACTGAGTGGGAAGTCGGCATTCTGTGCCACAGTGGCCACTTAGGCTTCCATCACAGACTAGTAGCAAATATTCCCCTGAGATTATATCCTTTCTTCTGAATCCCATTCAGAGCAGGCTAATTCTTAATTTCCAAACCTGGAAACCATCAATTTATAGGAATTCTCACTTATTGGGATTTAACTTAAGTTTGTTGGCCTTCATCAAACTCATGACTGCCTCCAATTAGCAATGAAAGTATTTATTTGAGTGATATAAATAAGATTTTTCCCCAAGTTCTCTTTGATCAATGAGGAAGAGATGGCATCTAAAGAACGTCTGCATGCTAGATTTGGACTCAAATTAAGCCTTGGGAGCCAAAAGTCCTCCCCCAGTACCATTAAGACTTCCAGATATTCTGTTTGCCCTTCTACGTAATTTTCATCCTTTCTCTCTTTTGTACAATTTGTATAATTAAAGTATAGTTCTGCCTAGTCCTTTACCTGCCGTACAAGGATATCTCCAATTCGGCTGATTATAAAATTTCTATCACTTTCCTCCTGTGCAGATTCCTGGCGTCTCTCCTTCATTCTACAGAAGAACTGCTGGTGCAGTTCTAGAAGCTCATCTAAACAAGGAAATATTTTGTCCACTGTGCTGTGGTCCAATTGTAATTCTTCTTTCATTCCTTTTCTGAATATTTTAGACATAATGAACAGTGTATGGATGTGATGAACTTCAGTTTGCATCAGCTCTGCATTGAAAAGGAAGAAAACACAAAATAAAAGAACATACACTAAGAATGATTCTGAGCACAAACACATGTGTAACTCAAACTGCATCATCCAGAAATAAGGAGGAGATATCAGTAGGCTACACATTCCAGGGCATTTTGGAATTGCGGGGTGGATCCTAAAGGAGGGGGGGTGGTCAATAGATAGAGCCTGATAAGAACTAAAGATGCTTGATGGGAACACAATGGCTGAATGCCAGAGAAGTGATCAGAAAATTGGGGTGGAGGGAAGGACTGGAATGGTGTATCCCGGGAAAAGGTCTACCTGTAACCTCTAATGGGAGCAACATTTTGTGGCAGGTTCCTCAACTGTGCCCAAAGACACAGTAAAGAGTAAAGTCCTTTAAGGATTCACATCAAACAACATCTATCAAACTATCATCATCAAGATAACATTCTTGGACATTGATTACACAACCACAAAGGCACAGCAGAAAGCTGCATGAACATTGCTTCTCTCAAATTTTCACAGAACAGTCAAGAGTGAAGCACAGTCAAGTCAGAAACAGGATTTTGATTCTGATTTCTAAAACTTATGTGCATTTTCATTTTGTTCCACTGGCAATCCCATGAGATTTTATGTGAGCATTGCTCTGAAGAATCTTGAACATACTGACCAAAAATCACATCTTGTCGTTTGATAACATCTTTTTCTTGTTTGTTACAAAATGATGGGTCCACAACAAGACTCCAGGATTCTGCTTCAAATTCCAGGGTGTCAGTGCTGAGATCACTCCATAAAGGTGCATCAACATCATCTGAAGCAAGCAAGCAAAAAAAAAAAAATGCTCTGAAGCTTTGTGTACAAACATGAAACCTTACATGTTTAAATCAGCAGTTAGAGACCACTAAACACTGTTTTAAAATTATGGTCCATGTGCTCATTTTGTGGGTACACACAATACATATTGATAGATTTCACATACCAATGTGCATATGTCATTTGTGAATCAGAGCTCACAGAAGATGACTGTCAATTCTTGTGAGTATGTGCTTGTATGAAATCCATTAAAACAGATAAAATAAATGTACCGGTATCTAGAAAATTGCTTATTTAAAATGAAGATGCTGAGATGAAAGAAAACTTTTCCATGGAGCCAAAAACTACATAGTTCAGCTGGTAAGTTCTCATACTATCTTCATTCTAGAGCATGGCTGGGCAACTCTTGAGGGTTAGGGGCCTGTATTGACTTCCTATCCCACATACCTTCATTAACTTTATCCTCTTTTTTTGCTCCAAAGCTCTCCAATACCCCCAGAGGGCAATTCCATCATGTTTGTGGCATTCTCTGGATCACTCTTCCAGCAGGAAGTGGCTTGGAAGTCAACTTTTAGCCCTCTTCCTTTTTAAGAAAAAAGGCCTCTCCTGGTGTAAAATGGCTTGATAGGGAATGTACCAATACTGTCTCCCATATCTACTAGGAGGATATTTTAGGAATCAAAAAATGTGTGTGGGGGGACCTGAAGGGCCCTGGGTCACATGGAGAAATTGGAGGTATTTTCTCCCACCCTGTTGTAGTTTGTGAAAATTGTCTGCTGCCCAAAGACCGGGGCGGGGGGGGGGGGCAAGAACTAAGCTTGGAAAACTTACTTTTTTGAGCTACAACTTCCAGAATTCCTCAACAGGCCTGGCTTTCCTTTCTAGGGGCACTCTGGGAATTGTAATCTTAAAAAGTAATTTTTCCAAGCTCTAAACAAGAATTGCATAACCACCCTGTTCTCTGCATCATCATTAACTGTCCTATTTTTGGCTCTCTCCCTTTGCTTTTGAAGTATTTATCATTCATTTGTTACATTTATATCCTAGCATTTTCCCAATAAGCTCAAAGTGGTTTATAAAGCTTTCATCCTCCCTATGTTATCCTCACAAGAACATGAAGAGGTAGCTCAGGCTGAGAGAAAGAGTGATCAGCCTAAGACCATACAGAGAGTTTCACAGTTCAGTCAGGAAAAGAACCTGGGAACAGTCCCAGTGCAGCACTATATACACCATGCATACCCAAAAGAGCCGTAGCAGTGGCTCTAATGGCGGCTTTTTGCCACCTCAGAAAGGAATGGCATTTGCCAACTCTTTTTAGAATGGCAAAAAGGCGGATCGGGCCACAGTGTGTAGTTGCCATGGCCCCGATCCAGCATTCCTAGGGGTGACACAGACTGTCTGCATCAGTGCTTAGATAAGCTTCCATCTGGTAATGAGGCAGAAGAATTTCTTCAATTAATGTTTTATATGCCTAAATTAGAGATGTGTGCTATTATAAGTGTAAAATAATGGTCAAGCAACCATGCGAAGGGAATGCTGGGAAGTGGGCCTCTAAGGAAGATGCTGGAAGGTTTAAACTCAAAGAATGCTAAAGGGTAATTTAGACAGGCTGACCCAAGGTCTGGTAACCTGATGCATTAAAGACCTTCATTAGGAGCCAGCGTGGGCCAGAGAGCCATAATAAATCATTGGCAACTACTCTTGTTTGTGCAAAAGGGCCTTCTGCCTGGTACACAACAGTTTGTTTACTGATAAGAGATTATGGTATGTAGTTGGCATGGCAACATGGTAACTTAAGCATATTATAATGTATTCAGAAATCTGTATTCTCATTGCTCAGGATTCTGTATGTTTAAAGTTTAGAGCATCCAACAGAATGTCAGTTATGAATTTCTTTGTCTGTGAGTGCATAAAACTACGGCCATCCTGGCTTATCCTTGGCCCCAATGATCTGAATGCTAATTCCGTTGGGACCTTGCCGGCAATAAACCTATGCTTTCAAACTATTTTGGTCCCGTTTTGCATCAAGCTCTGCAAAGAACCGTGGATGGTGGGAGTTAATTTGCAAGTTGGTTTTTCCACTACAGTAACAGACCTGCTGCTTCAGTACAGACTAACTGCACTGCTTACACCATTGTCAGGTATCATGCAAAAATAAGACAAACAGCTTTTGTAAACAATTGTTCAAGTTTTAAAATGCTTCAAAAATAGTTCAGATCACCTGAAGAGCACTGGCTTTGATCTGGGGGGGTGGGGGTGTTTTGTTTGTTTGCTTTTTGTCTTATTCCCTGGTGAAATGACCACCACAATGACAATGCATAAAGGCTTTTTCCTGGGGAATTTTTTGGAAGCAGTGCTGGTTCATACTGTCAGTTAATAAATCAAACAGTTTTGCATGGAGAATGTTTCATGTGGAGTTCCTAACATACCTTCAATGATCAAAGAGTCAACTGATGAAGTAGTCCCTACTGATTGCAATAGTTCCTCAGAGTGTGACCTCAATCTCCAGCTGCTGGTATCCACATCTGCCTCCAAAGGTGATGCATATTTTCTAAGGGTTTAAAAATAGATATAGGTATCTAGCTATCACACACATGCAGTGATTCTCTTTAAGCAGAACATGTTTGCTACAAAATATTAGAGAGTATCATTTGCCTTTCAAAGCCAGTACTTGGAACACTTCTGGATAAGGACTGCTGTTGTTGCAACACATCTTTTTTTAAAGTAGATGATCCAATGGGTGTTGATGTAGAAGGTTGCACTGTGGAGAATGTTGGCTGTGGAATATCTCTGAATGATGGATCTGTAAAGAATTTTTAACATATATTTTGAGTTGTTGCATAATATCAAGCCAATGTTCTCTGTTACTCTCATTGGGCTAAACACTCAGTGACAAATCTAGGGATGGGCACCTATGTCAAGTCTATTTCCTTCCCTCTTTCCTACCTCCAGGTATGTGCAGATTCCATGCAGATTATTTTTTAAAACAGAAAAAATAATGTATGCTTTTGAAACATATACATTAATGTATCTATGTCTTCATTGAGTAAAATGTGCTGGTGCTCATTTTGGAAATCTATACAGTGGATTTTGCAGATTTTTACAAATGTGCAAATGCTAGACTGCTGTCTAAAAACCAGAAAAGCTTATACCAATCAGCATATATAACAGTGAACTAGACAGGCCAATGATTTGGTCTGATATAAGGAATCTTCCCTTGTTTCCAATCATAGTTTATTATATAGGTTGCCAGGAGATCGCTAAATCTTCATCAAGTAGAATTCTGTGCTTTACTTTTTTCTAATCTTTCTATTCTTTCTTTTTCTCTTTCAGAAAACCACAAAGGCCCTACTGCTCTTAATAGGAAGTTGAAACAGACAGGACTATGCAGTCCAAAAGGCATTTTCTAGGGCCCTTCATGTAACACAGAGGGCTGCTGCACAAGAAACATATGCAAACCATTTCTGGGTAATGGAACTGGAAGAATGAATCCTTGAAGCCTTGCCCCTGACATTCATGATTATGTGAGTAAAAAATGTGTTGAAGATTAAAAAGCATTTGCAATTATTATTCAAAGATCTTAGAATTGTGAAAGGATAAATTGAACCAGAGGATGAAATGAAACAACATCTAGTATCCAAGATACAGTAATTTTACTCTTAAATTCCACAGACTCATAAATCATATTTCATAGGTTAATATGGATTTCAGAATAGAAATTCAAACTGTTTTAATTCACTTCGGATAGTATCTTTGTCAGCTTCAGCAAAGGTCTAAATTTTTAAGAGTTCATTAAAAAGACCACATATAAAATGTTATATTTACTCCTTGTTTTGTATGCAAACTACAGTTTGATCAAACCAGGTTCAAAATACAACTTTGAAAATACTGGATTTTTTAGTATTAATTCTCATTCAATGGTGCATGGGGAGCACAAAGAAAGTGGGGGAGCAGAAAAACCTGCATCGTGTATCCAAAAACCCAAACTATAGTACAAAATGGGAGGGGAAATCTTGTGGCTTTCCAGATGATTTGCCTGACAATACCCATCAACCCTTGCCAATACAGACACAGGTGAGGAATTGTCAGAATTGCAGTTCAAAAACATCTGCCCACTTCTGGATTATAGAATTGTTTAAACATGGCCACTGACTCACAGGTGTTCAGATTAAACTCACACATGATGGGGAACTGTGTAAAAAAATTCAGGTACTCTGATGTATTTTGATTTGCTATCATTCTCAACCCAGAAACCATGGGCTACGTTTTGTCCATGGGACTCTCTCAGTAAAGGAGAAAGGACTGATCTTCAAATTCTCCTTCCTATGCAGCCCTCACCACCCTACTGTCTCTCTCAAAAAGTTAATCAAGGAGTGTGTGTCAGGAGACCTTTTGGAGATGCATGTGAAGTGGTGCTGTGGGCTGCAGGAAGAAACTAGCAAAACTTTTTTCCTCACCTTCTCCTTCCAGGAGGGTGACCCGGCTGAATCTTGGTTTCTTCTATGAGTGCAAGGAGATCTCCCAATTGTGAAATGGATACTACTTAAACAAATTAATTTATCTTATGTTTATGACCCTAAAATACAAAATATGGATTTATATCTCTTAGCTTTCTTACTACAACACTTACTTGTCTGGACAGTTTGCATCCTGTTCTTAATAAGGCATTTATCTTGGCTTTTCTGGTAAATAAGAATGCATACTTATTAATATCAATATTTGATCACACATTAATGTTATCTACAACCATACTATTTTTAAACTTAATACTCCATGGGTCCTATAGTTCATAATGCATCACCCCAGCTGTACTACTTGTATTCCATATAGCTCCCTATTCTCAGCCCATTATAGAGAGGGGGAAGGAAGGAAGGGAAGAGAGGTGGCTAATTCTTGTTATTAAATTTGAGAAATTTATTTGAGGGATCCATGAATGCAATTTCCCATACAAAAACATTAGACATCTAAAATACTGTTTGTTTGTTTATAGCTCATTATTCTTCTGAATGGGAGTCTAAGTGACTTACGATATAAATTAAAACAGAACATTCGAAGCAATATACAGTAGAAAAGATAAAAAGCATTAAACCATACAGCCATATTAAGTCTACCACAATAGCTATTTTATGCTGCAGTAGCAATTAAACTAATTAAAATAAACCTGTAATATTTATTTGCAGTATCCTTGATTTTATGTAGAACATGGATAGGTTTTCTGCTGAATAGCAATGGTTATTCATTTAAACAGAAATATTTTTTATTCATTAATGACATCATGAAGTATGTAATTAGATAACAACCATTTTGGGGTGCCTTCTCAAGCACAAAACAAAGTGACAGTATGGACTGAGTGCAAGAAAAGAATATAATAAGATAATGTAACAATGTTATCTCCCAAACATTTTAAAACTTACCTTTGTACATGCAGGAGCGTACTCCTTACAATTTTTATGTACAATGGCACTGCAATCTACAAGGGGAAAAAAATGAAAAATGTAAGGTTTATAAAGCATTGTCCTGAAAGTGTTTGAATCTGTTCTCCAGCTACAATGATTATTTTCTTCAAAGACCATCTGAATGGGCAAAAGGTACAATCCGTGTTCCATATTATGATGAAGCAGCTAAAGGAGTAGAATGGGAGCTGGGAAGGCTTAAGTGTAACGAACACATCTTTCTTATACAAATGTTACCAAGGAAATTTGGAAAGATAGGGCTGCAGAACAGGGTCTCAATGGCACATGCATTTAGCATGTTTTGCTGCAGAGCTGCTCCTCCAAATGATGAAAGGCTTCTGTTTCTCATAACATGTTATTTACTCAGCTATGTTTCTTTTATTTAGCATGTTTTGCTTTGTAGATAACCGGTGACATGAGCTTAAATTTAGGAGTTTATCACACGGGGGACAATTGGAAGTATAAAAAGTGATTAACCCATCATAATCTTGCAACTGCCCTAATGATTTTCACAGGTCATGTTCGAAGTGATATTATCCTGTGAATAACCCATGATCATCATGTAACTGCGCTAATGGTTTTCACACGAAGTGAGGTGAAATGTGATTAAAGTGCCATTAACCTGCGAATAACCAGGGAAGAAGCAGCAGCAAATAATTCACAGGATTTTTCCCTGAATTACTTTTCGCTGTTTATTCCCTGGTTATTCCCTGGTTATTCACAGGATAATGGCTCTTGTGTTAATCTCATTTTAATCATATTTTAATATCAATTGTGTGTTTTTCTCAAGTTAATCACTGTTTAAAATCCCAATCCCCCCCCCCCATGTGATAAACTATTTAGACTGATTGCTGAAGTATGTATCTCTGAGGAAATCCTGGAGTGGGATGAAAAATGGGTTAATCATAGGAAATATGAATTCTTCTTAACATCTGCTTTGATTCTCATGCCTTGTAAAAGTGATGAATTCCCTTGGCATTGAGATAGTCGTGTGGTGCTCTATTCTAAGGGCAAAACTGGATGTGATCACATCAGATTTGTGTTGTCAAATTCATGTCTGTCACAATTATGTATATTTGAGTATCTGATTTTGAGAACCAGAGAGGAAGAGGAATGAGCTAAACTGTCTCCTTCAATGGGATCTTTGAATTATATTTTTTACTGAATTTTTATAACATGTTGCATCACATCTATCAAAACTTTGTCCCTTAAAACCTTATCTCTTGAGCTGGGACCTTGAGCCAAATTTCTAGTATAATAATCTGGCAGAGAAAAGCAAGTACAGGTTTTAAGAAAATAAGTTATGGACATGTCGGTGCAAGGATTTTCAGAAATTCTCATTCAGTTCTACGCATTCAGATCTAACACTCCAAGTTACACTTAATATGCTATTTAAACTTGCTCCTTTTTATGTTTAGTTTTAAGTTGCAGTGTTATGGAAACTGTATATGAAGCCTAACATTATTTTAAGCATAGGAAATATTAAAATATGTTTCACATGCAATATGAAGGTGAAATCTTGAAATTATATGGAATAAGGGTAAAATCTTGGTGAGATGCTATACAATAAGTTAATGTGCTGGCCTGTTAGAGGAACATGAATATAATTTGGATGAATGCCACTTTGTAGTATCATACCTGTATTATACAATAAATTCATTTTGAAATAATCAGAATATAAATTACAGTGTTGGATCTACAGGGGCTGAACAGACTGGCAAAAAGAGCCAGCATCCCAGCACCTTGGGGGCAAGGTGCCCCCAACCCACAGCAGGTAGCATTGGGACGTTTCTGTGGTGCAGTGTTTACACATGCTGCACTGCAGAAATGCAAAAAAAATGCTGCCATTGTGGCAAGGGCAGCTTTTTTCCATTCTAAGAGGAGCGGCATTTTGCTGCTTCTTTCGGGAGCAGAAAAATGCCAGTTTGGGGCCACGGCATGAGGTTGCCGCGGCCCCAATCTGGTGAGCAAAGGGGTGGCAAAGAGCCTCTCCTTGGGCGCAGTCTGTTTGCCCAAAACTTGCTATGTTTAGAGCAGCCTTACTGAAAGCATGAATAGCTTAAGGTCTGCTGATTTAAATAACTACAGCAAGGACTGGATCCAACAAACAAAATACAAGCATCTTTCTGTAAATGTTTTGAGGTTCAAATATGTACAGAGGAAAATATAGAATCATAGAATCATAGAATCATAGAGTTGAAAGAGACCAC
>CM034703.1:42387806-42399846 GCA_020142125.1 Phrynosoma platyrhinos
TGCAAGAATGTCATGGGGAACCTTGTCAAAGGCCTTACTGAAATCAGTCCAATAACATCCAAAATCCACCAAACAGTGATACCTTTATGGGGCCAACCAAAATGCACAATATACATGTTGAAAGCTTTCAAAGCTCCACTGGCTTCTTCATCAGACAGGGTGTTAAAAACCAAACAGGAGAAAAAAAATTGAAGATGTCAGCTATAGGCCTACATTTTGTTGTTGTTCTCAGTTCAGATGGTATGGAGGCATTATTTACATAGGCTGGCCCCTTCTCCTTCTAGTCATGTAAGTAATGGGAGATTCTCAAAGTCCAGGAAATTTAACTTCCATTTGTTACACAAAAAGAGACTTCCTTTGCAATCCAGTATGTCTCCATTCTTTGTGAGGGCATAGGCCCCTTTATTAGGCACAGAACACTGAATCTGTCAAGAAACCTTAAACTTTTGCATCAAGAAAACTTTTAGGTAGTGCAAGTATAGGATAAGTGTGTAGTTACTTACAAGAACACTGCAAGGACTCTTTCCCCAAAAGTGGTTTCTCACAGGCAAAACATGGCATTAATCCAGTGAAAGTCCCAGAAACAAACTGGTGCCTGTTCAGTTTCTCCTTCTCTTTCACTTCTTTATTTTTGGCCTTTACAACCAAAATGGGGGAGGGGGGATGAATTAAAACAGATTTATTTAGTTGCCACAATGAAACAGTATCAGTACACCCAGCCACAGTTCTACCTTTCTTTAGCCACCCGTAGCCTCATTAACAAGAAATGATTTTTTTTCACTGTCTGCTCTCCACTTTTTTAGTTTTGTAGATCAACATTCCATAGACCAGCATCCATTTATTATTTTACAGAGACTATAAAGTAGATGCTTTCCTGTCTCCTCCGCTGGTTTATGTTGACCTTTCAAATCCCACTTTTTCCACAAAATGTTAGCTGGTTATCTGCTGTCTCATCTTCTGTCATGTCTACTAGCAACTAATGAACCACAAACAAAAAGGGATGTTGGATTTTTCTTATGAAATTTGTTGTAGAATAAGACAGAAACAGCAATACAGCCCTCTGTGGGAGGAGGTACAAAGCATACTCGGATAGTGCAAAGAAGGATGCTCTGTACTAAAGAAGGATGTACTAACACTAGATGCAGTTGCCTCCAGTCTTGTGTCTAAGCACTCTGCCCAACCAGCCACAGTAGGCAACAGTCATCGCTCAGTGGTAGAGAGGATTGTTCCGTTCAGACTTTAGATGAGAAAAGAACACAGTTTTTACTGCACCCACCTTATACACGCTGCCTTCAAGCAGACAACAGCAATTCCTAAATAAGATCACCTAAAGCAGGGGTAGGCAACCTTTTTGAGCTTGGAAACAGGTTGCTATCCCTCAGACAATTGGGGGGCTGAAGCCCCTGGGCCTTAGGTTGCCTACCCCTGACCTAAAGCATTTAAAAGCTGAGAATTCTCATTTCCTGCTGATATACAGAAAGAAGCATAAAGCTTTGAAAAGTTACTTTTCCAACTACAACTCCTAGAATGTCCTCAACCAGAGTAGCTCCTGGACATGCTTGTTGAGGGATTCTGGATATTGTAGTCCAAAAATGTAATTTTTACAGACTTCCAGGCTATGGTTCTGTCTGCAACTGACAGTAATAGACATCCTCATTTAGAAAAAAAACTATTCAGAATTCACAATATCATAAGTAATGTTGTAATGTAGCAACATAATTTCAAATTACCTTGGATTTATTTCGTGTACTAGCCATTCTGTTCATCAAAAAGCTGAACGTACGGCTGACTTTATATTTTTCAGATTCTGATTTTGTAGGCATAAGATATTTAGTCCATTCTTCTTCCTGAATCCTAAAATGCCACCAGTAAATAATTCATTATGCTGTGTATGCCCACTTAGGTTCAAAGAAATTATGACTGTGTTATTGGAGACATACTACAAGGAGAGAATAGACAATGAAATTTCACAAGGTTGAATGTGGAACCTTAATTTTATAGAAATTAGGTGTGGTACTTTATTCATCTATCACAGTCTATGCACACATACATCATTTGTTTTGGGGTGGGTTTATTATGTTATGATTATTGGTGCTAAAAGAGTTGTAGTTGCTTGACTGCTATTGCTTATATCAAAACAATTATATATATTTAGAAACATGTGTGGACAAATGAAAAACATACCTTTTCTCTCCTGGCTGTTCAGACAAGCTGAATGCCTGCTGATCTACAAAACAATATGAATAGATATAAAGCAATTATACCACCATCTTCACTAATTTTCCAGAAGCGTTGCATTCCCATTCTAAAATATGTTTGGTTGTTGCATGCTAACAATGGCTGAAATGCCTGGTTTTTTAAACAAACAAATCAATAGTCCCTCTCTCTAATATAGACACACACACACACTTGTGATTATTTTGGGATGCTATTTTGGCTGTGCAAATGTAAGGCACATAATACATGGAGACTGTATACCTATGTACAATATCCTTAGATATGTGCAGAGAAGCCAATCACCCAGTGGCAGCTAATGTCTCCCACATCAATAAAGCAGTGACTCCATTCCAGGCTTGGATGATAGCAATGTAACTATCCAAGGTACTAAATCTATTGGGGTAGGGTTAGTACCTTGAATAACTCATTAAAAAGCAAGAAGAAAACCTGGAGTGGATTCACAAGCCAACAACATGAGAACTACAAGCTTCCCTGTTCAATCAATACATAGGAAGTCTGCCCCTTCTCTCCACTATTTTTAATTATTTACTGATTTTAAACATCTACAGAGAATTTTTGTACTGCAACATTTCTCATTTCATAGAGAGCCCCATTTTAAAGAGGATGGCATAATGCAGAGCTGCCATCTGATTTTTCCTCCCTAGGAAATCCAGCTTTATTCAAACAGACACACTAAACATATCCACCAGGAAATTCACTATCTAAAAAAAATAAATGATGCCAATTCCAGATTGCTGTAAAAATAAAAGTATACATAAAGCAAAAATAGTATTAACACTCACCATCATTTGAATCACATAAGTCCCGTGGAAAGTAGGGTTTCCGTGGTAAAACTTTAGGTGAAGTGTAAGAGTATGAACGAGATCGGATTCCAGACAGCACTGATTCCTAGGATATATTCAGTAGTTTAGAGAACTGATTTTTAACAACTGCAGCCAAAATCCAATTTTTTTCCATCTCTTTTTTAATCTTCATAAGTTTTAAAAAACATAAAAAAAGTTTTGCAAAACTAGATCACTTTATTTTCTGTATGATTATTGTACTTATGAAGAATTATTTAATTCTGTACTCTAACCAACTGCTGAAAGAATGGCATGACAATGTTTGTGGAATTATTAACTATGGATAAGATCTCATATCAGTGAAGTAATCTCAGTTATTATTAATTTTGTAGAAAACTGGCAACAATAAATACCTTTGACTGCAGATTGCTGGACAAAGGAAGTGATTCAGCCCTGCTCATGTTAAAATCCAGTTCAGTGGCTGTCTCTGAAGAACCTAAACCACCCCTTCTACTCAAGGCTGCAGGCGTGTTGAAGGACATTGAAGGGTAGCAGTTATGGGACTGGTTAGAAATTCTTTCAGCTCCATTGTCTACATCCAAGTCATCAAGACTGGAACTAAGGACATACACAGAACATATTACAGTGCAAACAAGCCAGTATAATTCAGCAAAGTTAAAATGAAACTGTGCCATCCCTAGGTTCTCTAACCTCTATTCCCAACACCCTCCCAAGAACTTTTAAATAATTTTTAATGGGATGTAGGGGGTACAAAATGAGGAGGTACAAGTGTAAAGCCAGATCTTGGAAAAGTTTTTTGGGGGGATTACAGATTGCATAATCTCTTAGCTAACATGGCCACCAGGTTTTCCAAGCTCTAGCTAAAACAGAGGCAAGCAAGCCAAAGTCCCCATCTGCTCTCAGTTAGTAGGCATGGGACCTCAAACAAGTGCCTGCACTTGCATGTTATGTGTAAACATTCACCCATATCATCCACTCAAAGCTTATGGAAATTTTCTGAAGGGGAGGAAACACTTTACCCTCCCTCTGAACACAATGATATTGAATGTTAATGGGCATGAGGATGAGGTTAAAGCTGCCCATCCCACAGCAGTGACCATAACTACAAAGAAGATATGCAGAGCTGACATTCTCAGCACTCCCAGCTGCCTGGATGTTGGCATCATTATGGTACAGGGCAGTAACAAAGCAATTTCCAGCACTGAGCAGCTTTCAGATGCAAATCTTTTGCAGGTTCTGCTCAAGAAAAAAAAAGTAGGAGGAAGCAGCAAGCATGCCAGCCAGGTTTTCCTGGGGAGAGGGTCAGGAGGATGGGCAACAACAGCAAGCAAATTGTGATGCTTTGGGAATCAGCTAGTTTCAGGATTATTTCACTGGAAACATTGGCAGTGGGGGCCATCTTTTGGATGATTCACAAATAGTCACCACAAACTAATGGTCAAAACCAGCGGTGGGCAACTGGTCAAGTTCTGGAGTGTGCATGCACAGCACTGGGAGAACTGCCACATTTTTATAAAGAAGCATTTTTGACTCAAAAAGCCTCCTCCTAGGAGAAGCCTTTTTCTGAACCAAGAAATGAGCATGAAAAAGCCCATTTCAGCCCAAAACAAACCAGGTGATCCTTAGAAAGTATGAAAGGAGTTTTCAGTCCTGCATTTTAAAAATATACATATAAAAATTGTTGGGGCTAAGGGGTATGAGAGCTAGGAGAAAAAAATGGAAGCTCCAGGGGGGCTGCAGTTTGTCCACCATGGTCTAATACAATTATTATTTTATTTTCCTCAGGAGAAGCCCTTTGATAGCTCCCTTGTTATAGTTTATAGCTCCCTTGTGATAGCTTCCTTTTCTTGTGCCTAGTCTGAAAAGGATTCTTTTCATAACAATATTATCAAAGCCCATTTCTTACCTTCTTTTTTTCATGATGGAATAGCGTTGATTTCGTTGATTGGCAAATGTGAGTGTCTTGTTGAGAGGTGTGCATGAATCTGCTGCATCCACACTAGACAGAAGGAAAGGTGATGGATTTTTTTGGTTCATGCTACTGGCAAGAGTTTCTGGATCATCGTTTGGGTCCGTGTCATCTGTGCATGTTTCAGATGCAGAGTTGCCAACATCATCATACTGGACACCAGCATCTTCCATCTAAAATGTAACATTACAACAACTTAGCAATATTTATAGAAGGTTAAAATAAAATGAACCTGAATGTAGCTTGCTGAACTGCTGGCTACTTATTTATATCATGCCATAAATCAAAAGACTTCATGGTCTAAGGCTGCATATGCACTGCATAAATAATCCAAGTTGATACCACTTTAACTGCCATAGCTCCATCCTATAGAATCCTGGGATTTTTAGTTTGTTGTGGCACCAGAGCTCTTCGACAGAGAAGGATAAATATTTTACAAAACAAGAATTCCCAGAATTCCATAGCATTGAGCCATGGCAGTTAAAGTGGTATCAGCCTGGATTATTTCTGCAGTGCATATGCAGCCTAATTTTTCTTTTTTTGGTCCCAACTAGAGTAGAGCAACTGAATCAATAGCAACATGGCACGTCAACACATAGGGAATTTCCATAGATTCATAGGGTCTATCTGTACTTGTTCAGGTATAAGTACTTATCTGTACTTGTACCTGAGGTCTCAGGCTTAAGTCAACATTCCTACAAAAATACTGGCCAGGTGAGGCCTATGTAAGAATACAATCCAGTAAGAAGTGGAATGAGAATGTCTAGTGTTGTGCTTAAACAAACAGACTATATTAGGGGGAAAACAGCTGGTTTCTTTTAATGGTTTCTTTTGTTTCACTTTAGTTGACTCCCAAACATTCAACAAATTCAACAAATTCAAATTCAAATTCAACAAATTCAAAAGCAAAAAATTCAAATTCAACAAATTCAAAAGCAAATTCAACAAATGTTTGATTCCCAAACATTCAACAGTATGCATGCAACAGAAACAGCATGAAGTGTAGTAAATTCACAGAAAGCAGATGCAGAATAACATGCAGAGAAAAACAAAACTAATGTTATGCATTTATGATTTTTTTCTGCTGCTTCTTCTTCTTCTTCTTATTATTATTATCATTATTTGTTTGAGCTCTTTAGTGCCACAACTGAGATTGGATCCTCAGTTTCACATCACACCTAAAAAAACTGAAATAGGTTGTTTTCCTTTTACCAGATATGGAAATTCTTGCATTATATTTGTGCTTATGGCAGTTATGAACAAGACACATAGATACATTATGTTGGAGAGAAGGAAAGAGAGAGAGGTAGAGAAGTGAGTGATATTCATATGCATAAGAGAGAGATGGATGATATGCATATGTAAGAGGCTTTAAGGTGGTATATGAGAAAGGGGCAAAGTAGTGGTACTTGCGCAAGGGAGACCTGTGGCACCATATCATTGGAATGGTAAATCTACTTTTAGATAATACTAAAGTGCTAAATCTTTTTCTGAGACTAGGGTTAAATCAATCTTTACATTTCAGGCTAAAGCCTAATGTGGAATTCACTGTCCTACTAATATGGTATCCAGCAGCAGCCATTGAAAGAGACAGACAGGTGACAATGAGGAAAGTAGTGAGGAGATAGAAAAGCAGTTCATGACAGAAAGAAAAGAGTAACACTGAGAGCATGAAAAGGAGGGAAAGAGATTTTTCCATCATTCACTCACTAGGCAGCTGATCACAGAGGTTGAAAGCAGACTTTTTAAGATATAATTTGTTCCTCTTACTCATTATAATTTTTAAAGAAGCAGTTAATTAAGGAAGCCATTACTCATTACAGCATTAGAAAAGTGGTATTTGCAGTGTTACTTATGTCAAGGCTCATTACTTTTATGCCACTTTTATTTCTTTTTTTAAAAAGCCCTTATAACTGATAACAGAATGGCAGAACACTTGAACAAAATTGGTCAAAGTACCTCTAAAAAAGCCTAAAGATACCCTTAGTACAAGACTTTAAAAATAATTGGAAAATGTTACAAGGAAGAAATCTTATTCACATTCATCATGGCCCTGCACAGGCCAGCCACATGGGCCAGCCTGGGGGTGGACTTGGGATGTGGCAACCGCACACCGGCCGCTCCAACTCTGCCCCCACGTAGTCCTCACGCCGCCTACCCAAACAGATGGCAGGCGGCATCATGGCGCTCCCTTGGAGCAGTGTTTAGACACACTGCGCCAAAGGAGCACAGAAAAGCTGTCGCAACCGCAGCCACAACAGCTTTTTGACACTCTAAAAAAAGGGCAGCATTTGCCAGCTCTTTTTAGAGTGGCAAACTGGCAGATCGGGGCTGCAGCGCGCGGCTGCCATGGCCCTGATCTGGCAAGGAAAGGGGCAGTAGGATGCCACCCCTTAAGGGCCATATGTTTAGCCTCCATGTTACTTTTGACATTTACGTTTATAATGCCGCCTTCATTTTTTAAGGTAGTTCATTGCAGTGGCATCACTAGAGGTGTGGTGTGTGTGTGGACCACATCTGGTGACACCTTAAGGGGGGGTGACACTACTGCTCCTCAAACACCTACCTTTGGTCAGAATTGAGCTGTGGCATTTATCTGCTTCACTCTAAAATGCTTTAAGAGATGGTGGGAGTGGGGTAAAGCTCAGTGGGAGGAGTAAGGAAACTCCCCCAAATTTTTAAAATTAAAATTTCAAATTTTAATTTTTTTAAAAAATTAAAAATTTAATTTTTTTTTAATCTTTTAAAAATATTCTTTTTAAATTTCTTTAAAACATCACATTTTAACCAAATATTCACTATGTGTATGTAATTTTAATTTTGCTAGTTATTTATGTCACAACTATTAGCATTACATTCAGCCATATATGGGAATTATGATTTACAAGTAACATTAGTGCAAAAAAGCATTACTAAGGTTCTCTATGATGTGAAACAGGATGATGTCAATGGGGGAGGGAGGTGATGCCATGAGTTACCGCACTGGGTGACACCAATCCTAGGGATGCCACTTGTTCACTGCAAGTAACCACATTACATGTAACTCCGCAGTTCCAAGTTCTGTTCGCTCAAGGAAAAACAAAGGCAGGAGATAGAAGGTTTTAGAATTACAAGAATAACCAATAAATTTACTGCAAATGAGTTTGTTTTTGTTTGTTTTTTTGTTCTGTAAAATATATTTGTTGAATATATGACTACTAAGAATTTGAATTGATTGTCATCAGAAAGAAATGGTTTGAGGTACTAGAAAGAAGCACCACAAGAGACCAGGCTTGAGGTGTAATTCTTATGATACTGCTTCATTAACATTTTGAACGTTAATCTTTCCCCTTTTTGTCATCGGATATTTGAGCACTAAGAATTTAAAAATAAAGTATTAGGTCTACATGAGCATGAGATAAGAAGTGATGGTTGCAAACAATAGCACAATTATATAAAACTCCACTAAAACTGATGGTACGTCAGGTTGCAACAGAATTTTGTAATGATTCTGGCTTATCTATTTTCTTCAACAAGTTCATCCATTAAAAGGTCCAACGTATGAAATACAGAGGGGGGGGGAGTCAAAATGAGCATACATATAAGACTGTCAATCTTACTTGATCCACTACCATGCGGTTTGCATACACCTCATCACTTCCATTCAGCATAGCAGAAAGTCTGGCTGCAGCAAAGAAGGTGGAAGGATTTGAAGTTTTCTTATAAGCTTCAAATGGAGAATGCAGCTGAACTGGAATAAAACATTATAGGGTAAGAAATTATCTCCTTCTTCTCAGGACTAAAACTCAATGTTGTACACAAGATTAACCTTTTCTAAAAAGGCAATTATAATATTAAAATCTAGTTAGACAAATTATAATAAGAAAAACAAAATTGAATTAAGAGCAATTAAAAGCATAGTAATAAAAAAATGCAGCATGCATACATTAAAAGTCCCTTTCTCAGCAACCAGCAACTCTCTGCCTAAATAAAAAGGTGCCAGCAGAAGAACAGGGAGGAGTCCAGTCCAGCTTTCCTCAAAAGGGAGCTCCATCAAAGGAGCAGCCACCAAGAAGGCCCTCTCTTACATCCACATCATGCATGTGTCTGAGACAATGCCCTTCCCAATCAAAAATCTCAAAACCTGGAGATCTTGATAGGAGAATATGTTTTTCCCCCAAACATATTTAGACTCACATTACACAGTGCTTTAAAGATCATAATTTGCACTCTGAATTGTAGCTGGAAACAGAGTGTGGTGAAGGTATCATGGGCTTCCTGTAGCTGGCCTCCATTAACATCTTGGCTGCAGCATTCTGGCCCAGCTGACGTTTCCTAGCACTTTTCAGAAGCATCTACATATTGAGGGTTGGTTACAGGTATACAGGTTGGTTATAATTCCCTATATAGTATAGCCTACATACCCTAAAGGCATCCCATCCCATTCAATCTTGGAAACCAAACAGGGTCAGTTCTTGATACTACTTGGATGGGAGACTGCCAAGGAGTCCCAGGCACTGTAGCATATATTTCAGAGGAAGGATCTGGCAAAACCACCTCTGAGTATTTCTTGCCTAAGAAAACTCAATGAAATTCATGGGTGGCATAAGTTGACCAACAACTTGAAGGCATATACAAACACACAATCATTTATAGTCGCCACACATTTTTTATTCCATCACCACATCTTCTGGTAGCGAGTTCCACTGTTTATGTTTTAAGTGTGAAGGAATATTTGTCTGTCCTAGTATTTTATCTATCCCAAATCTCCCATCATTTGGCTTCAGTTTACAACAATAGGTTCAAGTAATATGAGAGAGGCAGGAAACTCTCTTTCAAGCCACTTTCACCATATCATTAATTATTTTATATTCATCTGTCATATTCTAAATTACTAGCCATTCTTCTAAGGCAAAGAGCCCAAACGCGATAACTTTTTATCACAAGAGAGTTGTTCCAGCCATTTGCCCTTTTTGGCACCTTTTCCAAGTCCACAATATTATTGTTGAAGATGAAAGGGACAGTGGTGATATGAGTTTAGCCCTCCTCCCAAAGCCAGGGCCAGATCAAGACATTTTGTTGCCTGAGACAAAGAACATGATGGGTCTGTATATACAGAAGCCAAACAGATTGGCAATTGAATTTTATTTTAGCAATGGTAACAAGATACCATCCTATGCTGTACCTAAGGTCAGCGTACCAGTTTATGAGTAGCAGGAAGATCCAGGCTGCACACGGAGCTATGTGTTTCAACATCTTGCGACAGCTCTATGTTCTAATAACCAATAATTAAAGGTGTGCTGCCCCTTCTGTTCCAGACACCCTCCACACACACACACAGTTACCAAAAAACATGGGACCTCAAGTCCCACTGTACCTAATGGTGGCGAAGCTGCATGCATGTACTGTCAGTAGTAACAACAGGGCTTGCCATCCATGGATGATTATGCGGATGAGGCCGCATTGTACTATCATATTTAGTCTAACATTTATAGTTGGGAGCTTCCTGTACTTGAAGAAGCTCTTTATATAATATAGGCCTCATCTACACTGCAAAATTAATGGAATTTGACACTGCTATGGCTCAATGCTATGGAAGTCTGGGATTTGTAGTTTTGTGAAATATTTAGCCTTCTTTGGCAGAGAGCTCTGGTGCCACAATAAATCCCAGGATTCCACAGGATGGAGCCATGACATTTAAAGTAGTGTCAAACTGCATAGATTCTGCAGTGTGGCAGCAGCCATAGTCACTTTTTGCTGGAAGATTCTGGGAATTACAATCCAAACGTATGTTTTCCAACGATTGCAACTGAACAAAATCTCTTATTCATCCATCACTCATCAATAATAATAATAATAATAATAATAATAATAATAATAATAATAATAATAAGTGAGATGGATGAAGATAATGATGATAACTGGCTTCATGATTTACCAGATGTAACTAACTGGAACTTTGGATCATCAGTGATTCAGACTGTATTCAGGAATCTAGGAATCAATGAAGTATCGTAAGAAGATGTGACAAATGCCACACATAACGTTGCTTTTTGTAATTATGTTTTTGTGCTCCTATGTTTTGCAAATTCATTCAGATGTTTTGTCAGTCAGTTTGGAATTGCCCCAGAGTGCCTATCACTACTGGAACCACAGTTGCTTTCTTTTCTAGACGTGCTAAATCTCAATTTGTAGCTCTCAATATTTAATCATCATCTTTTCCTTCTGTTGGTCTTTGATTCTGCTGTTCCCTAGGACTGCCATGTCTATAACCCAAGCTTTTGGAGATTATCGCACACGAAATCTGTCAGATTACACATGCAACCTTCAGCGACAGATCATATCACACTGCCCCATGCCCAGGCAGTAGGTAGCTCATATCCAACCCAAGCATCTCCAGCAGCTTTTCAAGAACAGGAAAATCCCATTCTTGAAAAGCTGCCAGAGAACCCTGGGTTGGATACAGGCTGCCTACTGCCCAGGCACTTGACAGTGTGATAATATCTGTCATTTTCCATGCGATAATCTCCCAAACAGTTGCATCTGGCATATTATGTTCTAATTATTTATCAGTTTCAACCATGAAGTTCCATTGAATTTTTACTTCAATTTTTTGACAACTTTTTCAGGCTTATGAAAAAGTTGTCAAAAAACATTCTTCTTGTTGATTATTACTTTTGGCATTACAATTATTAAAAGATGCGCAACAATTGTAAGAATACATAAAACAAGATACACAAAATCAAACAATAAAAAGCACACTTTTTAAAAGCAGCTGCCAAATTAAAAGCAATGAGCAGCAAATGAAATATTAAGGTAAAATATTAAAAATAAGTCTTGGGGGGTGGGGAGTCTTCAGCAACCACCTGAAAATTAAATACGAGGCACCTGACAGTTTTTCACAGGGAAGCCAATCCATAATTGTAATGTCACCCCTAAAAGTGTTGTCAAGATTTGTGTATCCATCTGTCTAATTTCCCTAAGGGAAAGAGTAAGGGCCTAAGCAGACGGCTTATTGGACCGTCTTCAGCGCAGGGAAGGGGAGGGGCAG